>CM053784.1:271918916-272093616 GCA_028749045.1 Cupressus sempervirens | reverse complement strand
GTAGCATATGGGAGAGAGAGACTAGGTGGTGGGAGAGGGAGAGAGAGGGGTGGGATGAGAGTGTGTGTAAGAGATAGTAGGGGATGGGAGAGAGTGTGAGAGAGAGTAGGAGGTGGCAAAGAGAGAGAACAGGATGGGAGAGAGAGAGTGAGAGTGAGAGTAGGGGATGGGAGAGAGTGTGAGAGAGAGTAGGGGGATGGGGAAGAAAGAGAGAGATAGTAGGCAGTGAGAGAGGGAGGATGGGAGTGTGTGTGAGAGATCTAAAGAGTAGGGGATGGAGAGGAGAGAGGGTGAGAGAGGGAGAGAGAGTAGGCAGTGGGAGAGGGAGAGGGAGAGAGAAAGAGAGAGAGTAGGGGACGGGAGAGAGAGAGTGTAGGGGATGGGAGAGGGGAGGGAGAGTAGGGGATGTGAGAGAAAGTAGGGAGAGATAGAGAGAGTAGGGAGGATAGAGAGTAAGGAGGATGGAGAGTGATGTGTTTTCAAATAGTGTGTGCACACTATAGTAGGAAGTGGGAGAGGAAGGATGGGAGTGTGTGTGAGAGATCTAAAGAGTAGGGGATGGGAGAGGAGCGAGGGTGAGAGAGGGAGAGAGAGTAGGTGGTGGGAGAGGGAGAACGAGAGAGAGAGAGAGGGAGGGAGAGTAGGGGATGGGAGAGAGAGAGTGTAGGGGATGGGAGAAGGGAGAGAGAGTAGGGGATGGGAGAGAAAGTAGGGAGAGACAAAGAGAGTAGGGAGGATAGAAAGTAGGGAGGATGGAGAGTGATGTGTTTTCACATAGTGCGTACAAACTATGTGAAATCACCTAAAAATGGTCAAAAAGCAACTTTGGGGCCCATTTCATCCATTCTCTGCTTCTGGTCTATTGTGCACTCTGTTATTTTGACAGAAATCATGGGTTTCAACATAGCAAACACTATTTCAACACTTTTTGAAGCTAGCAAACACCAAATTCAATCATTGGGTACGCGATTTGAAGACTTTTTGAATATTCCTTGTATAGAAAAGGTTAGTGCAATCCATTTTAAATACTGTTTTTTGATATATAGATACCAATTTGATTATAATTTGACATGTTTAATATATAGTGAATTCATTGAAAATTGTATGTTTGAATGAAATTTTATTTCGAAATGGTTAGAAATTTGACAAGTTGTTTGATATATATATATATATATATATATATATATATATATATATATATATATATATAGTGTATTCATTCAAATAATTATAATTTTTATATGTATTTGAATAATTTGACATGTAGAAATCATCATCATACCAAGGAAGAAACCAAAAACTCAAACAAATGAAGATAAAATAAAAATACTACGCGAACAAAGAAAATTGCAAAGCAATAATGAAGAATTGACTTTTGAAGAGGATCAAGAACCACTGGTACAAAGAAATAAAGAGGAAGAATTGGAAAGACAAAGAGAACGAATGAGACTATTATGCTCAAGAAGACAATTGAATTGCCAAGCTACACCATCTTCCAATGTTAGAGTCATATTGTCCGCTACACCATCTTCCAATGTTGAAGTCATATCATCCTCTCATGTTGAAGAGACATTGATTTGTAGATCCGACGATATACACACTCCATCGTGTCATGTTGAAGGCACAACATCAACACATCAAGTAGGTGATATTCCATCTTTTACATCTTATTGCCAAGGCACATCATCTTTGGTTCAAGGTACGCAATACACTTAACCTTATGTTGATGTTCAAAATGTTGAGGGAATTGAAGAGATTATAACACCTTCTAGAATTTGTTTTAGAAGACCAAAATATTTGATTGATATTGATACTAACATTTTGAAATCGATGCTTGACAAGATTAGCAAGCGTACTTGTCAAAGAAAAGTTAATCGTATGTGGAGATTATTTTTTGAAGAATTAAATATTACAGGTCAATGCCAATTATTTGTTGAAATGATGAGAAATTTGAAATTTAGGCCTATCATGAAGATTCTTGGGCTAAGAACGATGGACAATTCAAATGAAAAAAGCATTGTAAAGAATCTAATGAGTGCTTATGACAAAGTGGGTTCTAAATCACGCACCAAAGATAGTTATATCACAAGACGAGTACTTACATCGACAATAGTAAGTATCCAAATGAAGAAGCTCAACTCATGAGAAAGACAAGCAAAACATTAAAAATGGGTAGAGGTACTCTAAGGAGAGCCATGCTAAGGCGTGAGAGATTGGAAGATCCAACAAAAAACAAGTTATGGACATTTAGCGGTAGACTACCACAAAAGGATAACAAAATTAGTGAAGCTTTGAAATCATTGATCGAAGATTTTTGAAAAAATAACACGTGTTTCCCCTAATCAAAGAGATGTTGTAAGAAGGAGGATTGGTAGCCAAAATTGTGACCCGCATGCAAAACATTTTGACTCAACTTAGGCACAATTTTTTGCAAAATTTATTGGTATGTATCATCAAATTAAAATAAGTCAAAGATTTTTTGAGATGGGTAAACCTTTTTATGTGAAGATAAATCACACATGCACAACTTCTTGTTGTAGGATACATATTGAATTTTCTAACCATTTTGATGTTTTTAGGCATATATGCGTATTTTTGCATTCTCAGTTTGTTTTGCAGGATTGTGACATGAATGAGCCACCAAGATCTTAAAGGGAATTCATATCCAACATTTTATGTGAAATAGGGGATGACCAACAATTTTACAAGACATCATGCTTGGATGGTACGTGCTTATTTTGTGGTTCTTTGCAACTTTTATCAACTTGTCAACATATGGATAATATACATGCAATTGGAAATGAAATAGTAGATTATGGAAAATTTAAGATAGTGACATATGCTCTAAAAGATGGTAAACATGGTAAAAGATGTGATTTAGTCATTGAAAAGATTTTAGTGTATGGGTCCATGAAGATTTTTCGTGAAAAATTTATTTATGAGTATGCAAGGCATACCCATAGAGCTCGATGGCTGGATTTGCAATTCAAGTTGTGCAAGGATATGTTTCCATTGCATACCATTGTTTTGGTTGCAAATTTTTTAGAGAACTACACACTACAATCACAAAATGAGGTGCAAACAAAGTATTATACTTCTCAATAGGTTTCCATATTTGTTCACATAACATTCATGCATTCACCTACAAGTACAGAGGATGACAGGAATATTTTGAGGGAGTACCATTTTTACATCAGTGATGATTGATCACATTCTACGAAGTTCGTACATGGTTGTTTTCAAAAATTTAATGGAGATTTGGCTAATAGGGGCATAACATATTGTCAGCACATTATTTGGTCAGACAATTGCACATCTCAATTCAAGAATGCATGGATGTTCTATTGGTTGAGCAAGATGCACAGGTTGTGTAGAATTCAATATATGTGAAATTTCACAGAGGCTGATCATGGTAAGGGAGAGCACGATGGTGCAAGCGCATGCATCAAAAGAGCCTTGGCTCGTGAAGAACTAAAGTACAAAGATGGAGCAATATTGGTAGATGCAAAATCCATCATCCAATGGTGTAACACTACAATGGGTCTAGGTAAGGAAGGTGAGTCTATGGTTCATAGATTTTTTTGGTTGATAGATAATACTAACATTGCACCATATCAGGATTGTTGCACACTAACAGGATCTAGTGAGTTACACTCTTTTAGAAGCTCTGATGCAGGTTCATGGAGTATCCACACACAAAAAATGGCATGCTATTGTCCTTCATGTGCAGAGGAAAATTGGGATGATTGTGAGTCAACTGAATGAGTGGACAAATGGGATATGTGGGTTTTGGACCCAACTGACACCTATCGTCGCCCACAAGCACTGGAAATGGTATAGATGGATTCGTCTATTGACTTTGACTGCTTGTCAGATCTAGTGCAACTTGGTAATATATATATATATATATATATATATATATATATATATATATATATATATATATATATATATATATATATATATATATATATATATATATTTATATATCTTTGTAATTTCAATATGTAACTTTATAACTTTTACCTAAGTATTTTCTGAATTAATGACCGCATTTTGTACATTTGTCATTGTAGGCCATGTTTTTGCTATTATTGCACCTAAAGACAATGAAGAAGGGATAGATTATTATTTGTGTCATTGTTTCCAAGCCAAAAAAAAATTGGATCACTCAATTATAGATGGTGAAGGTTTAATGTACCATGTCAATGCAGTGGTTGTAATTGGCACATGGCTTAGATGATATTCTATGAAGAACCCTAACTTATGGTTATTCAAGGATTGGCAAACAAAGAGGAAGATTCTTCATTATTCAAACCTTGTTGTCACATCAAATGTCCACTTGATAAAATATGGTGGAAAACCACATAATAAGATTCTTTGGAAAGTTCGTGGGTCAGACCACGAGGCAATACTTGAGACATTAAAATGTCAAGCAGATCCAGTTGGCTCATTAGATTGAATAGGGATAGAGGGAGAGAGAGAAAGAACGATCAATTGGATCCAAATACAATGTTGTAACCTCTTCCCCAAGACTATCCACATGACTAAGGTGAACCATATTATTATGATGTGTAAGTGATGAGATTTAGTTTAAATCAAAGATTCTATGTTTCGATTTGTTTAGAATCTAGATACATTATTTGAATTTATATTAGATTCTTTAAATGGACCCATTTTTAGATTAGTCATTTGAATAAGTGAAAGTTTAGAATTTTTTGTTTAGATCAAAATGTAATGAAAGAACATGAAAATTGTTAGAATGTGAATGCTTTGTGATGTAAAGTCATGATTGTGTGTATGTAACCAGAAACTTCAAACTGGTGAAAGCAAGGATACAGTGGGAGAAGTTTTCAATACTCATCAAGCAAGGGTTATCATACAACTCAGAAAGCAAGGATTTGTACAAATGGATAATTTTTAATCACAAGCCAAATTCAATTTTTGTCATTCTCTAATTTTAGTAGATTAATCTTATCTTAGATTTTTTACTTTGCTAATTCTTCATTTGCAGGTCACCAAAGAAGAGGGCTAATAAAGTTGAAGCACCAGTGATAAAGGGTGAGACACCAAAATCATCGGCGAAATGGTATTATCAATTCAAATCCTCAATATTTATTAGTGCTTTTTGTTCAAGTACCATTGTGTTTTAATCATCTTATGCCTGGAATTGTAGAGTATCACAATCATCAAAAAGTAAGAAGGAAAATAGGTCTTGATCTGATGATAGGTTTGTAACATTTTAAGATTTAATTTTTTCTTGAAGGGCTATTGAACAAAGGAGGACTCCAAGGACTAAGGAGGATAAAATACAATCAAAAGAAGTCAAGTGGAATGTCTTGAAGCCTATAATGGCCTGATGTAATGATGAATACAAATTTTTTTGTAAAGGTCCTGATAAAGGTCTAAGGACCAAAATACAATGTTATAGGTGATAAATGCAATGAAATAGGTGGGGTAGTTTTCATAGTTAAATTCATTCAATAAATCCATTTTACCCTTCATAGGTTGATGAAATATGCTAGGAGATTAGAACATTCATAAAATGCATAGTTTGAAATTTAAATTTTGAATTCAAACTGACATATGGGCATTTTGGAGGGAATTAGCTTTTAGATTGTTTTTAGGCTTAGCTAAGCCTCCAACTATTTAAATTTGGTTGGGATAGGTAGAGAGAGTCTATTAAATGACCAAGACATCCTTGGTATGAGCAGAAAGGAAGAAACTAATGTCTGGCAGTATGGACTATCTCAGAAATTTGCATGTAAAAGCTTGGTTTTTTACAACAATTTGAAGGATTCTTGGGTTTCTTTGCATATCTTTGGATTTGGAATGCATTGTGCAATATTCTTAGACATTTCTTGATGTTCTAAACAAGGTTTTGAATCCAAATTAGTAAGTTTATTGTTCAATTTCATAGACTGCTGGCTATAGCATACAGTTTATTAGCAATTTTGAAGTTCTTTTCAAATAATCATGTTCATTTCATGAAATGTTCCACTATTTCTTCATGGAATGACATTATTATAACTCGTACCATGTTTTCTAACACTAATATGCTCATCTAACCTGAGAATTTTGGTGGCCACCAAGCAAAAGTTCATGAAAATAAGGGGTAATTGTAGGGTACATACCTACAGTAGAGGATTTGCCTTAAGGAGGGCATAGTTTGAGTTTTGATTCATGCTATTGATGTTGAAACAATAGTTTTTGCACCTTTAATCAATCAAAGAAGTGCTAGCACGTGTGAGATTGATAAAACCCTAGGTGCAAGGGTTTCGAGAGGGCAAATTAGGGTTTTTGGGGTTAAGGAACCCTTAGGTTGAAATTGAGTGTGGAATCTTCTAATTAGAGCCATTTTAAGAGCCTATGCAAAATTTGGAAACTAGATCTTAAGTCCTCCTATCAGTTGCTTTGTAAATAAAACAGGGGCATTGTGAAGGGTTAGTGATATTGTCCAAAGGAAGCATATCTCAGTTTTACATATGTTTTGTGCAAGGATAAAGGGTATCTAAAACATCCATTTTTTCAAGGAGTCTTTTGAAAAAAACCAAAGTTATCTACCTATTTGTCTTGCTATTGTCACAAAATTGTAAATTTGCATTGACAACATTTTGGCATGTTGTGCATTTTGGCTTGAAAGGTATTGAAACTCAAGGGAATTGATTGGAACATGCTAGATATGTCAAAAAAAACTCATTGAAGCCTTAAAACCTCCTGGAGTTGACCATTTGTAGGATTTGACCATCAAGACCTAGAAGGGTCACTTGGCACATTGTTACAAATTTGCTCATTTTGGGTTGTTTAAGGGTTCATCATCCTTTCCTCTGCATCAATTTCCCTATATTTTTTAGTCCTTTTTCAAAACACTATTTCTAACATGGTGTTAGTTGTTCAAGTCCATGAATGATCACAATATTTGTGACAAGTTTTTAGTTGTGAATTGACAAGTTTTTAATCTTCCTTGCTATATGACTATCCCATTACATTAATATGGTCATTTGAGACCTTATTAAACACAAAAAATTAAACAAAACTCATATCTACCCTTTGAACCCCTTACACGACTCCATTAAGCCCATTTTGGCTTATATTGCCAATGTTGGCAATTTTACAAAATATTGCAATTTTAGTGCCTTTTACATCTTTTAGAGGCTTTGATAGCCTTATTACATTATTCAAGACCTTTATAGGTGTTTTCTATCCACCCCTAACCTAGGATCAATCCAAATCCATTCCTAGTGACCCTTAGGTACCTTGTAGGCTCAATAATGCCATTAAGGCTTACATTAAAGCTTTCATTACAATATGATCAATCTATGATCAAAACAAAATCACATGTCCATGATTAAATTCATTACAAGTTTTGATGACCTTAGAAGGCCATTTGTCTTCCAATCCACCTAAGGATCCAGCAATGTCCCAACTGCTCATCTTGCCTCCTGCTTGTGACCTTGGTGCTCTTGCACTAGTGTTGGCCAACAATTGGAAAATTTGTATTATCAATTGAGCTACTAGATCTTGTCATTTTCATTTTTTGCCTTGAGAAAATTCTTACACTTAGCATACCTACTATCTTTCAAAAGTTCTTCCTTATCCTTATAAATATTGGATTTGAGTGTAGTTTCAATATTTGGTAGCTTATTACCAAGAGTAGTGATCTCATAGAAAAAAATTCTTCTAGCCTAAGCTTCTCTTGAAACTTGTTTTATAGTTCTTAATTTCAGAATAGATATGACTTTTTCATTGTAACATGTAGGCAAAGATCTCATAATTTTACTCATGTTCATCATTATCTCTTAATGGTGTAGGGGCACCAAGGTCATTCTATGAAGATACATTCATTGAAGACACCAAGGACTAAGGAGGAGATCTTGACAAAAAAACCAATAAATTGGAATATTTTGAATCCTATTATGGCCTTTTGTAATGAAAAATGCAATGTAATGAATAAATGTCCAAAAGGTCCTAATAGAGACCTTAGATCTAAAATGCAATGTAAATGGGCTAATAATGCCTTAGGAGTCTAGAAAGACTTATCAATAAGTTTAATCAAGTCATAGGATCAATTGAAAGGTATTAGTATTCATTAGGAGTCAGTTAGAGTCTTTTTGTTAAAAAGTTTCAAATTTGAAATAAGCCTAACGGCTAGTTAGGATTATGGGCTTTTTAGGATTGTTTTAATGTTTTATTAGTTGCAAAGGCCCACAACTGAATAGAGGAGGTTAGAATAGGAATTTATAAAGCCTAGAGAGGCCTAGGATCTGAACAAGAAGAAGAATAAGAGGGTACTGTACTGAAATTCTGGATTTGAGTGAATAAAGTTCAATTTTTCTTATCATTTGCATTATTTCTTTGAATGATTTCATTGTATCTTCATTGACTACAACATTAAACTCTTGTAGGGATGAATTAAGACTTTCATACAGTCATTTCATGGTTGTTTAAAGTGATCTTGAAGCATTAAAAGTCTCATTGTCTTGTTATTTACACTAACAGTGCTGTAACAGTCCCAAAAAATTAACTGTTTTGAGGGGTTTTATGATGATTTGATCCATTCTTTCGGTATTTTCTTGCTATTTCCTAGGTTATGAATCTATTATAACATGTTTCAAATGCTACTAACCGATTTGAGTGCAAGAAGAAACATTTAAGGGGTGATCACCATGACTAATAGTGGGAAAAAGAGAGGAAAATGTTGCTACAAGTACACTAGTAGAACACTTACCTTAATGAGGGTATGATTTTATGTTTTGATGAGTTATGGAATGTCCTAAATATGGCTTTTAGTCTTTTAACAAGTCTTAGAAGTGATTGGAAGTGGGAGAACCATAAAACCCTTGTTTTGCACCATTTAATGAGAGGGTTTGTTGGAAAGCATGCCTACAAGAGTCAACTTGGAAAAAGGACCATGGAATCCATAGTTTGGCATCAAAATACCATATTTTAGAAATTTTGGAAGTCTGGAGCTAAGTTTAAAGCACATTTGCTTTGTAAAAGTGGCCTAATTAGGCCTAATTCTGAGACAAACTACCATGTTCCATACAATCTTTACAAAGGAGTGATATCTTGTTTTTAGATATGTTATACAACTTTGAAAAGGATATCAGAAAAAAAATTTTATTTTCTTGGTTTTTTGGAAAGTTTGTGAGATAAGTCCAAAAAATAGTGTTTGCTGACCTAATAGAGAGAGCAGCCTAGTCAAGGGGGTTAACTTGGTTTGTGCATGAACTGGAGTTTTGGGGTTATAAAACCTATTGAAACATGTCCATTTAAGTCTGTTAAAACACTTTGTGAGGTTGAAATAGATAGTTGAAGGTAGATTCCAAATTTGTGCATTTGAGTGCCTTTGAGAAGCCCAGTGAACCTTGTGCACTATTCAACTTTGTGAATTTATTATTGAACTTTTGTTGTTACCTCCTTGGCTCTGTATCAGTTAGTCTTGTGGATCCAAAGGTGTGGAGTTCAATGGGTTAAGCCTTTTGAATGATTATTCTCTGTTAAAAGATTGAGTGGGTTGGGTCACTTAAGGTTCCATCTCTACTTATAATTAAACAAACTATATCATTCACTCTCTACATAAATGGTGAAATAGTTCACTTTCACTCACCCTTATATCTTCATACTTCCCTTAAAGACCCTACAACTCAGAATGCTTAACATACATGTCACCTTTACAAATAGCTTCTAGCTTTTTCCATGCCTCATGGGTTATCATTTATCTATAGATGTGAGAATACTCTATATTAGACAAGACATTAATCAAATATTAACTTTCTATCATGCATATAAAATTGGCTAGTTGTCTCTACTATCTCATACACTTCCTAGGATCTCCCATAATTTCTTGAGTATCCCTACGCCTTTTTTTAACCTCATGGTTCCTATTTCCAACTACAGAGGATGGAATATCAACCTCTATATCTTCTTGATGCATTTCATGTTTCATCGGCTTTTCCATATTTTGTGAATCCTCACTACATGATCCTACTTTGTACTAGTAACTATACTTAAGATTTGATGTCTTTGACTTGGCCGATTTATCCTTGTAGCTTTTATCAGCTACTCACTTTAATCATCTAGTAGAAAATATTTATACCTTCTAAATGCCTTTTCCTCCATTAGCTTAACATCACATCTGAGTATAACTCTTCTAATTTTTGGAAGAAAATTCCTATATTACTTTGAGGTTTTACTATACCAAACAAAGTACCCCATATCTATACTCAGATCTTACTTAGTACATGTGTATGACTTCAAATATGAAAATATATCAAACTTCCAAATATATTGAAGTGACTAACATCTAGCTTCTTCCCTATGAAAGCTTCCTTTGGTGTCATCTTCCCTAGCATCTTGTGTGGAGATTTGTTGTATGTGTATACTATTGTACTACATATCTCTTCCCATAGGTAACAAGGCATGTCCTGGTCATGTAGCATATAACACTTTCTACCTTACATACATACATACATACATACATACATACATACATACATACATACATACATACATACATACATACATACATACATACATACATACATATATATATATATATATATATATATATATATATATATATATATATATATATATATATATATATATATATATATATATATATATATATATATATATATATATATATATATAGATTCTTTCTCTCAACAACTCCATTCTACTATATATTATAAGGAATATTTCAATCTCTTTTGATTCCTTCCCTGGTATTCCCTTTGTACTAGATCAAGAACAACCTCAAATCTAGTGTCACTCATTAGAAAAGATGCTTTTGTAAACTTCCCCAAAAAATATCCTTTACATGCATCATAATGATCTGTGCTTATCTCTAGAATACATGTCACTATCTCTTGAAGAAATTTAAGTTATCAATGATGAATAAGGCCCATCCTCCTATTCCATATCTTTCTAAGACAATTCTAATGGATCAACATTAATTCATACAACTAGACACTTATCAAAGTGCCACACTATCTTTTCACCTCTTTAGACACCCTTTAACCACTTCTTAGAGATTCCAAAAGATCAAACTCTAACTCTGTTCCAGCACCAACTAACACCCACTTTGAGTCACAGACCTAATTGGCCAGATTAGGCTAGGTTAAAAAGGAAGTATGAGTACTACCAATTAGTACATACCAACCATACCAAAATTTCACTACTACCAATCTGTATAGGCTGTACAAAATTGAAGCAACAAAGAAAAAGGTAGAAATTCCAAGTTTTATTCAATGTTTGCTTCTCATTGGTTAAGTTGATCACATATAAGTATGGATATCTAGTATGGTTGGATAGATTTGTGAATCTTCTTTCTGTTGCACTTTGAATGAGGTTCTAATTCACTCTACAACTCAAGATATTCCCATTTTACTAACTGTTGTCCCCATTTTGTGCCATTACCTAGGGTTTCATCTATTTTCCCTCATATCTTGAGATTCCACCATGAGAAATTAACGACCCTTGGTGGAATCCAAGTTAGGAAAAAAAAATTAATGTTCCTTTTGGTTTTAAGTCAAAATAATGAGGCTAGAGAGAAAAACTTGATGCCCTAGGCATGCAAGATCCATGTGCATGCTAGAAATTCGTAGCAACATCTTCCATAACTCACTACAGAGAAGGTTTCAAGGGTTGAAAATTAGTATGTGATCATATTACATGATTCCCCTTATGTTCCATTTTTTTTTTTTGAATTTTTTCTCAAGGGGTAGAGTACTTCCTTTGTTAATGGATGCCTAACTGCCTACATTCCTAAGTGAGCCTTAAAAAATTTAGTTGCTGCATACTTCTCTTGAGATCCCAAGGCTTTATTATGTTGTATAAAACCCAAAAGGGTATCCAAATCCACAATTATTTTCTTTGGGTTGTGAGGAGATGTTTGCGATTTTCCATGTTCAAGGCTACAAGCCTAGTCTTGAGTTTGTGAAGCAACTAGCCAATGAAAGTTGCATAGTTTGAATCTAATGTTAGATTCATGTTATTTTGGACCTAAATATACCCTTTCCATGCTTGGAAGTCACCCCTAGTCATTATTTGTATTTGTGGGGTTTTATGTCAAATATGCCTATGAGCCACTTTTTAGGCATAAAAATGAGCAATATAGGTGATTTTTCAAGGTAAAAAAGAATTTTATGTTTCTTAGAAGGTTATAAATTTCCTTAGGGTCATTAGGTTAAGTTTTAGGCATCTAGGAGTTAAGATGTCAAAAATTGCAAAAAATTGCAAAAGTTGTCAAAGCAAAATTGCAAAAATGCTGACAACTTTGCAGGAGTTTGGGAATTGGTAAAGGGATGAGCATTTGGAAATAAGTTATTTTACTGTTTTTGAACCTTTTCTAAGTCATAGAATTAGAATCAAGTGAAAAATGTAAAAATTGCACTTTTTGTGCAAAGTTGCATTGTTGAAAGTTGTAAAAGTTGCTCAAATTTGCAACTTAGTGGAAAAAGGGTCATGGGATCGAACTGTCTGCTTCGTTAACTCTAGTTGGCTAGGTAAACCCTATCCCCAACCTTTTTCTATCCCCTTTAGCACTCGAATGTTCTTGGGCACGTCGAACCAGAATGTCCCTAAGGGTCACTAAATGCCAGAGGGCTACGATCTTTAACAGGGCATATCTCAAAGCTCGTGTGAGGTATGGATGCAATTCTAGTTCCTATAGGACCATGTTGTGGAGACCTATAATAAACTCTCTCAATTTTTGTAGATCACACTCCATTTTCATTTTATGACGCCATCTCAAGTGATGCTGAAACTTGTAGTGTTAGCTAGTACAAAGTTGCCAACTTCCAAATCTCTCTCACCTTTCATTGTGGGATTGAACTGTTTGCTTCGTTAGCTTTGGGTGGCTAGGTAAACCCTATCTCCAACCTCATCCTATCCCCTTTAGCACTTGAACGTTCTTGGGCACGTCGAACTAGAACATCCCTAAGGGTTACTAAATGCCATAGGGCTGCAATCTTTGACGGGGCATATCTCAGAGCTCGTGCGAGATATAGATGCGATTCTAGTTCTTACAGGACCATGTTGTGGAGACTTACAATAACCTCTCTTTCTTTCTGGAGATCACACTCCATTTTCATTTTACGATGCCATCTTAGGTGATGCTAAAACTTGCAGTGTTGCCCAGTACAAAGTTGCCAATTGCCAAATCTCTCTCACATTTCATTGTGGGATCGAACTGTCTACTCCATTAGCTTCGAGTGGCTAGGTAAACTATATCACCAACCTTATCTTGTCCCCTTTAGCGCTCGAACGTTCTTGGCATGCCGAACTGGAACGTCCCTAAGGGTCACTGAATGTCATAGGGCTACGATCTTTGATGGGGCATATCTCGAAGCTCGTGTGACATATGGATGTGATTCTAGTTCCTAAAAGACTATGTTACAGAGACCTACAATAACCTCTCTCACTTTTTGGAGATCACACTCTGTTTTCATTTTACGATGCCATCTTGGGTGATTCTGAAACTTGTAGTGTTGGCCAGTACAAAGTTGCCAATTGTCAAATCTCTCTCACCTTTCATCGTGGGATCGAACTATCTATTTTGTTAGCTCCAGGTGGCTGGGTAAACCCTATCCCCAACCTTTTCCTATCCCCTTCAGTGCTTGAACATTCTCAGGCACGCCGAACTAGAACATCCCTAAGGTTCACTAAATGCCATAGGGCTGCAATCTTTGATGGGGCATATCTCGGAGCTCGTGCAAGGTATGGATGCGATTCTAGTTCCTACAAGACCATGTTGTAGAGACCTACAATAACCCCTCTCACTTTTTGGATATCACACTCCGTTTTCATTTTACGATGCCATCTCGAGTGATGCTAAAACTTACAGTGTTGGCCAGTACAAAGTTGCCAACTGCCAAATCTCTCTCACCTTTTGTTGTGGGATCGAACTATCTACTCTATTAGCTCCAAGTAGCTGGGTAAACATGGCTAAATCAATTTTGCCAAGTAAACGTGCCAAATCTCTCTCACCTTTCGTATGTCTTTCTTGATGTGTTCCTAGATTCTAAATATTAATTTGAACTCAGTTGACGTGGCTATAATGATATGTAGGTAGTACTTTACAAAGTGTTTAATGGTTATCTAGTACATAGTACTTTACAAAGTGTTTAATGGTTATCTAATTTCAACTTATTATATGATATAGCTGACCTATATGCATATAAAGGTCCTATTACTCGTATCGCCATTGTAGGTAATGAAGATCTACCATAAGACAAGTAGATACAAGACCTCCCTCAACCACAATACAAGAAATTAAATGCATTCTAGACACGAGGATAGCCAAACAAACCAAGAGGTCTATGTACTATGAATACCTAGTAAAATGGAAACACCATTTATTGGAGGATGCTACTTGGTTGACATTTAAAAACATTAAGAAGACTGCTTTCAATTTAGAAGAACTCCTAACTAAAGGGACTTAAGTTATTTGGTCTTAGGGAGTATGGTTTTAGTTGTGCGATCGTATCTGTGGTGATTCTTACAAACTAAGTTGATTTTTTGAAGATCCTTTGCATTATTGTGATATTTTAAATTGGTTTGAGATAGTTTAGTTTTGATGCAAGTTTTCTAGAAACAATCTAAGAAAAGGCTTGTTAAGAGCTCATTCCACAAATGAAGCCCTAACTTGTATTTGAACCAGTGGAATTCTCTAAGATTCTAGAAAATTCAAGTAAGGAGGGTATAATTATAGATTCTTAGAGCTTAGGAAGTGTCTCGATGGAAAAACCATGTTTGCATTAGTCCCTAAGTTGAATGGCTTAGTGTATTCAGGTAGGATTGAGACCAAAAAGATTTAAAAATGTTGAATTGAATTGATTGGTGTAGTTTAGTGGTGGATTTGAGTTATTTTTGGTTAGTAGAGGTTTGAGGCCATGCACCAATTATCTAGTAATTACTTTGAAAACCAAACCTAGTGTGACCTTATTAGGTCTATGTACTTTACATGGGTTAGGTGCTACAGGAATGGAATTGAGAATCTAGGCTTTGGAGTTTTAACTAAATTCCAAAAGGGTGTCTGAATCTACCCATAGAATAGTTAGATTTCAACCTAAGAGGAATTTAAGTCCAGAAAATCAGCGCAGGAGACCTACAAGGAATTCTATGATTGTTAACATTTTGTACTGTACGAAAATTGGAGGGTTAAACTAAGAGTTGATTCTTGATTAGTTCAACTTAAGGAACGTGTCCCAATAGAAACTTGGGGTTGGTGAAGCCATTGGTGAAGAGTTATAGTTATTGGCTTGGAACAGGGCTAGTGTCCCTAAAACAAAAAGGTGCAAGATCTTGATTGGAGAAGTACTCACCTTGGAGGAGTTCACAAATGACCCTATCACTTTGGATAGGCCACAAAAATGATATCCTAAAGGAGTAAGATATTACGAAGGCCACAAGTTTAGTTTGGTAGATTAGGAAGAAGAAAGTGCTTAAACCTCACTTCTTGAGTGAGGGGGAGATAAAGAGGATAGATGGCTACATAGATATGGAAAAAATAGGAATATAAAGAGGGGGGGAATAAGAGAGAGTGAGATACAAGGATATAGAGCTATGAATTTTTTATATATAGAGAGATAGAGATAAAGAAGTAGGGAAATATAATTATAAAGGGAGAAGGAGAGAGGGAGAGAAGGAAAGATGCATAGAGATAGAGGGAAACAAAAGAAGGTGTAGGTAGACATGAAGATTAAAGGAAATAAAAAGATAGTAATAAATAAATAGAGATATAAGAAGGGGATGCATGTGAGATAAAATAAAGAGAGTTAGGGAGACACAGAGAGACATCTAGATGGCGATATAGATTCATAGAGATCATCATATTAATACTTAGTTTTCTCTAATTCAAAAAATATTGAAGATATCATCCTAGAACTCTCTTATTGATTTTGTATCGACTTCATACTTAATTTGTCTTCTTTAGGTCATCCTTTTTAGGTTTAAGTGTATGTGCATACATTAATGATTATTAGCAATTGTAAAACTTGATCTTCTTCTTATGTAACAATATTTCTATGCTTAGATGAATACACTATTTATTTGATTATATATCTATAAAATTGTTCTGTACAATGAAGGTCAGCCATCTATAATCCAAGGTTTTAATTCAGCTAACAAATGGAGAGCTTCTCAAGCTACTAATTCCTTTCATGGAGTTCCTAATAAATCTCAAGGTTCTCATTTAGGTGACCAACTGCCAGGAGGTCCACGAATAGACCCACTGATTTTCCACTTTTGGTGTTGGGAGGTCTTGGAACATCAAAACCCACTTTGTTACCTTGCGGGAAGAAGGTCATTGCTGATCCAATAAGGGGAAGTCATATTCTTGTCTCCCTTGGGTGAGTGGAGTTTGTAACCTATCAAAAAGCTGTATTATTTGTGCTATATTAATTTGGAAGTGAGTCATAACCCTTGTTTAGTCCTTGTGGAGTTAGGAGAATTTGGGTAGTAGGTTGATTTGTTTGGTGCTTCCTTGTGCATACTTTGCATCATCCCCCATCTTGAGTCCTTTCTATGACATGCAAGGGAAATCTTACATAGTCCAATTCTAACTTTTTTAAATATTTAAATTGTTGATTAACACTCTTCTCTTATAGTAATTTCAGAGTTGACTCAATGCATGTTTGTGCAATAATTTTTTATATGTTGGTAATACAATATATTAATTTGATAATATTTAAGATTAACCTGAATAATTAAATTTACAAATTTTTTACATAGAAAGAATCATTTATAACCATTGCATTATACTAAAATGAGTCTAATCTACACATTAATCTAGGACACCTACATGGTTGATTATTGTTTGTATGAATACAAAGTTGGTATAGTTGAAGAATTTGACCTTGGATAACACAAGATAACACAACTCTTGGGATCTAGTGATCCCTCCCAAGGTATTTTCCATACCACTAATCCTGACAGAAAACTTAAGACAGAATATAAGGGTGAAATAGAGGGTAGGAACATAGTTATAATATCACTTTATGCATTGGGTTAATACTATAAAGGGTAGGATTGGTGCAATGTTGATTTGTAGGTAATACCATTATAGATCTTGCATTGTTACTATGCCTATTGGGGCTTGTATTATATTATCGGTTGTTTTATCTAATGCTCAGTGTATTTTGAATTTGATTGCTTCTATTTGGAATAAACTGGTAGCATATATATATTTTTTAAGGGAAGTGTTAGGTATATTACAGTAATGGATTTATTTCTAGGGCATTTGATCCTTTTGTGACTACCTCGGAAACAAGTCAAGCTATCAAGCAGCGCCTCTTAAACTTTGTGAGATCAATCTTGACTGATAAATTTTATTGCTAATCAATATTGTATCAAAAATTCAAACTACTTAGGTATTGAATTAAACTTGATAAACAAATGATAGAGAAGGAAAACTTTAAACATAAACAAGATCGTAAATCATATGACGATGACATATTGGAAATGATCAACTTATGCTTAAACAGTGATAAAGTTTATTGTTAATCAATATTCTATCAAAGTTTCAAACAGATTAGGTATTGAATTTAATGTCATACATGAACATATCTAATTTAATTTCATACATGAACAAACATCTAATATAAAATGATAACCAATAATGTCACATGTACATTAACAAACACATAACATATTATGATAACCAATAATGTCGTATATGAACAAACATATCATATATTAACCAATAATTTCATAAGTCGAATAATGTCATACATCAAATAAATGTCATACATCAAATATAAAATGTCATATATATATATATCAAATGTGTATCGAATATGTCCACTGATGCCTATATATATACATTTCTATCAACTATATCTTTTCCTTCTAGGAAACAAATCTCTCAAGGTCTTCTGTCGTCATGTAGAGGGACACGGTGGAGATGATGGGGTCCTCCTGACACGCTCGCTCATCCTCTTGTTGAGGCTCTTCTCTAACTCGAGCTGATACAAACAAAGTAGATATGAATCAATATTTATTATACGTTGAAATCAAATATATGTACACACAAAATTAATTACTTTCTTACCGCCATCAAATAGTCGCTCTGTAAGTCCACCTCGAAGGCTCGTGGACAATTAAGCATGATGAGACCCTGCAACAATTCAATCAATATAATCACTTATAAATAACATTAGAAATTTTGATATTAACTATTATAAACAACAACTAAAACTAAGAAAAATCTTTCATACCTCAGTCAATGGCTGTGAGCTAGCCATAGCTACAACCACTCCACGATCGATGGACTATCAGAGATGAGGAGGAGTGTCCAACATCATGAGCTGCATGTCATACAATACACATTACATGTAACATGAAACATGGAAACAAATATAATCAAAAGAATTAAATTAACATGAAACAAATGTACCTATATGTAGCTCGTATGATGTCTATGCTCTGAGTCTGTAGTAAATGTTGATGGTCTTGTAGAGAATTGATGCACATGCATAATTTTTTTCGTCAATCCTTAATATGATTACTTAATAAATATATGTATTAATTTAAATGATTAAATCAATACATACCTCTGGACTCGTGGACGGGACAAAAAATGGGGTCGAAGGATCACTGCTAGGCCCGCCAACACTCTGACCCTGAATTTTGAACAATGTCAATAGATGCTAATTAATTAATCATTCACTATACATATGAAATGTGATCAAATTAGTAAATTATAATTGTAATTTACCTGTGTGGCAATGCCAAATGTGTCATTTAGGAACTGATTAGTGATGAGCCCATCATCCTTACCATCTCCAACATGAGTGCCAAATATGCGCATAAGGATCCACATGGAGGTGCACATGTGACCGCGATGTGTAGAAGGCTCCCCATCAACTAATGGGATCATGGAATGGATGAGGGTTTGGGTTAAAGCATTAATGGTCCCTTGAGTGCTGGCCTCTACATGTTCCTTCACAACTGAAGGAATAGTCACATGCTCACATTATGGCTTGACCACACGTGCCCTAACTACATTAGGATCACGACGTGCTCCCGACCTCTTAAATGATGAACCCCCACCTCTACCCTAGGAGCCTAATATATCAAAATAATTGGGGATCTCCCCAAGGACAAACTCACAATACAATTTCTTCAAAAAATACATAGGGACCTCGTGATTGTTGCAAGGAGGAGGGGCATCAAAAACCATCCACCATCTATCCCAAAAATTATTTCTAATAGCATTGTGTATGCACCAATGGATGGGGAACCGTTTAGTAGCCTCTCTAACAGTATTTTGCTCACCGTGTTTTCTAAATAATGCACATATTCTACCTTTTGGTATTTCTTTTTTTTTAACATCTTCATATGACAATTTATTTGCATAAAATCCTTTTTGTTCATCCCTCTTAACCTACCAAATATCTAATTGACAACTAACTGAGGCTATCTGGGTCTTAATGGATTCAAGGGATGATGCCAATTGAGCCCTCATTGGATTGGTTTGTCTAGATTCTTTTAACCAACCAATGAGTCCTTCTAATTTAGTTTTCCCTCTTTCAATTTCATTTATTATATTTTCTTGTGTGCCAGGCGGAGGTCTTGCAATTGGTTTAGGTTGCGAAATTTGTTGTTCTTCTTGGGGAGAGTTTTGGTTTTGAGGTTCTTGTGGATTTGTTGGTTGATTATTGACATTTCCTAATAAAAAATCAATTCAAATCTTTTTAAAAAAAATCTAAATAAAAATTGTAAAAACCCTACAAAACAATCTAAAAAACCTACAAAACAATATGAAAAACTTATCAAACAATGCAAAATGAAGTTTACTTCACATACGGCGTGGGTGTGGGCATGTTTGTGATCTCAAATTTTGCTGGCAAGGAGGCATATCGGCAAGGTGGGTGGTGAAAAGTGTTTTTTTATGCAACTCATGTACGCGCTGCTATTGAAAGAAGTTAAAAAATAGAGATAAAATAAATGGGCCGCGGGTATGCAACCCATTTATAAAATTTTACTTTTTTTAAAGTGCGTACGTGCTATTCAAAAATAGAAAAAAAAAAGGTTGTCACCTTTTTGGCACCACAACTTGGTGCATATACCTGCATTTATTGCTTCAGCTTTGTTATTGGATGCAATTGCACTTGATCATGTGTTTTAGTGTGCAAGATTTGTATCCCTAGCAATGGCACATGGAGTTAGTGATTCAGCTATTCATATTGTACCAATGTCGTCCACGTATGGTTGACATATCTTATTTAATTTTTAAATTAAACCTTTCGGTAGATTGATTAAATCCAGACTCATTTGCATTGTGTGATTAGACCTGTGAATGTGTCTGTGCATTTAGAGGTTCACTTTGTCGTGAGAGTTGTTAAGGAAATTCTGTGATTTTTGGGTTTCGAGCTTTATTTGATTTGACTTTTAACTTTTAACAACTTTTCCATAGATGAATTCCAATCACTTGGAACATCGTATTTTCGTTTGAGTTGATTCGGGGTTTAACTAGGTTACCTTGTTATTTACCTTAATCGATTATTCACTCAAAAAGTGAATAAGTATCCAAAGAGGAAATTAATTCCTCACTTCTCACCTTTGGAAATTAGAATTTTGAGAGCTTTTTCCAAAATCCTCTTCTAGAGGATTGCATTTCTATTTGTTGTGATAGCTATCAGCGTGGGATCTTCGCAAGACCAGTCTCGTTGGATCTAACTTGAGGAGACCTTGGTTTTCTGTGACTTTCAGCAAGTTCTGCAGGATATTTATTTTATTTGACTATTTTCCATTTCTACCCCTGTTGCTGTCAAGTAGGGCTCTCCTATTTTTATGTTTCATCTCTATTTTTGCTTCCATTTCTAGTAGTTGTTGGTTAGGAGGTTGAGAATTAGTGTTCCCCTCCATTTCCATTTGTTGGTTCTACCCATTTGATCGAGTATGAACATTTTCCTGCTTTTCAGGATGAGGATTTGGGGTTTCGCACTATTATGCTAGTCATTTTTGTAGATAGTGTTCGAACCTCAATTTTATTGGATTTTTATGGTTTTTGCGCCTTAAGACCAAATGAGTTTTATTTTCAAAGTTTTTGAGTTTTGGGGTTTTTACCTCGATTTGTGTGTCACCTAGTTTTCTCAGGTTTTCTTGGCATGATGTTGGTCATGGACTTGGATCATTTGTAGAATGTTAGTTAGATCATTGTTAAACTTTTATGTTGCATTGGGATGTGTGTTTGCATCCATCCTCTTGAGCTTATTTTTAGTTGACTATTATTTATGCTTGTGTTCTAATCCAGTCCTTGTGTTATGATCTTTGTGATGGTGGTGCACCACACATGAGCACATGCGTGTGCATTTGTTAGGTGACTTGTGAGGCCCAATCTTCCATGGTATTTTTGGGAGTTATGTTCATTTGGGCTTGGGTTGGGAATATGCATGCCTATGAGCACTCATCGTTGGATGAGCATGGGTAGGGTAGGGTAGCACCATGGAGGTGGCTTCTATCTCTCAGCCTGGTGATTATTGCCCAAAGGGTTGGCATGAAGGAGCTCTAATCAAGTGATAACTAAATAAAATATTGGTTGGTAATAAAACTAAGATAATAAAATGATACAATGTGAGAGCCTTCCATTAGGAAGTTGAGTTTGCATGATACTAAGCTTGGGCTTTCCGATGCCAAGCGACTCTCCATGTAGCGAGTCCCTACATAAGTTACCAATTGAGTGTCTAACTAGGACCTGTAGTACTTGCATTGTTTCATGATCTTGGTTTTAGTCATCTTACTGTTTGTTGTGAGTGTTAGCCATGGATGTTTGTTTTATGTGTGTTTGTAGTTGGATCATTATCTCCATCAGCATAGTAGGAGTGGACCTATGGGTTCCGTGTGGTCGGGAGGCATAGCTACCTTTACCACTACTAGGGACCATTATATAGAGGTGGTCTATTGTTCTACTATGATCAGTGCTTGATGTTCACTTGATATTTCAATTTATCCTGAGTATGTTTCCTTGTGATTTATGCTTTCATTGGAATGCTTTGATATCATGTTTAGATGATGTTAGTTTATTTGACACATTCCTATATTATGATGTTTAGCATATGTTTAGATGATGTGTTTTGATTAGTTGGAATATCTATTGCTTTACTTGTTAGCATGTTAGATTTCCTTGTTCTTAGGATGTTATTACACTTTAGTAGTGATGCCCTCATAAGACAACTCTGACTATATAGTTGGTAGTTTGGGATGTTATGTGTAGGGGATGGCTAGGACCTTTGAGGTCTCATGATGTTATTATGGTTGGGAGGAACTACGCATGATTTTTGTTATGTTCATTCATTGTGATGATGCTTTCAATACTTTTCCCTTTACAACTATGTCTCAGATGGTTAGATGCAATTTGTATCTTGCAGTTATTGTGTTCGAGTGTTTAAGCCATGATTTGTGGATTTGGTACTCCTTGGTGTGGAGGAATTGTTTCCCCTATCTTCTAGTTTTGTGTTTACCTTGCTTGTTATTGTGAAACCTCACATGAGATTGTACTCTCTCCCACACCAGATTGTACTCTCTCCTATGCGAGACTTAGCATTTCCACACGCCTAGGATTGCATTTCCCCACGTGGCTCCTGGTACTTCCTCACGCAAACCTTGGCATCAATGCAGTGATTTTTGGCAATTGGGTTAGGTAGTTGTTTGTGTGAAAGGGTAATTTCTCATTTGGCATGTTATACTTTCTCATGAGAAGGGGTACTTCCTCACACAAAACTATCAGTGGGGACTTTCTCGCATGGAAAATAGGGCACATCTCCACTATCTTTTGGGGAACACATTTTAGTGTTTCGAGTACCCTTTGGGATTACTTGATTTTCCATGCTTCAACAGATTTGAGATTTTATGTTCTGTTGTCATCTTTGGATTTTATTCTCTATATGAGTGTGTTAGTTTGGTAGTGGCATTTGGAGATTCATTGGTTGACTTGATTGTGGTTAAGTTTCTGTTGTGATCTCTATGATCCTCATATGTTTATTGTCGTGTGCAATTTATATTTGTTAATATATATATATATATATATATATATATATATATATATATATATATATATATATATATATATATATATATATATATATATATATATATATATATATATATATATATATATATAAGCTTGTATTGAATCCTTGTTCCAAGGATCTTTGGGCGGGGCATTACAAATTCTCTATTTGAGGCATTCATAGCTCAAATAGTAACGTGCAAACTCATAAACAAATATTGACATATAGACATAAGCATAATAAAAAAGTATTACTAATCAGCATAATTTTTTACAATGAATAATGATCAAAATAAGATAAATAAAAATCAAAACTATTTCAAATGAAACATTTAGATTGTAATGTTTGATATATGACAGTATTGCCTTCCACTTTTCAAATATTACAAACATAAACATTATATATATTTTTAATGAAAAATACATAAATAAAACACAAGCCTAATCTAATTATATAATGATAAAATATAAACTAATTATATGGTTAGTTTATTTTAAACAAAACATTAAATTTAATAAAAAATACAAATTTCATTAACATGGCAACATTGTCATTCGCGTAACTTGAAAAATTAAATTATGAAACATGCAAATATAAATATTTTGAAATATGAAAATGTAAAACTATTATGTAACATATAAATCTAAAACATGCAAACCAAAATCATTTTAAAATATGAAAATCTAAAACTAATATGAAACATTCAAATCTAAAACTAATTTGAAACATGCATATTATAAACATTCAAATGAAAAGTATTATAAAGCATATAAATCTAATAGATTTTGAATGTATTTTTAAATCTAAATCAAACATGCAAGGCTAAACTATTGCATGCAAAGCTAAATAATTTTGAATGCAATTTTAAATCTAAATGAAAGTAGTTAAAATTTAAATCTAAACCAAAGTAGACATTACAACTAATTTCCAAACTAAATCTAAATCTAAATGAACAACTAAATTTGAATGCAAAACTAAATTACAAATAAAATTAAAATTAAAAAAAATCTCATTTGCAAATAACTCACTCCAAAACTTCTATCCACTCCTTTTCAAAAACTTCCTTTTACTTTTCCTTTAAAAACTTCAAGCTACTCCTCCAAAGCTCTCCACCTCTTCCTCCCTGCAAAAACACAAAATGAAAATGAAATGATGAGCCTATATTTTATAACTCGTAAGAGTTCCTCATATCCCCCAATGGATGTCTCTTGACATTTCACAAATTTGTTTCAAGCTCCCCTATCCCCTACAAAAAATAAGCATGAATGTGCATGCAAAAATGTATTTAACAAAAACAAACATTTCATATTTGAGACATTTTAAAGAAATTATTTTGGGCCTATTATTTCAGGTCTTGTTATTTTAGCCATATTTTTTTGGGTCCTATTATTTCGACCCAATTATTTCAACCCTTTTATTTGGCCCTATTTTTTCAGAGCCTATTTTTTCGAGCCTCTTATTTTAGCCCTATTATTTTGAGTCCTATTATTTTAACTCCTATTATTTTGGTTCCTATTATTTTGGGACTATTATTTTGGCCTTCCCATTTGGCTTCCTATTATTTTAGCTAATTTTATATTTAATTTAAAAGTTTGTAACTACCATCCAATCTGTTTTCCTTACACAAACATATTTCTTGGCATATTCTTGTGCTCAAATTTCTTGTTGTCATTGTATATGCCTCTCAGCATAAATAGTTCAATAATAAATATATATTTTCCCTAAGGAATTTCAAAAACATACTATGAAGATGTATTTATATTTTAAAAAAGTAAAAAGTTATCATAGTTTTAATTAATAATCTAAAACACATGTTTCTATTGTAATTATTTTAAGACCCAAAAGTTTCTTTCATTACTATATTTCTTTATATAAAAAATTACTCTCTTTTTATTATAAATTTTCCAAAATCAAATATTAAAATAAATGTTATTTAAATCAACTTTATAAAAAAATTATTGCTTATTATAATTATAAAAATATAATAAACTAGTTTTATACAAACTTAAAACTATAATTATTTATGTAAAAATAGTTACAATTAAATGTTAGACTTTTATAATTTTATGATTTCTATTACAATATATGTATCAAGTACTATGCCACTATGTGGCACTTGTTTGATACATTGTAATTTTAGTGGTATCTTTGATTTTCTATTAAGTATTCAAAACACTAAAAGAGCCATAATATTTGGTGAAATACAAGAAACTTTCAACATCTTTCAAAACTTTGACAATTGGACTGAATAAGCACTTTTCACATATCTCTTGCACCATAATTTAATTTGTATCATACCAAATCACTCCTTGATAAACCCATTTATATAAAATTTGTCCTCTTGAGTATAATCTAAAAGACAGTGACTACTAGGGTGAATGCATAAAGTTGGGTTGTGATTCTGTGGAAGTCAATTCCACAGAATGAGACCTCTCCCAAAATGAGCACCTGATCTGTATTCAAAAATTGGGTACTCAATTTTTGAATATGGATTGGGTACACAAACCACGATCTAAAAATCAGATACTCGATTTCTAAAAAGCATATAAAACTTTTTTTGGTGAGTTTTTGCTCATTTTCATGGTCATTGTAAACAGAAGCCCAATTTTAGCTTGGAAACGGGAACCCATTTTTGATTTTCTACTAACCCCCAATTGTTGTTTTTCACTATGCCAGGTATTTTACTTTGTTATCTATTATTTTATTTCATTGTTTTCAGTTTTTCACTTTATAATTCCGTCAATTTATTATTATTATTTTCACATTTAATAGTTTTGAATATGTAAAATTGTGCATTTCCATTGTTAATAGTTTTATATTTAGATTATTGTATCTGTTCATTTAAATAGTTTTATATCTATTCATTAAATTTTTTTTTTTGTAAATGTTCATTTAAAATTTATTATTTTAGATGTTTCAATGTATTTAATAAAATTTAGAGTGATGAATGATTAGATAGATGTTTAGACTATTTAAACATGTAATTACATTGATGTTTTAGATTTATTTCAATTAAATAGTACTTAATTGTAAATTAGTTTGTAAACCATATAACAAAAAAGTAAATGTAAATGTAAACCATTCCTTTAGACACTAAATTCTAAATGTAAATGTAAACCATAATATTTGCTACCCATATCCATACTCTAGTTCAGTAAACCTCACCAAGTTTAATGAACTCATACCTTAAAATGTTATTTCTAAAACTTAACCATGTAACCCTAATCTTGTAGTTTAAGGTGATGTATATGTATGTTTGAATTGAATGTAAGTTTAATATTTTATGTAGATGTATTAAATTTATAAAAAATTGTGAGTTTTACAGTCTCTCAATTATTCACATATATGAATTGATAAATATGAAAAAATCAAGTTAGAATTTAGTTTAATTTTTAAATAATAAATAATCAATCTTTATGTATTAAAATTAATTATAAATTCAATATATCAAATAATAGATAATTTAAGTAATTCTACCTATATATCAAGTGATCTTGATCACAAATTTATTAAATCATAATGGGAAACAAGCTACAAAATCTTATTGCTAATTGTGACATAGACCTAAACCATTATCCTAAGCCTAACCCTATTAAAAATCGTAACTTCAACCATAAAACTAAGTATATCCCTAAGTCTAACCGAGCAACCTAACCATAACTATACAATAATTTAATCTAAACCCTAAACATAAAACTATGTATTTAATGTGCTCCCTTAACTTAAAACCATAATTTTAACTCTAAACCCTAGATTCATGCAACTCTAATCTTAAGCCCAACTCTAATCCTAACATTAACTAAAACCCTAAGTTTAAACAATTATCATAACAAAATGGACTTAACACAACCTTAGCCCTAATTATGACATAAACCTAGACTCTCTTAAATTCTATTTGTGATTTTCAATAAGTCATGTTTCCCTTCCAAATCAAATGTAAAATTTTAAATCCCTTACTCCAAATTATGTGTCATCATATGTATCCACTTATCATTTCATTATTTAGTTATATAAATTTTACAACAAAATTTTCAATAATTAATGGTCATATCTTTATTTATAAAACTACACACTAACCCTAAACATAGTATTAACCTTGATGTAAAATCTCACTCTCACCATAATTATAAGCCTAAACCTAACACTAACTAAAAATTTAACCATTATATTAAAAATGAGAAATCTAACCCTAATCATTATTTCCAAACCCTAATATAAGTATCCTAACCCATTTCTTAAATGATAAACCCAGTCCTAAATGATAAACCCTAATTCTAATTATAACTTCAAATCTTAAACCTAAAACTTGAACTCTAACCCTAACCATAACAGTAACCATAATGGAAAGTAATCCTAATCCTAACCATAATTAAAAATCGTAATCCTTAAAGGTAGCATGTGATCCTAAAATGTAAACCATAATTCTAATCCTAATTTTAAAACACTAATTCTAAGTGCTAAACTTTAATTTCTTACATTATCATCCATATTTACCCTAAATCTTAACCTAAACCATGTAATTCCAAATTCCAAAGCCTAATCTTAAATGATAAGCCAAAATCTAGCCATAATCCTAAATCTTATATTTTGTGCCCCAATCATAATGTTAATTTTGTACGCTACCCTAATTGTAAATGGATAACCCTAAATCTTAATTGATAATATTGAACCTTAATTGTAAATGCTAAGAAATAATCCTAAACATTAAATATAAATGCTAAACACTCATATTAAATCCTAGAAAATATGTCGATTAATCCTAATTCATATTTCTAATAATGATGCAAATCCATACTATAATCTTTACCCTAGCCCTAATTCTAAATGCCAAACCATGATTATAAATTATGATAGACCCTAATTGCTCAATAATTCCCCTAAATGCTAAAATCCAAATTACTCAACACTTAATTATCCAAATCTCAACCATAATTAAAAATCGTAATCATTAAAGCTAGCATGTGATCCTAAAATGTCAACCCGAATTCTAATTCTAATTTAAATAAACACTAATTCTAAACTTGCTAAACTCTAATCTTAAAAATTATCATCCATGAATCCTAAATCTTAACCTAAACTAGATAATTCTAAATTCTAATGCCTAAGCTTAAATGACAAGCCAAAATACTAATCCTAATCCTAATTCTTATATTTTTTGCCTCAATCATAATGTTAATTATTCTACCCCAATTCCTTACCCAAATCACAATCTTAAATGTTAAATCGTAATTGTTAATATTGAACCTTAATCGTAAATGCCAAGACATAATCCTAAACATAAATATAAATGCTAAATACTCATATTAAATCCTAGAAAATACATACCATAATCCTAATCATATTTCTAATAATGATGTAAACCCATATCGTTATCTTTACCCTAGCCCTAATTCTAAATGCCAAACCATGATTATAAATGCTAGATCCTGATTTCTCAATAATTGTCCTAAATGCTTAATTCTAAATTACTAAACACTTAATTATCCCAATCTTAACCATAATTAAAAATTGTAATCCTTAAAGCTAGCCTTAAGATTAAAGTTTACTTAAGTGTTTAACTCTATTTGGTGTAGATTAAGATAAAATTAAATTTATTATTAGAGTGATATGGTTAAAAAGATGTAGTTAAATTTGTTATATTCAAGTAGTTAAAAAGACATGTATTAAATGCAATTGATGGTTTTGAAGATGTACATTTATATTTTAGATTTACTTTACTAAATAGTAATTTTGTGAATTTTTGTGAACTGTTTACATATATGCAGATTATATTTCATGGACCCACCCCCACCCCCTCTGCCTCCCACACCCACACCCCTGCCCCCACCCCCTCCACCTCCACCTCCACCCCCACCTCCATGACCACCTACTCCTCCTCCACCACCTACCACAGAGGATCTGAGGGAGAGCATGAGGCGTAACCTTCACGACCTCATGTGAGACATCCAAACCATTAGGCGCAAGGCCCACCACCCCCCCCAACCTACTTCACCTTACAAATAGTATGCAAGGCATTGTATAGTTGATTGAGCATTTGGATAGTGACCTTGAGAGCTTTAGATTATGGAGGCAAAACATGCATGCATTCTACCTTGATGGCCTATCCTATAGAGAGGTCCATCAACTGAAATTAAATAAAGGGCATTTTAAAGCATATTTTGTAAACCCTAAGACAAGTGAACATATAAGCAACAAAAAGCCTTGCATATCTACTAGATGGTGCATGCACCCACATATATCACAACACTTTTGGGAGCAGTGGTGGATGGATGGTATTTGACCATCCACCACACGCAAATCATGAGGTGCCCAACTACTTTCTTAAGAAACTATGGGCTGGATTTGAATTGTGTTTGAAACCCATTTATTTTGATATTATAGCATTTCAGGGGGTTGGTGGAGGGATACCTCAAGATAGGCCTAGGGAAAAGTTTAGCTATAATTCAAGGAATTGTAGACATCCACAGACTCTTGTACCACTTCCAACACCAATTTTCCCAGCTCATATCCATCATCAAGTAGTGTCATTTTCTCTTACTTCATTGACTGCCCTTTTTGGCAATTTAGCAAAGTAGTGGACACAACCAACACATATTCGTCCACTTGGACAAATTTGTACAAGTTGCAGAGATAAATGAAGAGGCCTCCAGGGTGATGGTGATGTAGCATAGGATGACCATGATGCCAAGGGTGCTGGTTTTGATGATGAGGCATATGCTACTCATGGTGGTGGTAGTGATGAGATTGATGTTGAGTCATTTTTTGACCTTCTTTCTGGAGAGGGAGAGAATCAAGAGTAGTAGATTAAAAATTTGTTTAAAAATTTATAAAGAGCATAATTATTTACTTTTTACATATATGCATAATTGTATTAACCATATTAATGTATATATTGATTTTCAATTAACAGAGGATGGATGATATTGTTCCTCCAAGGAGGCAGTATAGTCTTTTTTGAGACCTACAGACGTTGGCATCCCTCATACGGTATGCACTTTGAATTACACTGTAAATAATGTACATTGGAACTCAAATTTAATAACATGTGCTCATATATTCTTTTTATCTTATTTTATAGGGATTGTCATCTATTACATAATCTGATGCTTGTATAGGTCTTGATCCATCAACCAGTAAGGCACAACCTCACATGCCTACAGTGTGAACTAAGTTTGAAGACACATAATTTGTACATTTTTTATGTACACATTGTTATAATTAACTTATCTTCAACTTTGATTCATGTATAATAATGTATTTTGGTTTTACGAACAGGAGATGGATCATACTTATCCATATAGGCCCCACTATAGTCTATTTTCGACTCTAGCTTTTGTCCTTTTTAGACATGTTGATGATCATCATGGTAGCATATCTCTAGACACATCTATGACACTGGCTGCTACTCAAGTATGATATATATATATATATATTTTAATTTCAAAAGAATGTAGTGTAAATTATGTACTTTTTAATTTACATACTTTGTAATTCATGTATATATAATTTTGATTCAAGGTTTATGTATCCATGATTTTAGGACTATGTTGCCATGAGTGTTGCTGAGAGTACATGACTAAGCCAGATGGAGATAGATATATCATCCTTTCAGGTTAGTATTGTGATAATTTATACATACATAGTTCATTATGATATTTATTAAATTTTAAAAATTTATGTATTCTAAATTTTAGGACCTCACCACTGCCACATTTGGTAGCTTTGACAGTGCACCTCCTCCTGTTACGGTCGAACACCTATCTCAAATGGTATTATTTTTAATAAGTACTAAATATTTAATTTATTTGCAAGCTAGATTTTGAACCCATTTCAATTAAGCATGTACATATTATCTTCCCAAGATGTGACACACAATACCCCACATGATGTCCCACATGATGAGACACATCATGTTACACAGGATGATCCATCTTTGTCCTCTTCGCATAGAGTAAAGAGGACTACAGATCAAATAGATTAGTTCTTTTGGCACCTTTAGATTGTGTTTTTATATGTATTAAATGTATTTTTTGACTTCATAGATCATATTATGACATGTTAGACCATATCATATATTTTTACGACTTCTTATCATGGTCGTGTATGCAATATATATTATTATGTTATCATGTTGTAAGTATGAATTGTTTTCTTTATTGTGACATATTTTATTCATGTTATGACACATTTTGTTAGTATATGTTACATGAAAAATAATATCAATAATTTTAATTAAATATAGGAACATTAATTTAAACATGTTTGAATGTAAAACTAATGGAAAAATATAGGAGGTCATTACTTGAATTGACAAAGAATTTTTAATATCAAATGCACACCTTTAACTTTCAAATAGAAGTGAACTCCTACATCTTACACAACTGAAATCATATAAACTTAAAACAAGTGAAGTCATATATACGTAACACAATGTGAAGGAACACACCTTTAACTTTCAAATAGAAGTGAACTCCTACATCTTACACAACTGAAATCATATAAACTCAAAACAAGTGAAGTCATATATATGTAACACAATGTGAAGGACATAAATAGAAGTCCACTCGAGTTTTAAATGTTTAGCACATGTTTTGATTTCAAAATAAAAAATTGATTCAAAAAATTTCTTCAAATGAGGTCTTGCAAAATAAAATTTTAAAACAAAAACATGTGTTAATAAAAGCATAAATTAATAAGCGCTATTTGTATTATGTAAATATGTGTAATGTGTGTACTCACTATGTGTAATTGCACAAGATGTTGATGTTTGATCCACCTTAAACATTTAAATTTGCATAAATTGTAATTGAGACCTAAATAAGAGGTATATAAAAGTTCTCTAATTTTTTATTAACAACACATACATACATTTAAGTTATATAACTACATATATAAAAAGAGCACAACAAAGAAAAAACTTACATGTGTTTGATTTAAATGTAGTCATCCCACTGTACCTTCTGCATCCCCTCTCTTTTGCAATACATCTATGATTGTCTCGTGCTCACCCATTGAAATTGTCCATGATACCTTATTGGTGGCTCTCCCTTTTTATCTTTCTAATTTGATATTTGTTGCCACAACCAAATGAGAATAGTGTAAAATCTTTTTTTCTAATTGGTAGTCTTCAAATGCTAGTAAACCATTTATTCTTGTTAGGTATGTACATAGCTAGGTGCCAACTACAATGATAGACTCAATTGGATACTCAAAACCATCATCATCTACTTGATGACATATTAATTTTTTCTTAGGTTTCACACATCTAGCTAGCCAATACATAGTTTGTTCATCGTTATCATTAGGTACAATAAGAGCATAAATTTGTTCTACAAGATAAGATACAATACATAAACACTTTAATCACAAGTGTACATAAATAAATAATATATTAATGACATGTACTTGAATTATATTTATGACAAGTACACAAATAAATAATATAAATTGAACCATGATCACAACAAAAATTAATTAAATTGTGCATACCAGGTTGTATGAGGTTTGAAATATGACTGTAGTCTTCTAATGCAAAAGTAACATTCTAGCCTTCATTTACTATATCATCTTGAAAATGTGTGTCAATAGGTGCTAATGAATTTTGTTGCCAATCTTCAACCCATTCTATATTCTTGCATTCTTCCCATTCACTTGCAAGACAAAACTGACAAAAACAAGCAAGCTCCCTAGTCCATATAGTCCAAGTGTTAGAATCTAAACTCCTAAATGAATGCCATTTAGCTGGCCCACTAATTGTGTCACAGTCATATCTTGAAAGGATATTATTTTCTTCAACTAGGTAGAAGAAACATCTGATTGTAGAGTTCTGACTTCATCTCGTGCATAAATATTTGTTATACCATTCCACAATCTCATTTGCATTTTTGAATTTGGCTTTTTCCTCAAATCTTAATTGCTCTCTGCAAAGGGCTCTCTTCATGCATGCACTAGCACCATCATGTTCTCCTTTACCATGTCCAGCCTCAAAAAAACTCCACACATGTTGGATATTAGTTTGCCTATGTGTCCTACTCAACCAATAGAACATTCTAGCATTCTTGAATTGTCTTATACAATTATCTGACCATATCCAATGTTGTGTCATTTGAATTTGTCTCTCTTTTAAATTGTCATAAAAGACCTTGAAATAATATTGGACAAACTCAGATGAATGAAATTTATTCACTTATATAGAAATGGTACTCTCTCAATATTTTTCAATCCTCCTCTATACTATTAGGTAAATGCCTATAAACTATATAAACATAAATTGTTATTTGCATTGAATTATAATATTGTGGTTGTACCTTATCCCGTGGTGCAAGTGTGTAGTTCTTTGCAAAGTCAACAACAGAAAGTATAATACCAATTGGAAACATATTCTTACATATGTGAAATTGTCCATCAAGCCATCTAGCATATTGAGAGTGTTTTAACATATTTTGGTATGATTACACTCTTAAAATCATCCATAAATGCATGAAAACTAACTTTATCTATAACTAGATCACACCTTCTTCCAATCTTCCCAACCTTCAATGGATATTCAATAGTTTTGAATCTTTTTACATCAACTAATTGTTGTCCAAAAGTAGTCAAAGAATTTTCTTGAAAACATTCATCTAAAAAAGAAAGATTGCCACACATATCACATGTGCTAGAAATACATGCGTTGAAAAGAAAATATTGGTCATTAGGTGGCTTAAAAAACAACCTGATATGAAATCCTTTCTAGTTAAGGTGGTATTTTTATACCACATTCCTGCAACATTTTTTTACTATGCATGGTACCACGTATAGATTGAAATGCATCATAATGATAATGAAATTGAATATGGGTTTTACAACAACATGTGATTATTTCCTTGTTAATCCTTAGATACCATGGTTTACACTTTTCAAAAGATCTTTGACTAATGGTAATAGTTAACACCTTATCATCTAAATATATTTTGAACAATTAAGTTTGAGTCATGTCCAAAAGGTGTTTAGGATGTGGATCATATATTTTTGAGTCAACTCTCAATTTAAGAAAAAACTCTTTAATTAGGTGATACTCTTACAACATAATGCCAAAAAAATTTAACCAAACTTTTGACTTCACTAGTAAGTTTCATATCAAATCTCAGGAGTCTACCACTAGAAGTGAACAAACTATTGGTTGGATCACATTCAAAGTTAACCCTTCTCTTTACAACTCTTTTTAAAGTCTTACAATTCACATTAATATATCCACTTATGTTACTAATCAATCTTTTGTCAGTAGTTGATTTGTTAACTAAACTTGTTATTGCTCGACGTGTTGTATTCTTATCTTTAGAGCAACTTCTCTTTTCAATAACATCAAAGGCACTAGCAATAGTGGATACAACTTGTTTTAAAGACTCATTTTATTTTTGAGTTTTGCATACATTCCTAACCTTTTCATTACTTTTTGCATTTTATATATTTTAATTAGTTGCAATGTCAATTGACATTGAAACCCAAATTTCTTATTATAAAAAAATGTCTATATAATCTATTAGCATGTGTCCTAATTTGTGTCAACGAAACCAATCCCTCAAGATTATCTAGCACATCATTAGGAAAATGAAAATTATGTTCACACACTTTAGTATCATTCTGACATGTTTGTTCAATACTTGGTACCATTGTTATTTTCAATTGGCATTTCACTTTCAATGTTATTTGGAATTTGAATCTCATTCTCATTTTTTCTTGGTATTTGTTTTGGGGCATGCATTTCCATTGGAGTTTGTTGTGCATCATCATTTAGAAATCTATTCTCATGAAGAAAATCTAAATCATTTAAATCATAACCTACTTCTAAAAAATTACCAATTTCTATTAGAAATGCTTTAGAATAACTGAGAGGGGGGTGAATTAGTTATTCAAGGTCCAAATGTCCTGATAAAATTTTTTCACCGAGTATAGTGTGCCCATTTAAACTAACCATTCATCTTAGCTAAAAATTCATCTTAGCAAGTTACTGAAAAATCAACATGCAAGAATAAGACATGAAAGATCAACACATAACACAGTGATTTATGTGGAAACCCAATTTGGGAAAAACCACCAGTAACATGTTACTCCTTTCTCACTCTTCTGAAGTGATGCCCTATTAAAGGCTACAAAACACACTGTTAAATGTGACCTGGTTAAAGAATTTCAACCACCCTGTTAGAAGTAGGCCTGGTTAAAGGACTTTAGAACATTTACTTGGAATGTCACCCTGTTAAAGGATTTACACAATGGTTGTTAAACTAACCTAAGTCCATAGGATTTTTCCTAACTGATACAATTGCTAAAGAGTAAAAATTAGGGTTTTTGATCTGATATAACTCACAACATAACTTGCAAATTTCAAATCTAAATTCAGCTCACAAAATTGACTGGCTCTCAGTCTCTGCAGCTATGACAACTTATCCTCCTTTCAAGCTTTGTCTCCTTGAGTCTCCATACTTGTTGTGCCAATACAATCACCGCTATGGTCACCTATCGAAGTAGAGTCTCTATACTATATTCCTCCCTCTTGATGCCTTCTCCTTGACACCACACACTCTCTCCAACCACATACTCTTTGCTTCTTGACCTGTAACTCCTTGAATAGAAATCTGGAATACTTTTCTCACTCTCATTTTTGGTTCAAATGGACTAGGTAAGATACAATGTATCTACCCCTTATCTTGTTCTTTCTAGAAACATCATGTAGAATCTACTTGTATTCACCTAAAAATGATTTACCTAAAATTTTGTGCCACTAGCTCAACATCCTTATCTTCCATTTGGTTCACAAAATTCAAGGTAACAAACTTGTCAGCTCAGATTTGGTGAATCTTTGACTTTTCAAATAATGCAGTAGCTCGATACTATTGAGTTTCTGATGCTCGACACATACTGTGTTACTTGGCACCAACTATATTTTACTGATGCTCAACACCTATTACATTTTGTCTAGCTTAGCACCTAAACTTGCTTGGCACTTACCGATAATCTACTCATCATGAACTAGCTTGCTCAGCACCCACTAATGAATTTAGTCAAGCTTTGCAGACAGCTTTATTACAACTTATTCTTCTAGAGTTTCTAAGTGTAGCCAACCTCTATATCTTCAAGTGTATTATCAATACATCATTTTACCATTGTCGTAACTGATCCTTGTACTCCATTACAAAACCATAACTCAACCTTTTCCTTAGGTACTTTTGTTACATCTTATTGGTTAAATCCTCTTCATTAATCAACTAAGTGATAATACTTGGATCTTATAGGCAATTGTCATTCCAGCAAATAGCAGGTTTAACATCAGTGACAAAACAATGATTGAAAACATTCTTTATCAACAATATCCCTTCTTGAATAGTGATCTTTTCAATTAAATTTCAACAATTTCATCATGAGCAAAAACTTGAGGGTTTGGAGATACCCATGTATTGAATGTTTGATTAGAATGTGCACCTGAATCTCCTTGTATTAGGTTCTCTTCTTCAACCTCTTCATCCATTGTGCTATCCTTAATGTCTTTCTCCTTTGAAACATTGCTCAACTCTCTAATTCTTTGTCTTCTTTCTTGTTGGCATTGTGCTTCATTCTCTTTGTTTGTTGCAATCTCCTCATTTGTCAAAACTTTTATTTTTTTCTTTCTTCGTTGCTTTGATCTCATGTTTGTACCAGAAGCTCTCGTGACATGAGGTAGGAAGCTACCATGACATGAGGTAGGAAGCCTACATACCCCCTACAGGAAACTACCATGACATAAGGTAGGAAGCTACCAGGACATGAGAACTTCTGAATTATTAAAGAATGCCAGCCCATGATATGGGGCTAGGGTAGGGATAATAGTTGGGTTAAATGGCAAGGAAACCCCACAGCGCGGGATCATAACATAAGGTTACAAACCTAGCCCCAGGGGACCCTACATAAAAGTCCTCTGCAATCACGCCTATCATGGGCTAGCTGTGTGTTGAATTCAAATCAATAAGTTGCAAATTGTAGAAGATGACAAGAAAACAAAATAATTGTGACAACAATTCAGTGTTGTAGCTCAAAACTATTATTCAATCATTACAATCATTGAAAAGTGCTTTGTGGGGCATCTTGGGGCCCAATGGGTACATTAGAATCAAGTACCTGATTTTGTTAACGACTAAATTCAAATTAGGTACCCAATTTTTGAATTGCAAATCGGGTGCCCGATTCTAATTGCATGAGCGGGAATTTGCATTAGGTTTTCCCTTGGGGAAAGGCATGACATAGGCTTGGTGGGACCAAGCCTATGCCTTTATGAACCAAATTTTTACATAGTTGTCCCCATTGAATTTTTTGATAAAATGAAAACTCATTATAGGTCTTATTGATATAATTTCAAAAATGTAAATTTTATAGTGTTATGAGTTTATTTGTTATTTTTCCATTATTTATTAATCAAAAGTATCTCTTAAACATAAAATAGTGAGATTCACTAAAACTTTAATAACTTTTTTAATTTTTTATATTTTTTCAATTAATTTACATGTCATTAATCTTCACACAATTCGTTTGAAGTTGAAAAAAATTCCAAATAAATTAATTTTGATTAAATTATGGTGTCTGTACATGAGAGGTTTAGAAATTAGCTTAGTCGTCAATTAAAAATTAATTTTAAAACATATATTCATTAAAAAATTCCAAAAAATTATTCTCATCAATCTTTGGTGTGTTAGGTAACATCATTTATAAGGATTCACAAAAATTCATTTAGTTGTGTCAAATTATCATGTCTGTAGACAAGTGTGGTATGGTCCTGAAATAGGGATTTTCAAAAAGTAGTTTTTAAAGATCCATACCAAAAAAAATCTATCATATGTGTATACAAATAAATTACATATTCAAAAAGTAGGTTCCAGGCACTATAATTTTTATTTCTGAATTTTTTTTGTGTAATCTTTAAATGCCTCAAATTTTGGCATCAATTGATGATATATTTCAAAAACATGAAAAACACTTCCACTTTTTGGCCAAAAGTGAGACCCAACTTCTTGCACTAACCCACCAAATGAAATTCTATTTTAGTTTATAATAACATAAGCTTTTGGTTTTATAATTTATATGTCTTGGCGCACCTTGTAAGTCCACACTTTTTTTTAATACACTTTGTGGAAAATGGAGAGAGTCATACATGTGATTAAGCCATGATTTAAGTGCAACATTGGATTGGGCTCAGTCTCCACAGTTTACTTCATCAATAAGAATTCATTTATCTTTGTAGTTGCATTTGTTGAGCCATCTCTTATGTACATTCTAACATGGCATGCATATAGTAGGGGAAAAAATATGAAAAATTAAGCTTTCACCTTAGAAGAAACAAACGAAAACAAAGAAGACATGCTTAGAGTAAACAATAACTAGCTTTTCCTTGCATATATATATATAACACTGAGAGTAGTCATGCTCAAGATGCCTATTTTTATTTAATCTCGAGGTTATTTTAATTGCAGTTGGGATTTATTAAAATAGGTGCCTCGAGAACGATTACTCTCAGAGTAACATATATATGTATATATGTATATATGTATATATGTATATATATATGTAGATATGTATATATATATGTATATATGTATATATGTATGTATATATATATATATATATCTATGTATACATTTATATGTATATACATATATATATATATATCTATGTATATACATAGATATATATATATATACATACATATATATATATACATATATGTATATACACATGTATATACATATATGTATATATGTATGTATATATATATGTATATATACATATATGTATCTATATATATATATATGTATATATACATATATGTATATATACATATATATACATATATGTATCTATATACATATATGTATATATACATATATGTATATATACATATATATACATACATATATGTATATATACATATATATATATACATACATATATATCTATATATATATATAGATATATATGTATGTATATATATATATATGTATGTATGTATATATATATGTATGTATGTATATATATATATGTATGTATGTATGTATGTATGTATGTATGTATGTATATATAAGCTAGTGGCAATCACGACGCAATAAGAATAACACTTTTTTGTTAGAGTTGTATAAAGTTACTATAAAATTATGCTTCAAAATATATTTTTTTAAATTTAATATATGGGGTTTAATTTAGATTTAAAAAATTAATTTTATTTTTGGGATATTGTAATGTAAAATGATATAGTCAAATGTAGATATATGGTTAGGGACAAAGTTACCATTGCAATTAATGTTAACCTTAGGGATAGAATTAGGGTTAGGGTGAGCATTAGGGTTAGGGTTGGAGTTAGGGTTAGAGTTATGGTTATGGTTAATGTTAGAGTTATGGTTAAGGTTTAGATTAGATTTATGTTTATGGTCAAGGTTATGATTAGAGTTATGGTCATGGTTAAGGTTAGGGTTAGAGTTATGTTTATGGTTATGGTTAGGGTTAGGGTTATGGTTATGGTAATGGTTATGGTTAGGGTTAGGGTTATAGTAAGGCTAGAGTTAGGGTTAGTGTTTGAGTCAGGGTTAAGGTTAGAGTTAGGGTTAGATTTTGAGTCAGGATTAAAGTTAGGGTTAGGGTTAGGGTTAGAGTCCAATTATGGTAGACTTAGATTTAGGGTTAGAGTTAGGGGTAGAGTTATGTTAACAATTAAGCTTAGCGTTAATGTTATGCTCATGGTTAAGGTTAGGGTTACAATTATGGTTATAGTTAGGGTTAGGGTTATGGTTATTGTAGGGCTAGCATTACGGTTAGGGTTTGAGTCAGGGCTAAGGTTAGAGTTAGGATTAGGATTAGGGCTTGAGTTAGGTTTAAAGTTAGGGTTAGGGTTAGAGTCCAATTATGGTAGAGTTAGATTTTGGGTCAGAGTTATGTTTATGGTTAAGGTTAAGGTTAGAGTTATGCTCATGGTTAAGGTTAGGGTTAGAGTTATGCTCATGGTTAAGGTTAGGGTTATAGTAGGGCTAAGGTTAGAGTCAGGGTTAGGGTTTGAGTTAGGATTAAAGTTAAGGTTAGGGTTATGGTAGAGTTAGGGGTAGAGTTATATTTATGGTTAAGGTTAGTGTTAAGGTTAGGGTTAGGGTTAGAGTTAGAGTTAAGGTTAGGGTTTAAGGTTAGAAAGGTTAGGGTTAGTATTAAGGTTAGGGTTAGGGTAAGAGTTAGAGTTAGGGTTAGCATTAGGATTAAAATTGGGGTGAGGGATAGGGTTTGAATTAGAGTTAGGGTTATTATTTGGGTTAGGGTTACAAATAGAGCTAGAGTTAGGGTCAGGGTTAGAGTTACAGTCAAGGTTAGAGTTACGGTTGTTAGGATAAACCACAGACAGAAATAAAAACTACATGCAAATATAACCAATAACAGAAAATAATAGAACACAAAGAAATGAACACAAGGCACCAAGATTTATAGTCCGATCTTATTACAATCCAGTGATTACAACCTGATTACAATCCGTAATCCCTTACAGCTCAATACCGCCACACGAACCAATTTCGTATCACAACATTATAAAAAATACCCAACCCTAAGCCCTTTTATATAAGTATTAAACCGCTTTAGGGTTATAAAATGTCGGCCATAATATGTCGGCTACCATGTTGGCTACTACCCAAATTTTTTTTTTCTGAACCCCACTATTTATGAAGTATGTACAGTACTTTCCTGATCAGTCACCACAATCTAACAATCTCCCACTTGGGGACTGATCAGGCTCCACACTAAAAAACAATCTCCCACTTGGAGACTGATCCTGTAGCAATACCACTACCACATGGGGCTCCCACTAGATCAAACCATCCTGTACTCTACTATTCTTTTATTCATGTTCAGTCTAAAATACCAACCGAAGCTGAAGAGGAGTTCAGCTTCTCCCTTGTTACAACCTTTGTCAACATATCTGCTGGATTGTCATTGGTATGTATCTTCTCCAGCTTTAACTGTCCATCCTCCAAAACTGACCGAATGAAATGGTACCACAACTATATGTGTTTGGTCTTAGAATGCAGAGCTGAATTCTTAGCAAGATGAATGGCACTCTGACTATCTGTGAACAAATAATTATCCTTCTGAGGATGTCCCAATTCTTCCAAGAAGAACTAAAGCCATATCATCTCCTTGGCTGCCTATGTAGCAGCAACATACTCTTCCTCTATAGTGGAGAGAGCATTAATCTTCTGTAACCTAGAAACCCAGCTCACGGCTGCCCCACCAACAGTAAAGACATAACCTGTAGTACTCCGCCTGGTATCAATATCCCCAGCCAAATCTGAGTCAACATAGCCCTGTAAATCAATAGTAGAGCCCCCAAAGTGTAAACACTTATTGGATGTTCCTCTCAAATATCTGAGAATCCACTTGACAACATTCCAATGCTCAAATCCTGGATGACTCATATACCTGCTAATGACTCCCACTGCATGTGTAATATCTGGCCTAGTGCATACCATAACATACATCAAACTTCCTACAGCTGAAGCATAGGGTACCTTGGACATCTTATCCTCCTCTTCCTGTGTCTTGGGACACATCTCCTTAGTCAATTTCAAATGACCAAGTAAAGGTGTGCTGACAGCTTTAGCATTCTCCATAGAGAAACGTTGCAACACCTTCTCAACATAATCAACTTGAGATAGCGTCAATGTTCTCTTCTTCCTGTCTCTGCAAATCTTCATACCAAGGATTTGTTTTGCTGCCCCCAAATCCTTCATAGCAAATGCATGTGCTAATTGGCGTTTCAGCCCCTTAATATGATCCATGTTAGACCCAACTACAAGCATATCATCAACATATAAACATAAAATAATGTAGTCATCATCATCCAACCTCTTAAAATAAACACAGTAATCTGAATGACACCTATTATATCCATGCTCATGCATAAAACTATCAAATTTCAGATACCATTGCCGAGGTGTTTGCTTCAAGCCATATAAACTTTTCTTCAATTTGCACACTAAGTTCTCCTTACCTTTGACCTCAAAACCCTGTGGCTGAGCCATATATATTTCTTCATCCAAATCACCATGAAGAAAGGCTATTTTAACATCCATCTTCTCTAAATGCAAATCTTCAGTAGCCACAAGACTTAAAACAGTACGAATAGAAGTCATTTTAACAACAGGAGAAAATATCTCATCAAAATCAATTCCCTTTTTCTGTGCAAATCCTTTTACAACTAACCTGGCCTTAAATCTTTTCTTACCTCCTTCCTCTTCTTTCAACCTGTAAACCCATTTATTCTATAAAGCCTTTTTACCTGCAGGCAACTTGCACAAATCCCATGTCTTATTTTTTAGCAAAGAGTCCATTTCATCTTTCATTGCAGACTCCCACTGAATCTTAGTATCCACCTGCACAGCTTCATCATAACTTTCAGGTTCACCAGCATCAGTAAGTAAAATAGAATACAAAGAGGGAGAAAACCTTTGTGGAGGTCTAATTTGCCTTGTTGACCATCTAACATTCACTGGTGTGTGTGGTATTTGTTGTTGCAGTTGTTGCACATCATGAGGAATGGCTGGAACATCAGCTTTTGGAGTATCATCCAGCACTAAATAATCATCTTCTTTCTTCTCATGTTGCTGCAACAGATCTTTGTACAACACTTTCTCATTGAATATGACATCCCAACTTCTAATAATTTTAAGATTTTCAAAATCCCAAAGCCTATAACCAAATTCATTAATGCCATATCCAACAAAGACACATTTCTTTGATTTAGCTTCTAGCTTGGTTCTATTTTCAGAGTCTATATGAGCAAAAGCTTCACAACTGAAGGTCTTGAGAAAAGAATAACTCACCTTCTTACCAGTCCATGCTTCCTCTGGAATACCATAGCCCAAAGGAGTAGAGGGACCTCTATTAATCAAATATACTGTAGTATTGACAGCCTCCGCTCACATGTGTAAGGGCAACCCAGCATGCAACCTCATGCTCCTTGCGCGCTCCATTATAGTCCTGTTCATGCGTTCAGCCACTCCATTTTCCTGTGGAGTCCTTGGAACAGTTTTTTGTCTACGAATACCATTAGTGGAGCAATAATCTTCAAATTCATGACTGCAATACTCACCACCATTATCAGATCTGAGACATTTTAATTTCTTACTAGTCTCATTTTCAACCAAGCATTTCCATTTCTTAAAAGTTTGAAATACATTAGATTTCTGTCTAAGGAAATAAACCCATACTTTTCTAGTTGCGTCATCAATAAATGTAAGATAATGATGAGAGCCACCAAGGGAAGATGCCTGGGCTGGTCCCCATACATCTGTATGCACAAGCTCTAATTTCTCCTTCTTCTTTTTTTCCTTCCCTGTCTTTACAAAACTCACTCTCTTTTGTTTTCCATACACACAACTTTCACAAAAATCCATATTCACACATTTTAGACCTGGTAAAACTTTCCTTGAATGAAGCACTTTCATACCTTTCTCACTCATGTGCCCAAGTCTATTGTGCCACAGCGCTGTATCAGAATCTACAACAGCTATTTGTTCTCCCTGCTCAACTACAGTAATTGTTCCTGAATATTCATTTTTCTCTGAAACAATCAAAGTAGAAGGAACAATATGACCTATACAAAGATATAAGGTGCCTACTTTCACACCTTTTGCTACTACAAGGGAACCTTTTGAAACCTTCCAATTTTTATCATTAAAAGTAACTACACAACCCTCATCACCGAGTTGCCCTGCTGAAATTAAATTTCTACTTAGTTTTGGAACATGTCTTACCTCATGTAGTAGCCAATGATTCCCATTCTGCAACTTAATCTTAATTTTTCCCTTTCCAACAATCTGACAGGGTTCATTATCCCCCAAATAAAAAAGCCCAAAATCCCCTTGGACATAATCAATGAAATAACCTCTATGAGGTGTAGCATGAAATGAAGCACCAGAATCTAAAACCCATGAATCATCAACACTCTCTAAAGATAGAAGCAAAGCATCCTCTTCGGGTTTGTTACTTACCACATTTGCCTCCTTGTCTCCATCTAATTTATCTCCTTCATTTTTCTTTCCATTCCAGCAATCTTTCTTTTTGTGCCCTGGTTTCCCATAGTACTAGCAATCATTTGGTCCTCTCGATTGAGACCTCCTCCCCTTTGACTTTCCTCTTGATTTCCCATGATTTCCAGAGCTACTTCCTCTTTCAGTTGTTATACCCCTGCTTTGTGCATTTAAAGCACTTCCTGATGTAGATCCACCTGAGGATTTTCTACGAGTTTCCTCACTTAAAATAACACCGATCACATCATCATATTTTAGGGTACTAGATCCAGGAACAGAATTACTCACCGCCATTACCAAGCCATTCCAGCTTTCAGGCAAAGAACACAAAATCAAGAGAGCCCTAATTTCTTCATCAAAATTCATACCCACAGAAGATAATTGACTAGTAATAGTATTAAACTCATTTAAATGATCTGCAACAGATCCACCTTCTGCTATTTTCATATTAAATAAACACTTCATGAGAAATACCTTATTTGAAGCGGAGGGCTTTTCATACAGTGTCGCTAGGGTTTTCATGAAATCTTCTGTCGTCTTTGCTTTTGTAATATTAAATGCCACCGATGGTGCTGAGCATAACCGAATGCTTTCGAGTGCCTTTCTATCCAAAAGATCCCATTCAGCCTCTGACATAGTTCCCTGATTCTTTTCTTTTCCTTCCAACGGCTTCCATAAATCCTTCTGATATAAATAGTCTTCCATTTGCATCTTTCATAATTGGAAGTTCTGCCCATTAAACCTATCAACCCTCAACTTACCCTCATCTGCCATCGCTCCCACTCAACTGTGAGACTCCCACTTAACCGTGAGACTTTCCTACAGAGGATAATTGAAAGACAACTTTGCTCTGATACCACTTGTTAGGATAAACCACAGACATAAATAAAAACTACATGCAAATATAACCAATAACATAAAATAATAGAACACACAAAAATGAACACAAGGCACCAAGATTTAACATGGTTCACCCAATCCCTAGGCTATGTCCACCAAACGGCAAGTCCGATCTTATTACAATCCAGTGATTACAACCTGATTACAATTCGTAATCCCTTACAGCTCAATACAGCCGCAAGAACCAATTTCGTATCACAACATTATAAAAAATACCCAACCCTAAGCCCTTTTATATAAGTATTAAACTGCTTTAGGGTTATAACATGTTGGCCATATGTCGGCCATAATATGTCAGCTACCATGTCGGCTACTGCCCAAAAAAAAAATTTTGGGCCGATGCCCCGAACCCCACTATTTATGAAGTATGTACAGTACTTTCCTGATCAGTCACCACAATCTAACAACGGTTAGGGTTAGGGTTAGGTTTCGAATTAGAGTTAGAGAATGAATTAGGGTTAGGGTTAGAGTTAGGGTTACAAATATAGTTAGGATTAGAGTTAGAGTTAGGGTTAGGGTAAGGGTAAGAATTAGGGAGAGGGTTAGCATTAGGGTCACAAATATAGTTAGAGTTAGGGTTAGGGTTAGAATAAGAGTTCAACTTCAAGTTAGAGTTAGAGTTCGAGTTAGAATAAGGGTTAGAGTTAGAATTAGGGTTATATTTAGGGTTAGAATTAAGGTTAGGATTAGAATCAGGGTTACAGTTAGGGTTAAATTTAGTGTTAGGGTTAGGGTTAGGGTTAGCATTGGGGTTAAAATTAGAGTTAGAGTTAAAATTAGAGGTAGTGTTAGTGTTAGTGTTAGTATAAGAATTAGAGTTAGAGTTAGAGTTAGAGTTAGGGTTAGAATTGGGGATAGGGTTAGGGTCAAAATTAGAGTTAGAGTTAGGGTTCAAGTTAGAGTTAGAGTTCAAGTTAGATATAGAGTTGGGGTTAGGATCAAATTTAGGGTTAGGGTTAGAGTTAGGGTTGGGATTAGAATTAGAATTAGGGTTAGGGTTAGAGTTGGATTTATATATAGTGTTAGGGTTAGGATTAGGGGTAGGTTTAGAGTTAGAGTTAGGGTGAGGGTTAGGGTTAGGGTTACAATTGGAGTTAGAGTTAGAGTTAGAGTTAGGGTTACAATTAAGGATAGGGAGAATTGGAGATAAAATTAGAGTTATAGTTATAGTTAGGGTTAGAGTTAGAGTAAGAGTTAGATTTAGGGTTAGAATTAGTGTTAGGATTAGAATTAACATTAGAGCTAGAGTTAGGGTTAGAATTAGTGTTAGGGTTAGCATTAGTGTTAGAGTGAGAATTAGAGTTAGTGTTATAGTTAGGCATATAGTTAGGATTAGGGTTAGAATTAGGTTAGGGTTAGGGCTAGAATTGGGGTTCAGGTTATAATTAGGATTAGAGTTAGCATTATACAGGTTAGGGTTAGAGTTAGGGGTAGAATTAGAGTTTCACTCAGAGTTAGAGTTAGGATTAGAGTTAGGGTTACAAATGTAATCAGGGTTAGAGATTGAGTTGGAGTTAGGGTTAGGGCAAGGGTAAGAATTATGGTTAGGGCTAAAATTAGGGTTACAAATATAGTTAGGGTAGAATTAGGGTTAGGCTTAGGGTTAGGTTTAGAGTTAGGGTTTGAGCCAGAGTTAGAGTTAGAGTTAGAACAAGGGTTAGAGTTAGAGTTAGGGTTAGAATTAGGGTTAGGGTTGGGGTTAGGGTTAGCACAAGGGTTATAGTTAGATTTAGGATTAGAATTAGGGTTAGGATTGGGGTTAGGGTTAGCACAAGTGTTATGGTTAGGGATAAAATTAGAGTTACAAATATAGTTAGGGTTAGGGTTAGGATTAGGTTTAGAGTTAGGGTTTGAGCTAGAGTTAGAGTTAGAGTTAGAAAAAGGGTTAGAGTTAGAGTTAGGGTTAGAATTAGGGTTAGGGTTGGGGTTAGGGTTAGCACAAGGTTTACAGTTAGAGTTAGGGTTAGCATTAGTGTTAGGATTACAATTAGTGTTAGTATTAGTGTTAGTGTTAGTGTTAGTGTTAGTGTTAGTGTTAGTGTTAGTGTTAGTGTTAGTGTTAGTGTTAGTGTTAGTGTTAGTGTTAGTGTTAGAATTAGGGCTAGAATTAAGGCTACTATTAGGGTTAAGGTTAGGGTTAGAATTAGAGTTGGAGTTAGGGATCAAGTTAGAGGAGTTAAAGTTGGAGATAGAGTTGGGGTTAGGGTTAGAATTAGGGCTAGGGTAAGGGTTGGAGATAGAGTTGGAGTTAGAGTTAGAGTTAGAGGTAGAATATGGGTTAAAATTAGGGTTAGGTTTAGGGTTAGAATTAGTGATAGAGTTAGAATTAGAGTTAGGTTAGAGTTATAGTAAGGCTTAGGATTAGGGCTAAAATTAGGGTTAGGGATAGAATTAGGTATAAAGTTAGGGTTCTAAAGGGTTAAGGTTAGGGTTAGAGGTAGAATTAGAGTTAAAGTTAAAGTCAGAGTTAGGGTTAGGATTAGAATTAGGATTAGGGTTATAATTAGAGTTAGAGTTAGAGTTATAGTAAGAGTTAGAGTTAGAGTTGGAATTAGAGTTAGAGTTAGAGTTAGAGTTAGAGTTCAAGTTAGAATTAGAATTAGAGTAGAGTCAAGGTTTGTGTTATCATTGTGGTTAAGGTTATTTTTGGGTTACTAATCATATTATAGCTGATATTAGTGCTATTATTACACTTTACCTTAGTGTTAGGGTAACTATCAAGTTAATTTTTAATGTGGGTTAGTACTATTATAGTGCCCATCATTAGTGCTATTGTGATACAAGTTATTAACCTTTTTAATAATGTAATCCATCCCTCTCCCATCCCCCCCCCCCCCCCCCCTCTCTCTCTCTAACTAGACCCAATAATATCTCCCCCATCTAAATACACCCTCTAATCTCTCTCTCTCTCTAGTCTCTAGATATGCCCCCTAATCCCTCTCTCTAATCTCTAGATACACCCCCTTATCTCTCACCCTACTCTCTAGATACACCTCCTAATTTCTCTCTCGCTCTATGCTCTCTAGATACACCCCTAATCTCTCTCTCTCTCTCTCTCTCTCTCTCTCTCTCTCTCTCTCTCTCTCTAGATACACTCCCTAATCTATCTCTCTCTAGATAAACCCCCTAATCTCTCTCTCTCTAGATACACCATCATATGACTATCTCTTTCCTTTTCTCTAATATCTCTCTCTATTGAAAATATGTCTCTATAAGAAACATTCTATGAGCTCCCTCTTGTGTACAGATATGCTCTCTCTCTCTCTCTCTCTCTCTCTCTCTCTCTCTCTCTCTCTCTCTCTCTCTCTCTCTCTCTCTCTCTCTCTCTCTCTCTCTCTCTCTCTCTCTCTCTCTCTCTCTGTATATATCTCTCTGTATATATATATTCCCACTTATTAAAAAATATAATATTATTTCTAGTTACTAGTACATATAGGGTTAGGTTAAGGTATGTAATTTACTAAATGCTTAGTACAGTCATATATAAAGTAAGAGTTAGAGTTAGGATCTTATCATTTCATTTATGTGACACTCGGTGTTATGGTTAGGGTTAATAAGTGGTTAAATGTTATACTAAAATAGGGGACATGGTTAAGGGAAGTATGAGATTTAGATGTGGTGCTGAAGTATTTGGAGTACAACTATGGTCAAATTCAGGATATATGTTATACAAATTACTCGAATAGTGGACAAATTTTAATTCATGAAAGGGAAATTATCAGCCCCAAGACAATTATTTAGATGATGTATAAAGTGTGAAAGAATATATAAGAATCAATTTTATGGAAAATTATTTCTCCATGATGATGTGAGAATATTATATATTGTTAAGTTTTTAATAAAGCTAATGCATTTTTTATTGCAATGATTAAGAATTGTAATCCATAAATCTGCCTATCATTAAGGACATCTATTTAGACTTATGATTTTATTTCTTAATTAACATATTTAGCAACCTCGTCCATTGAAGAAATGCTTTGTAAAACAATAAATTTATTTTTTCTTATTCTCTTATTCATGAAAGTAACATGGAACAATGGGGAAACAAAACTACCAATACAACTAATTAGAAGTAAAATTCTAAAATTGGAGACACGAATGAACTATATACAAAAAAAATCTCTGTAATGGTGTAAATAAATGTCACACTCTTCAATGATTAGGATTCTTTTGCGACCTTTATTTGAACAATGATTGTGAAAGACTTCTTTCATCATTGAGGCTAACTCATCCACTTTTGTAGATGTGTTACGCAAGAATTTTTATGCATCTTTCACATGCATTAAAGTTCCATTTCCTCAACATAGTCAATTGAAAATATTGTGTTCTCCAAAAATTCAATTATAGTTGTGCATTTCTCTTTAATTATTTGTAGGAATGTGTCAAACTTGTTCTCAAAGAAATCATTTAAGGTCATTGAAGTAGTCAGGCTAGTATCAAATAATGTTTTATTCTCTTTTTGAGGCATCCATAACTCAAATAGTAACCTACAAACTTATAAACAAACATCAACATATAGAAAATAATAATTTTTAAAAAAGTATTAATAATTAACATAAATTCTTTCAAATGAATAATTTTCAAAATATCATAAATAAAAATCAAAACTATTTCAAATGAAATAGTCTAAGATTGTAATGTTTGAAATATGGTGAATATATATATATATATATATATATATATATATATATATATATATAATGGAAAATATTTTAAATAAAACACATACATAATCTAATTAAATAATGACAAAAATATAAACTAAATATATGATCCGTTTATTTTAAATTAATCATCAACTTTAATAAAATACAAATTTTATTGATAAGGCGACCTCGCCATCCACATTAACGATAAAAATTTAATTATGAAACATGCAAATAGAAAAATATTAATGAAACATTCAAATCTAAAACATGCAAACCAGAAGTTTTTTAAAATATGCAAATCTAAAACTAATATGAAACATGCAAATGTAAAACTAAATTGAAACATGCACATTTAAAATGTGCAACTGAAATGTATTATCAAATATCTAAATCAAATAGATTTTGAATCAATTTGAATTCTAAATCAAAATCAAACATGCAAGGTTAAGTTATATGAAACTTATTGAAATTGAAATCTAAATCAAAGAAGAATATTATAACTAATTTTGAAACCAAATCTACATTTAAATCTAAATACATAACTAAATCTAAATCTAAATGCAAAACTAAATATAAAATATAAAATAGAAATAGAAATCTCACATGCAAAAAATTACTCCAAAACTTTAATCTACTCTTCAAAAACTCCAATCTGCTCCAATAATCTCCACCTCTTCCTCCTTGTAAAAACACAAAATGAAAATTAAATGAGGAGCATATGTTTTATAACCTATGAGAGACTCCTCATATCCCCCAATAGATATATTTTGACATTCCACGAATTTGTTTCAAATTCCCCCCACTCTCCAAAAAAAAAAACATGAATGTGCATGCAAAAACATATTTAACAAAAAGAAAATGTTTTATATTTAAAAATTTAATGAAATTATTTCGGCCCTATTTTTTTGGGTTCTATTTTTTCGGCCTTATTTTTTCAAGTCCTATTTTTTGGCCTTTTTTTTTCAGGCCCTATTGTTTCGGCATCCATTTGGCTTCATATTATTTTGGCCAACTATTATTTCGAGAATGTTTTTTTTTTATTTTATAATTTTATAATGATACAATATATACTAAATATATGATTCATCTACTTTAAATAAATCATCAAATTTAATAAAATATAAATTGTATTCATATGGTGGCATTTGCCATCCACATTAATGATAAAATTATACTTTGAAACATGAAAATATAAATACTTTGAAACAATGCAAATGTAAAACTATTGTGAAACATTCAAATCTAAAACATGTAAACCCAAAACTATTTTGAAATATGTAAATCTAAAGCTAATATGAAACATGCAATCTAAAACTAATTTGAAACATGCACTTTTAAAACATGTAAATGAAAAGTATTATAAAATATATAAATCAAATAGATTTTAAATGCAAATCTAAATCTAAATCAAACATGCAAGACTAAACTATTAAATGCAAGCCTAAACAATTTTGAATAGAATTCTAAATCTAAATGAAACTAATTAAAATTGAAATCTAAATCAAAGTAGAATATTATAACTAATTTTGAATCTACATCTACATCTACATCTAAATCTAAATAAAAATCTAAATAAAAAATAGAAATTTCACCTGCAAAAATTTTACTCCAAAACTTTAATCTACTCTTGTTCAAAAACTTCAATCTAATCCTCCAATAATCTCCACCTCTTCTTTCTTGCAAAAGCATAAAATGAAAATGAAACAAGGAGCCTTTGTTTTATAACTTGCAAGAGGCTCCTCATATCCCCCCAATGGACGTCTCTTCACATTCCATGAATTTGTTTCAAAGTCCCCCACTCACCACAAAAAAAAGCATGAATGTGCATGCAAAATTATATTTAACAAAAAAAAATCATATTGAAATTATTTCATCCCTATTTTTTGGGCCTTATTTTTTTGGGTTGTACTTTTTCGGGTCTTATTTTTTCAAGCCTATTATTTCGGCCTCCATTTGGCTTCCTATTATTTCAGCTAGCTATTATTTTAGGAACGCTTTTTTTTTTATCGATAAATGTCTAAAACCTAGATTAATATTATTTATTTATTTTAATTAATTATTTTATGTGCTAAGCAAATATGAACCCAATACCTTCCACATGAGAGGCTCATAAGTTACCATCATTTTGTAGGCTCTTGCCTGAGAATGCTTTTTTATTGTATGGTTTAAGAATTTAATATTTAATTTGGAAGTTTTGTAACTACTTCCTTTTCTTTTTAATTGACAAGGAATCTTGGCATATTCCTATGCTGGGCATTTGTGTTGCCATTGTATAGAACGTCTCGACACAATTATTAAAAATTCAACAATATATAATACTCTCACATCATCATGGAGAAATAATTTCCATAAAATTGATTCTTATATATTCTTTCCACACTTTTTACATCATCTAAATAATTGTGTTGGGTCTTAATTTCTCCACTATTCGAGTAATTTGTATAACATATATCTCAAATTTGACCATAGTTGTACTCCAAATACTTCAACACTACACCTAAATCTCATACTACCCTTAACCATGTCCCTTATTTTGGTGCAACATTTAACCACTTATTAACCCTAACCATAACACCAAGTGTCATATAAATGAAATTGTAAGATCCTAACTCTAACTCTTACTTTATATATGACTGTATTAAGCATTTAGTAAATTACATACCTTAACCTAACCCTATATGTACTAGTAACTAGAAATTTTATATTATTTTTTTATAAGTGGGAGTGTATATATATATATATATATATATATATATATATATAGAGAGAGAGAGAGAGAGAGAGAGAGAGAGGAGAGAGAGAGAGAGAGAGAAGAGAGAGAGAGAGAGAGAGAGAGAGAGAGCATATCTGTAGACAAGAGGGAGCTCATGTTATGTTTCTTATAGAGACCTATTTTCAATAGAGAGAGAGATATATTATGGGGTTTATCTAGAGAGAGATAGAGAGAGAGAGAGAGAGAGAGAGAGAGAGAGAGAGAGAGAGAGAGAGAGAGAGAGAGAGAGAGAGATTAGGGGGGTGTGTCTAGAGAGATATTAGGAGGTGTATCTAGAGAGAGGAGAGAGAGAGAGAGAGAGAGAGAGAGAGAGAGAGAGAGAGATTAGGGGTGTATCTAGAGAGCATAGAGTGAGAGAGAGAGATTAGGAGGTGTATCTAGAGAGAAGCATGAGAGAGATAAGGGGGTGTATTTATAGATTACAGAGGGATTAGGAGGCGTATCTAGAGACTAGAGAGAGAGAGATTAAAGGGTGTATTTAGACAGGGGAAGATATTAATGGGTGTAGTTAGAGAGTAGGGAGAGGGAGGCGGAGAGAGAGAGAGAGAGAGAGAGAGAGAGAGAGAGAGAGAGAGAGATTATTAAAAAGGTTAATAACTTGTATCACAATAGCACTAATCATGGGCACTATAATTAGAACTAACCCACATAAAAATTTAACCTGACAGTTACCCCAACACTAAGGTAAAGTGTAATAATAGCACTAACATCAGTTATAGTATGATTAGTACCCCAAAAATAACCTTAACCACAATAATTACACAAACCCTAACTCTAACTCTAATTCTAATTCTAACTTGAACTCTAACTGTAATTCCAACTCTAACTCTAACTCTAACTCTAACTCCAACTCTAACTCTATCTCTTAAATCTAATTATAACCCTAATCTTAATTCTAATTTTAACCCTGACCCTAACCCTAACTCTAACTCTGACTCTAACTCTAATTCTAACCTCTAACCCTAACCTTAACCCTTTATAACCCTAACTCTATACCTAATTCTAACCCTAACCCTAATTCTAGCCCTAACCCTAATCCTTACTATAACTCTAATCCTAACTCTAATTCTAACTCTATCACTAATTCTAACCCTAAACCTAACCCTAATTTTAACCCATATTCTAACTCTAACCCTAACTCTAACCCCAACTCTATCTCTAACCCTAACCCTACCTCTAATTCTAACCCTAACCATAACTCTAACTCTAACTTTAAGCCTAACTATAACTATAACTCTGATTCTAATTGTAACCCTAACCCTAACACTAATCTTAACCTTAACCCTAACTCTAACCCTAACCCTACCCCTTATCCTAACCCTAATACTATATATAACGTTAATCCGAACCCTAACACTATATGTAACTCTAACTCTAACCCTAACCCTATTCTAATTCTAACCCCAACCCTAATTCTAAACCTAAATCTAACTCTAGCCCTAAATTTGACCCTAATCCTAATCCTAAATCTAACCCTAACCCCAACTCTATCTCTAACTTTAACTCTAACTCTAACTTGATCCCTAACACTAACTCTTGTTCTAACCCTAACCCTAACCCTAACCATAGCCTCAATTCTAGCCCTAATTCTAACCCTAACTCTAACACTAGCACTAACACTAACCCTAACACTAGTTACACTAACACTAACACTAACACTAACACTAACCCTAACACTAGTTACACTAACACTAACACTAACACTAACACTAACACTAACACTAACACTAACACTAACACTAACACTAACACTAACACTAACACTAACACTAACACTGACACTAATGCTAACCCTAACTCTAACTATAACCCTTGTGCTAACCCTAACCCTAATCTTAACCTAATTCTAACCCTAACTCTAACTCTAACTCTAACTCTAACTCTAACTCTAGCTGAAACCCTAACTCTAAATCTAACTCTAACCCTAGCTATATTTGTAACCCCTAATTTCAGCCCTAACCATAATTCTTACCCTTACCCTAACCCTAACTCTAACTCAATCTATAATCCTAATTATATTTGTAACCCTAATTCTACCCCTAACCCTAACCCTAATTGTAATTCTAACTCTAAGTAAAACTCTAATTCTGCCCCTAACCCTAACCCTAACCTATATAACCATAAGTCTAATCCTAATTCTAACCCTAACCCTAATTCTAGCCCTAACCCTAACCTAATTCTAACCCTAACTATAACTCTAATCCTAACTCTAACCCTAATTATAACTCTAACTCTAATTCTCACCCTAACCCTAACCCTAACACTAATTATAACCCAAACTCTAACTTTAATGCTAATTCTAGTCCTAACCCTAATTCTAACTCTAACTCTAACTCTAACTCTAACTCTAACTCTAACTCTAACTCTAACTCTAACTCTAACCCTAACTCTAACTCTAACTCTAACTCTAATTTTATCTCCAATTCTAACCCTAGCCCTAACTGTAACCCTAACTATAACTCTAACTCTAACTCTAATTGTAACCCTAATCCTAACCTTAACTCTAACTCTAAACCTACCCCTAATCATAACCCTAACACTATATATAACTCTAACTCTAACTCTAACCCTAACCCTAATTCTAATCCTAATCCCAACCCTAACTCTAACCCTAACCCTAACCCCAACTTTATCTCTAACTTCAACTCTAACTCTAACTTGAACCCTAACTCTATCTCTAATTCTAACCCTAACCCTAACCCTAACCCTAACCCTATCCCCAATTCTAACCCTAACTCTAAGTCTAACTCCAGTTCTTATACTAACACTAATACTGCCTCTAATTTTAATGCTAACTCTAATTGTAACCCTAACCCTAACCCTAAACCTAACCCTAACACTAACCCTAACCCTAACTTTAACCCTAATTCTAACCCTAACCTTAATTCTAACCCTAAATATGACCTTAACTCTAACTCTAACTCTAACCCTTTTTCTATCTCTAACTCTAACTCTAACTCTTATTCTAGCCCTAAACCTAACCCTAACTATATTTCTAACCCTAATTCTAACCCTCGCCCTAATTATTACCCTTACCCTAACCCTAACTCTAACACTAATCCTAATAATATTTGTAACCCTAATTCTAACCCTAACCCTAATTCTAACTCTAACTCTAATTCTAAACCTAACCCTAACCTTGACCCTAGCTCTAACCCTGACTATAGCTCTAACCTTGACCCTAACTCTAGCTCTAATTGTAACCCTAACCCAGATAATAACCCTAACTCTAATTCAAACCCTATCCCTCACCCTAATTTTAATCCTAATGCTATGCCTAACTCTAACTCTTACCTTAACTCTAACCTTAATACTAACCACAACCCTAATTCTAGCCTTAACCCTAACCTTAACTCTAACTCTAACCCCAATCCTAACCTTAACACTAACCTTAACCATAAACATAACTCTACCCCTAACTCTACCATAATTGGACTCTAACCATAACCCTAACCTTAACTTTAATCCTAACTCAAACCCCAACCCTAATCATAACTCTAACCTTAACCTTGACTCAAACCTTGACCTTGACCCTGACCCTAACCCTAGCCCTACTATAACCCTAAACTTAACCATGAGCATAACTCTAACCCTAACCTTAACCATAAACATAACTCTACCCATAACTCTAGCCCTAAATCTAACTCTACCATAATTGGACTCTAACCCTAACTTTAATCCTGGCTCAAATCCTAACCCTAATCTTAACTCTAACCTTAACCCTGACTCAAAAAATAACCCTAATGCTAGCCCTACAATAACCCTAACCCTAACCCTAACTATAACCATAACTCTAACCCTAACCTTAACCATGAGCATAACTCTAACCCTAACCTTAAACATAAACATAACTCTACCCGTAAATCTAACTCTACCATAATTGGACTCTAACCTTAACCCTAACCTTAACTTTAATCCTAACTCAAATTCTAACCCTAACTCAAGTCATAAACCTAACCCTAGCCTTAGTATATCCCTAAGCCTAACCCTACCCCTAACCCTAACCCTAACCATAACTCTAACAATGACCATAACTCTAACCTAACCTTAACCATGACCATAACTCTAACCCTAACCTTGACCATAAACATAAATCTAATCTAAACCTTAACCATAACTCTAACATTAACCATAACAATAACTCTAGTCCTAACTTTAACCATAACTCAAACCCTAACCCTAATGCTAACCCTAACCCTAATTCTATCCCTAAGGTTAACATTAACTGTAATCGTAACTTTGTCCCTAACGATATATCTACGTTTGACTATAACATTTCACATTACAATATCCCAAAAATAAAATAATTTTTTAAATCTAAATTAAACTCCATATAATAAATTAAAAAAATGATTTGAAGCATAATTTTATAGTAACTTTATACAACTTTAACAAAAAATTAATTAACAATTTTATAATAACCTTATCAAAATATAAATAAAAAGTAAATGTTTTTCTTATTGTGTCACGACTGCCACTAGCTTTTATATATATGTGTGTGTGTGTGTGTGTGTGTGTGTGTGTGTGTGTGTGTGTGTGTGTGTGTGTGTGTGTGTGTATGTATATATGTGTGTATATATATATATATATATATATATATATATATATATATATATATTCTTGAGGCACCTATTTTCATAAATCTCAACTGCGATTAAAATAACCTTGGGATTAAATAAAAATAGGCGTCTCGAGAACGATTACTCTTGATGTTATATATATATATATATATATATATATATATATATATATATATATATATATATATATATATATATATATATATATATATATATATATATATATATATATATATATATATATATATATATATATATATATATATATATATATATATATATATATATATATATATATATAGGTAGATATAAGCGAAATATTAATGTTGGACTTAGATGGAAGTCAAATTAATATTCTTGAAATATAATTAATATATTTAATCTATCAATGTACATTTTTGTTTCTTTGTTTGTTTTTATTTTATCGATAAGAGGCTGAAGCCCAAATTAATTATTATTATGTGTTGTGATTAATTGTTATTATTATTTATTAAGTTCAAGTAGATTTGAACCCAAGACCTCTGAGATAAGTTGTAGGATCTTGCCCAACAATATACATTGAATATGCACAAAGAGATTTGACATTTAAATACTTATTCATTTAAATAAGTATATTAGCCTAACATTAATGTAAATGTTAGCCATTTTTGCACCACGCATCCTCCCTGCCTACCGCCCTGCCCTTGCCAAAATTTGAATTTTTAGGTTGGCAAACATGTCCAATGGTCAATTTGACTTATTCAAATTCAAATTGTCATGCATACTTGAAAAGGGATACACTAAACTTTAGTCATACAATTATATCTCTAATTCTTCAAATCTTATATTTTAATGTTATATCCTTAGGAGTTTCAAGTTGCGATCTCACAATTATTAATAGGTCAACTATTCATTGCAACGTCACAGTTGTCTTTTGAGCTGATGACAGAGAGGAGTTCTAATGTTGTAACAAAGGGGCTATCGGTACGATCTTGTGATATACTGTGGATCGTAAGATCGTCAAACCAAATGGGCAAACTTGAGATGTTATGATATGTTGTGTTTTCATAGTATTGGGTTGTCGTAGCATTGTAAGGTCAGATGTTCGTTAGATTAATTTCTCAAGTCCTTGATGTTACGATGAGGAGGTGATCATAGGATCATGAGGGCCATTTTTCTAGCTAATGATGCTACAATAAGGTGGTTATTGTAAGCTCAAGTGATCATAGATGTAGAAAATAAGTGTCTCAATGCTACGATGACAGTTGCATTGTAGGATTGTTAGGAAAGCCAGACAAAGGTAAGATGATATGATGATTGTAGCATCATAACAATCATAGGATCATGAGCTAAGAGGAGGCCTACCCGATGCTACAAAATGGTCAATGATCATGGGATCGTGGAGTTGAATTGGTAAACCCCAAAGTTACAAAATGGTAAGCGATCATAAGATTGTAGGTCTTGTGTGTCAAAGGTGAATAGGTGGCTAATCCCTGATTGGTCGAGGGTCTTAAATTATGCAAGTGCCTTAGCTTCATTGTGATCGTCAAATCTGGATGGATCCACAACTACCATATTCCTGCATTTTCAAAATTCCCAAGCTTTGGCCATTGTAGGGAAATGACGAGATGCCACGTGTTCAGGTGGGTCTAGTCTCTTCAGTTCCTATTGTCATGAGTGCCATTTTTGAAGGTCAGTGCATCAGATAAATGATGAGAACATTCACTTGATAGGTTTCCACCAAAGAATCAACTCAAGGGATCTTCTAATATTACAATGCATTATTGTCATGAAATCATGAGGGTAAATGAAAGGGTCTCTAATGTTACGACATGGTCAGATTGTAGGATCTTAAGGGTAGAAAGACTGATCGCTGATGTCACAATAAGAGGATAAGCTAAAATCATAAGATCATAAGGGTGAAGTCTAAGACTGTTGAAAGCACAACATAGTTAGTTAGTTGTAATCATAAGATCGTAGATGCTAAGGTTGAGACTTGAGATTCTATGATATGGTGTTATCATGAGTTCATATGATCATATCATTGAGCTATCATAAGGGCGTAACACTAAAATTTTGAAATTCAAGGGTTCCCATGCTACTATGAGGGATATGATAATAAGATCTCAAGGGTGATTTTTTGGGCTCCCTAAGCCATGAGAAAGGTGTTATCATGTTGTCATAGGATAGTGAGATCATAGGGGGCACGAAAAGGTAAAGGGCCAACTTTGAAGCAGTCATCCATCGAATGAAGAGGCAAAAGTTCAATCAAAATTTCCATCAAAAAAGGTAGGCAAAGAAGTGTTTCAATCTTGGAATGAACCATTATTCATAATATCACGAGCATAAAGCGAGGAGACTGCTGAAGACTTGATAGAGGGCTAGCTCACCACAATCGTAGGATCATGAGGGTTATAGTCACTGCTATCGATGTCATGATAGACTGCAATCATAAGATCATAAGATCAATTAATGTGTTTGTAGCATCATAAAAGGAAATTGATGGTCCTGTGACCCTATGCCAAGGGTGTTTTTGTGTGGTTGTGATGTCGTGAGATCATAAAGTAGTTGTGTGTCATAGGATCATGAAAGAGTTCCAAGGAGGGAGCAATGTCACAATAGGTTGCAATCATAAGATCATAGACATTATAAGGAGGGTCCTCAACCAATAAAATATTAGGAAAGGTACAAGGTGGAGGTTGAATATTTTTTATTTGTTGATATATCTATTTTGGCATGTTAAGAATAAATCAAGCGATTCATTAATGGAAAATTAGATCTTCTCGATCATCTGTGGGCCACTTTTAGTGTTCTCCATGTCTATTTAATAGAGAGGATATTCCTTTGACCTCTTGGTTTTTTTGTCTACCCAATCAAATGATAATGGTTATCATTTCTGTCTTCTCAAGGCTCTATTTGATGAAAGATATGATTTTCTTGCATTTGGAGATGTACCAAGATCAAATCTTCTCTAGATTTGCAGTGATTTTTCCCTATAAATTTAATGTTAGTAGTTGAGTTATGCCTTAGGGAAAAAGCTAGCTTAGTTTTCTTAAACTATAAAAGCAAGTTATGTGACTCTTCCAAGGGTCGGTCAATTTTCTTTGATTCTATAACAATAGTATTCTATGCTCTATTACTATAATTTCCTTTTGTCTATGAATCAATATAATTCTCTATTATGCCTCATTTTCCCATCAATATTAGTGCAAAAATTTCTTTCCTTTGTTGGTGTTTTGTTTTCATTCTTCAATCTACATGACAACATTTACTTTTGATTCTTGAATGTTATAGAGAGAAGTTTCTTCCTTGTAGCATCTCATTTGGTTCCTAATCTGCATGTGATTGATGAGTTAATGCAAAGGTTGAATCGGTGTATTGTCGGATTATATTGATGAATAGTGCATTATTAGGCAGAGATAAGGTCATACAAACTATTTAGGTGCATCACCCCCTTTAGATTGGATTAGGTAGTTTGATTTCGTGCATTTCCTTTTGTAATGCCCCGCCCGAAGATCCTTGGAAACAAGGATTCAAATCAAGCCAAGATATTTTTTTTTTACAATTATGAATGCACATGACAACATCATACAGGGATCACAACGATCGCAACGGAAGACTTCAACACAATCCCGGCAACCAACGAATCTCCAAACGCCACTACCAAACTGACACACCCAAACAAAACCAACAACCACCACAACCAAGATGAGGGCACAAGAAACAACCACTAATCAACAAAACACCAAGCTAGGGTAATATGCAGAATCCCGAAATTTGGCTAAGCCTGAAATCCTGAAGCCCTGAAAATTGGCTAAGTCTGGATTTCTGAAGCCCTGAAATTTCCTAGAATCCATAACTCATCTCTGAGAGGTCTGAAACCTATCTCAAACGATTTTTCACATATATTAAAATATATTTTAAACCCCGAAGGACTACAACAGAAACCCAAAAACTGAATTTCAAAAGAAACCTCCCGAATTCAAAATGCAACAACATAGGCTCGAAGAATGCCCAAAAGGGTATCCAAAACCACTCTCAAAAATATTAGATCACGAATAAAAGTGCCCGCTGATGGCACGCGTAGGTTTTTCACAAAAATCGTGTGACACTTTTTACTAAGCGAGGGTGACACTTCTCCCTTACTGCGTGCGACACTTCTCAAGAAGGCATGCGATACTGGAAAAGTATCGCGTGACATTTCTCATAAAGCCGTGCGACACTCTTCCAGTGTCATACGACACTTCTCCAGTAATGCGCGCGACACTTTATAGTATCGTGCGACATTCTTTCTATGGGCGTGCGATACTTTATCAGTGTCGCACAATACTGAACAAATGTCACCCATAGAAAGTAAAACACTTCCAGAACTCAAAAATGGGGAAAAACCAACAAAAGAACCTACACACCGGGGAGTACTGGATCCACAAAGGCTCGAGGAATGAACACTCGAGTACAAGAACAACACAGAAAGAAGAACACCAAACCATCTAAACTACAGCAGCAAAGAACACACTGAAAATAAGCATTGTAGAGAACAAAAGCAACATCGCAATGCACATAAATACATCTCAGGAACAAAACAACCAAACTAAGTACGTGGTTCCTCCCAACCGTCAGTAGCATCATAAGACCATCGTGGATCCTAGCCATTCCCCGCGCGTAACATCCCAAGCCATCGACTAGATCGTCAGTACTTTCGTAATAGGGACATCACTACTAAAAACATGCATAATAACAGCATAAGAAAATCTAACATGCTAGCGATAATGCATAAGATAATCCTACAGTAGATAACATCACCTATCACATGCTAAACAACAATAAGCAACAGATATACTACTAAAGCAAATCACATCATCTAATCATATGCTAAACATCATAATAAGGGAATGCGCCAAATAAAATGACATCATCTAAACATGATATACAAACATCCCAATGAAAGCATAAATCACAAGAAAGCATACTCCGAAACTCGAAGTACCAAGTGAAGACATCCAGCAACGGTCGCACTAAGACAAAAGATCGTCTCTGTACATCAGTCCCTAGCAGTGGTGAAGGTAGCTACGCCTCCCAACTACGTGGCACCCATAGGTCCACACCCGCCGTGTTGATGGAGATAATGATCCAACCACAAACACACATAAAACACAACAACCAAGGCTAACACTCACGCCAGACAGTATGATGGCTGAACCAAGAACCTAAGATAATGCAAGGAGTACAGGTCCTGGTTAGACACTCAAAAGGCTACTAAGTAGGGGCTGACATCATGGAGAGTCGCTTGGCATCGAAAAGCCCAAGCTCGGATCTGTGTAGCTCAACTCCCTCAACGGAAGGCCAATACACCGTGTAGCTCAACTCCCTCAATGGAAGGCCAATACACAAAAGTCACATTTTATTATCTTAAGTTTTATTACCAGACACACATTTTCTTTAATTATCACTTATTCAAGCTCCTCTCAGCCATACCCGTGGCGTCATGATCACTGGGCTGCGAGATAGAAGCCCCCTCCATATGCTACCCTACCCTACCCATGTTCATCCTACGACAAGTGCCCGTGGGCATGCATACTCCCATCCCAACCCCAATGATCATAACTTCTGGCAAATCCACGGAAGATCGGGCCTCGCAAGTCACCCAACAAATGTACGTGCACGTACTCGTGTGTGGCACACCACCATCACGAAGATCATAACACAAGGACAAGAATGAGAACACAATGCAAGGAAAACACCCAACTAAAAGCAACATGGGAAGGATGGATTCTACACGAATCCCAAAGTCAATAAAACCATACATCATTAAATCACTCAATCGACCTCAATTCGAGAGTATGGATTCTACACGAATCCCAATGATGCAACAAGACCAAACATCATGAACTCACTCAACCGGCCTCAATCCGAGAGTATGGATTCTACACGAATCCTAGCGTTCACGAAAAAAAGCAACGGTCCAAAAGAAACCATAATAAGTATAAAATCACTCAACCGAACACAACGTCGGGAGTACGGATGCAACACGCATCCCAATGCAACAAAAGGTGCAATAGTGGTCTGACTGATATCCAAACGGATCATCTAGGTCCACGACCCACATTGTGCCAAGAAAATTTGAGAAAACAGGGCAACACGCAAAACGAGGTAAAAACTCCAAAATTTTGGAAAACTTCAAAATTAAAACCCATTTGGCCTTTGGGTTCAAAAACCCCAAAAATCCAAAAATAAATGAAATCGGACACTGTATGCAAAAACGGCCAGCATAACGGTGCAAAACTCCAAACCCTCATTCCAAAAAACAAGGAAATGTTCATACCCGCCCAACCGGATAGAACTAACATACAGAAATGGAGGGGAACACTAGTTCTCAACCTCCAAACAAATGGCTACAAAAAACAGAAGCAGAAACGGAGTAGAAACAATAAAACGGGAAAGCCCTACCTCACAGCCAAAAGGGCAAAACGAGAATCTGAACCATAAAATAAATATCTCTCAGAAGTAGCTGAAAATCGCGACAATCCAAGGTTTCTCCGAGCTGAATCCAACGAGCCCAACCTTGCGATGATCCCACGCCCATAGCTCCCACAACGAACAAAACAGTAAATCCTCATGAAGAGGATTTTGGGTTTTACTCTCCAACTTTCCAATTTGAAAGTGAGAAGTGAGGAATTAAATTCCTCTTTGGATACTTATTCACTTTTCGGGTGAATAATCGATTAGGGCATTTAACCAGCCAATCTAGTTAAACCCTGAATCGACCCAAACAAAAATAGGCTATTCCTATAAATAGGAATTCATCTATGGCAAAGCTGCCAGAAATTAAAATAAATCAATTAAAAAGCCCGAAAACCCAAAAACACATAAATCTCCTAAACAACTTTCGCGGAAAAGCAAAACTCTAAATGCACAAACATGCTTACTGGTCTAATCACATAATGCAAATGAGTTCAGATTTAATAATCACCGAAAGGTTTAAATTAGACATTTAATTAAGGATATGTCGACCATACAAAGGCAACATTGGTAAAATATTAACGGCTAAATCACTAACTCCATGTGCCACTACCAGGGATATAAATCCTGCACACTAAACAACACGATCAAGTGCAATTGCATATAATAACATAGCCGAAGCAATAAATGCATTAAATCACCTAATTTAACCATTTATTTAATTATATTAAAATAATCTATTTACGTCACTCACGTTCGCATAAAGCATAACAACGTAGGAATGAAGTAAATAACCATAGCATTAAATCCATCACATAATATAATTAGAGGTATGTCCAAATACTAGATAACCAGATATCATCATAAAACATATTGTCATCTCAAAATGGCATCATCATGCAATATGATTAATTGAACAGCATAGTAGTCTAATATCTATGACACTGAAATCAAAGAGTAACATTTGACCCTCAGGTCATCTCAAATGTAAACATAACATGAGAACAAATATCTCTCAAATCAAAATAAAACAAGGTAAATGTCCGCAGCACATAACCAAATATTCCAACAAGAACAATCCATTCTAATTACTTAAGCATTTAATAATGATTGATTACTTTGCATAAAAAGGGCATTTAAAAACACATACGCAAATATAGTCATAAACATGACTAACCACTGCTACAGGAACCTAGTCCAGTGCAGCATGGTAAAAGAACATAGTGCAATCTCTGCACACATCTCAGGGTAATCACGGAACAACCTCATGATACCACATCGATCCTAGTAACCACTGGCACAAACCTCAGTGAACCAAAAATCACATCATAATCTCATAGATCAGTCAAAAGCATAAACAAAGCAACTGATACAAAAAATATAAATCCAAACACCTCAACGGTGTAGACCACTCAGGGTCACAATCATGATCTATCACAACAAAAGATCAGCACGGGTGCATCCATCAGGACGACTTACAAAAGTCAAATAGGAGAGGCACTACACCTTCTCCCTTTTCCTCTCAAGATTAGTTAGGTGCATCCTAATAGTAAGGAAGTTGACCTTCTCTAAAGATTCAACCTCAAAGCACAAGTCCCACACTTGGAGGTTGTTTCCATGTTGCACGAGGTCACCTAAGAAGTAGTTCCTCAGGAAAGGGTGTATACTTTTTTGTCAACAGTTTTTGCAATGTCCAGTGGAACTGGCATTTTCAATAACATAAGTCTATTGGAAGCCAATCTAATCTTATTCATTAAGAATTTGGGTGTTATTCTTAGTGAAATAAGCCTATGGAGGCATTACATCAAACACCATGGTGACTCTATGCATCTATTAGTTTTAGGGTGTCCCAATGCTAGTATGTAAAGATCACCTTCAATGTTTTATGGTTTCAAGTTTTCTATGAAATTGCAATTTTTTATGAAGCTACAACTATGGACCCATTTCATAGAAATAGCTATATTCCCCTACATATAAGGAAAATTTTATTCCTCAACCCTCATATTGTCATTCCCAATCTTAGTCCCAAGCTAGTTATAGCCAATATGCTCATATTTATTACTCTCCCCCTACCCCTGTTCCACCAGTCCCAACATCCCCATATAAGGAGCTTGAATTTATGATGTTGGAATTCCAAAGGAAGATGGATTGGAGGTTCCATGAACAAGATAAGTAGTTGTTGGCCTGGGATAGGTAGGTTGAAGAGGTTAATAAGAAGATTGAGGAGATTTCCAAGCAACAAGAGATAGAGAGACACCAAGAGGAGATGGCATACCAGGCCTATCTCCAACAACAACAAGAAGAGAGGGAGAGACAAAGACATTTTGAGGAGAATCTTGCAAGGCAAGTTGATGCAGCAAGAGAGGGTGGAAATGAGGCTCTAGCTAGCTCATTTCCAAACCAAGGAAGTAGAGGCAATCCCTTCTCTAAAATATGTCATCCCAAGTTTTAAGAAGCCCCCTCCATCACAAGAGTCTCCAAGGAGAAAATTTGCTCCTTTTTCTTGCAAAATGGCCCTCCCATCCTGCAGAATAACTTATCAAGGAAAGAGGCCCACTCTCGAACAACATTTCCAAATCCATTTGAAGAAGCGTCACCCAAATGCAAGTTTTCTAGCTTCAAAAGAGTGAACCTCCTCAAATTCCTTTTCCTTTCTACAAAGATCAAAAGCCTACAACTCCTCAACTTGATGTTGACCTGCTACCAAGGGTGGAGGAAAGAGCGATGAGTAACCATGAGGTTGTTCTCATTCTTGAGGAAGAAAGTTTGGCTTTTGAGCCTAAAGTGGAGCCTAAAGACCTACTATAGGAGGAAAACAAGCTAGGACATATGTTGTAGCAGGAGGTCTCCCATGACATGATAGAGGAATCCCTTCCCTTGCTATCCCAAGTTCAAGAAACATTAGTTGCTACTCATGAACCATCACACACCCTAGAGGGGGAGATGAGATTGTGGCAACTAGAAGTAGAGCTCTCAAGGAAACTTGAGGCAGAGTTTGCAAAGAGGCTAGAGGCCTAGCAACAAGAGCATGAAGTAGTATTTGCAAGGGATTTGGTTGCACAAAAGGAATGATGTGAGAAGGAGCTACAAGAGAGATAGATGAGCATGACAAGTACTACATCAGAGGTAAAAAGGATACAACCATCCCTCCCTCCCACACCACAAGAGCCTACACAAGTGCAAGAAGTGTGGCCCCTGGTTTGCAAGGATTTATATGGGCTTGACGAAGAGTTCATGTAATAGCTATAACATGAAGAAGAACATACACCACCAATCATACTAGCAAAGCTAGCCCCTTCTAGCCAAGAGGATGCAAAGGTTTTAGAGCACAACCAAGTGGCTGAGGCTAATTTCTTAGACCTAAAACTATAAAGAGGATGCCCCATAAGGCACATAGCTCTGTAATAATGCAAGTTGCCCCCAATCATGCTCACTCTAGAGTATGAGGGAGAATTCTACGAGGAAGGGCAAGCATGTTTTTCTCAAGGCCAAGGTGTCCCAGTGCTAGAGAGAAGCTTCATTATTTTTAGCATTGGGAAGGAGGTATCCCATAAAGTAGTGTGTTTGTCATGCTTGCTATCATTTTCAGTTTTCCTCATGCATGGAGAAGAAATCAAGTAGTGAGGAGGGGCAACTACTTCAAGAAACTAGTCAATGGGTTTGTTTAACTTTTCATCTATGTAAACTCCTATATATAGTAGGTTAGATGTTTTTCAATTTTCCAAGAAGTGCATGAACACAAGTTGTTTCCTTGTGAGATAGAAAGTTTGAGTTTTGCAGTTGCACAGCAGGCAGAGTTTTTTGTAGTTGTATAGGATGCAGTATTTCTAGCTTTGCAGAGTAGATCTCAATTTTCTGTGACTCTATAGCCCAATGGATTCTTAAGGCTAGTGATCCATGCTTAGTAGGCTAGCATCCCCCTTGAGTCACCAAAATTGTTAGCCATTTTTGCGCCCCCCGCAACCCCCCACCCCCCTCCCCCCCCCCCCACACACACACACACACACCAAAATTTGAATTTTTAGGGTGGAAAACATGTCCAATGGTCAAGTTACATGGAAAACATGTCCAACGGTCCAACCTTAGTCATACCATTATATCTCTAAGCCTTCAAATCTTATATTTGCATGTTATATCCTTAGGAGTTTCAAGTTGTGATCCTGTCATCGTAGCATTATAGTTGTCTTTTCAACTGATGCTAGAGAGGAGTTCGAATGTTGTGACAAAGGGCCTATGGTTATAATCTTATGATATACGATGGATCATAAGATCATCATACCAATTGGCTAGACTTGAGATGTTATGATATGTTGTATTGTCATAGCATCAGGTTGTCATGGCATCGTAAGGTTAGATATTTGTATGATTGATTTCTCAAGTCCTTGATGTTATGGTGAGGAGGTGATCATAGGATCACAAGGGCCAATCTTCCAGCTGATGATGCTATGATAAGGAATTTATCATAAGATCATTTAATTATAGAATTATACAATCGAGTGATCATAGATACAAAAAATAAGAGTCCTGATGCTATGATGACAGTTGCATCATAGGATCATCTAGAAAGCTAGGAGGAGGTAAGATGATATGATGGTCATAGCATCGTAACGATCATTGGATCATGAGCTAAGAGGAAAGCCTTCCCAATGCTACAAAATGATCAATGATCATGGGATTGTGGAGTTGAATTGTTAAGCCCAAAAGTTATGAAATGGTAAGTGATTGTAAGATCATCAGTCCTATGTGTCAGAGGTGACCAGGTGACTAGCCCCTAATTGGTCAAATGTCTTAAATTATGCAAGTACCTCAGCTTCACTATGATTATCAAATCTGGATGGATCCATGACTATTGTATTCTTGTATTTTCAAAATGCCCAAGTTTTAGCTATTTTGGGGAAATGACAAGATGCCACATGTTCAGGTGGGTTTGGTCTCTTCATTTCTTGTTGTTTTAGCATCGTGAGTTACATTTTTGAAGGTCAATACATCAAATAAAGGATGAGAACATTTATTTGATAGGTTTCCATCGAAGAATCAAATTAGGGGATCTTCTGATCTTATGATACCCTATTGTCGTGAAATCACAAGGGTAAATGAAAGGGTCTCTGATGTTATGACATGGCCAGATCATAGGATCTCAAGGATAGAAAGATTGATCATCAATGTCATGATAAGAGGACAAGCTATGATCATAAGATAATAAGGTTGAAGTCTGAGACTGCCAGAAGCAAGACATGATTAGTTAGTCGTGATCGTAAGATAGTAGGTTCTAAGGTTCAGACTTGAGATGCTTTGATATGGTGTTATCATGAGTTTTTATGATCGTATCATCGAGCTATCATATGGTCATAACACCAAAAATCTAAAATACAAGGGTTTCGATGAGGGGTATTTTCTAGGCTCCTGAAGCTATGAGAAAGGTGTTAGCATGTCGTCATATGATTGTGAGATTGTAGAGGGCATTAAAAGGTAAAGGGCCGAAGAAGTCATCCATCGAATGAAGAGGTAAAGGTTCAATCAAAGTTTCCATCGACAGAGGCAAGAAAAGAAGTGTTCTGATCTTATGATGAACCATTGTTTGTAATATCATGAGGGTAAAGCAAGGAGACTACTTAAGACTCAATAGAGGGATAGATGACCATGATCATAGGATTGTGAGGGTTATAGTCATTATTGTAGATGTTACGATAGACTGCAATCGTAAGGTTGTAAGGTCAATTAACTATATTTGTAGCATCATAAAAGGAAATTGATGGTCCCACAACCCTACACCAAGGGTCTTGTTATATGGTCATGATGTGTGAGATAGCTTCTTGATGTTGTGGAGCTCTTGATAGTTTCTTGGAAAAGAAGTGTTTTTTGATTAAGGTTCAGTGTTGTTGCTTCTGCTATTAAAAGAAATCTAAATGTTCAAAGTGAATCACTACTGCGATTTGATTTTTCTCTTCAAGGAGGTCCTGCCTCTACAAGGTTTTCATCAATGTGTGAAAGAGTATCAGGTCACACTTGTGCCAGAATCAATAGAGGAAAGTTTTTACATCAGCACTTGAGGTATTTTATTTTTTTCATGTTGTTGTTCTTTTCATGAAAGAAAGTGGTATATGTATATGTTCTCCATCAAGTGATTTTTAACATTAGGAGGGGGAGAATAATGTGATAAGTTTTATACACTTCATTGTAATAAGTTTCAACTTGTTGTATAAATTTTGTGGTGTTTGAAGAGATTCATTTGGTAGAAGGTTAAGGGCTTGCTGCAAATTACAAATAAAAATTACTGTTGATGAGTGTCAAGGCTTTGAAGAATGACAAGTTTCCTTTCATCAAGTATGCAACTGATTAGTGATGTTTGTAGATCTTTTTCTAATAAGAGATACATGCCATTATGCTTTGATGTTATCTATGGTTTCCCAAATGTCATTCCTAATGATATTAGAAAATGTTTGCCTAAATTTAATGGGAACCATATTATTTCTGGTAGTCATCATATTCATATGTTCAATGATTTGATGGGTGACTATGAGATTTCTCATGAGGATCTACACATGAAATTATTTGTTCAAACTTTAGAAGGTGATGGTAGAAATTGGTTTTCCTTTTTACCAACATGTTCTATTTCATCTTAGAGTGAGTTACATTCAGCCTTCATGGAGCAATTTGGAGAAAGGGTAAGCATATCTTATTCATATAGTAAATTTTTAAGGATTCATATTAAGAATGATGAACTTGTTCCTCAATTTAATATCAAATTTACAAGAACCTTGAATGAGATCCCTAAGAAATGTAGACCGGATGATCAAGTGTGTCTAATTGTTTATCTTGATGCATTGATAAGAAAATGAGTTATTGGTTAAGGGATAAAGAACCTTAGACATTATATTAGGATTTTATGAATGCTATGGATATTGAAAATAATTTGAACTATGGACATACTAGGAGTGATTTCTCTAAGGGTGCTTGCCTACATGATGAAGTAAAAAATAAAGGGCAGTATCATGTTGAGTATTCAAATACAAATCAGTGTATACATTCCCCTGCTATTGTAGATAATCTTATTAAAAATTCAGAATCAAAAACATGTGAAGTTGAAGTTGAAGTCTCTTTGTTTCAAAGGAGAGATGATCTTGTTCTTGTCGAATAGAGTGCATATGTTTGTAGTACTTCAATAGTAGATATTAAGGTTGATTCACTTGAAAAATTATACATAGAAGATTTAATTTCAGTTGTTGCTTCTCCAATTGATGATTTGTTTTGTGTTGAGAATTTAACTAATCATGAAGTTGCAAGGCATTCATCTTAGTTTTATGTGGGTGAAGAAGCTGAAAGTTGTGTTTCAAGTGATGTGGACAATGTTGTTGATCTGGTATATAATCAAGAGGCATCATATGAAGAAGATGATGAGAGTGGTTACTTGAATCAAAGTGAGGAAAATGATGTTACATGTTCATCTTCATACAAGTCTGATGTTGATTGGGAAGAAGAGAGAAATGAGGAAAGTAAGTGTCCTTATCCAAGTAAAAGTTTATTTTCTTCTTCTAGATCTAAAAATGAAAGTGAAATTCAATCTTTGAGTTGTATAAACCAACATGTAGTTAAAATTTTTGAAGAGGAATTGTGTACACAATGTAAGGACAAAGAGATTATTTACAAAGATCAATTACCTAGTTGTGTAGATGAATTTCATGGGGTTGTGTATAACTGTAATCATCAACATATAAGTAATTCTACAATTATTGCAACAACACCTGGTGATACAATAAGAGATGATTGGTGAGTAAGTCATTTGAATCATCTTAGTGAAGACGATGTGATTAATATTGATTTATATTTTACATGCTTAGTTGATGAAGTAGATCTTATGTCTTCAAGTAATGATGATGATCATTCTGATTTTTTCCTCTTCTTTCATGACAATGATGTCAGAAATGGTTTCAAGGTTTATACTAATGCTTTATATGATGAATATTTTGATGATGATCAACCCATCTTTTGTCAAAATGTTCAAAGAGGATCCTTGCATGGAGTTATCAATCCATTGTTTGAAGAGGACATGGAAGTTTTAGATTTAGTTGAGCTAGATGCAAATGGGGACACATTATCATACTACTGTAAAAAATCAGAATGTTGTTCTTCCATATGTGATAGTGAATATTCTAATGATGTTGCATTTTGTGAGCTTGAAGATGAGGTGCTTGATGGAGTGGTATTTGAAATAAGTTGACACTTCCTAGTAAGTTTTATGATGATTTATACGAGGCAAAAACTAATCAACATTTCAATTGTGATTATGATGGCGAGGTGTTAGATGAAATGGTTATTAAAATCTGCCTACACCTCGCAAGGAATTTTACGATGAATGCTCTAATATAACTGATTCATTTGTTGATTTTGAAGAATCACTGAAGAGCCCTAGATTATCTTTAGTTATTGACAAGGATGACATTTGTGAATGTAAATCTAAATACTCATTTGCATGCTGACCAGCTATACATAGATATACATAATTTCAACATGTGTCTAATCTTTTTCCCAAATTGGATAGCATGCATAATTAATCTATTGAAGATAGTTATTAGTTTGATCCTAGTATATTTGAGTGTGTTGACCCCTATTTTCATAGTGAGCATATGTTAAGGATGTCCCTAGTATGCACTATGAAAGCCAGGAAATTTGTTTTCTTTTGCTAGCTGAGCTAATTGAGAATTTTTTTGTGTTTGGTAAAAATGATGGAAATTTTTTTTCCAGCCTACCTTAGAGAGATATAAATGAAAATCAAGTTTTTTATAGAGGTAAGAAGTTTTGAGAAGTTTGGGTGGCCTAGGTTCACCATCTTGTACAGTTAAAATAGTTTCTTTGTTTTCAATGAGTTGTCAGAGAAATTTTTTGTCGAAGTGGTCTTCTTCTTCTAGAGATCTGATTTCTTTCCATGTCCACAAGGTGTATGCATCCAATCCACTGTTGGGACTCAAAATTGGATGCTCATTTTGAGTCACAAGTTGAAGAAATTTTGAAATCTAGCTCCTATGAATGCTTTTCGTGTATATGTAACCGACTATCATTTCAAGGCCTAGGTGGTGTTTCACTTGTCTAACACCCTTCATTTGGCATATGCATGTGTTTTTTATTGTTATTTTATCATCTCGATTGATTCAGTGAAGTCTCGTTTTGAGCTAGTGTCATATTTCACAATTCTACCTAAGTGTCAAACAGTGTATAGTAGCCCAGTTTGCCTTTATATATCTTGTACCTAATAATGTTTCATGAATTTACACTTTAAGGATGTTTATTATGCATACAAAAGAACCTATGTTCTAGGTTTCATGTTGTTTTGATGTGTTTTGACTAGGTTTTGAATGTCTCAAAGTTGGTCGGTTGCCTCTATTGTAAATCTGCATATTGTTCATAATTTTGGATAGCCTTGTTTGACAAGTTATAAATTATTGACCAGTTGACCCAAATAAGAAATTTCTTTTTTCATCATATTCTAGGGGTTAGAGACTTTCTCTGCTCCAGATTTGAGCTTATGAAGAATCCATTTGATTAGTTTTCAAATGTGATTCTGAGTGCAATTTATAACCTTTTACTGATGTCATGAAATGCAAAATGGTTAGGACCCATGTTCAACATGTCATATCTTTGAGTCTGTGATTGGTGGGACCAAATGGATTGTACCATTTTGTTCCATACTAAAAATACTACAAGTGTGCCAATTTTTAGACCTTGACGAATCCATCTGCACACTTTCCCAAGGCCATTCCATTTGCAAAAAACACTTTTCTGTTGATGTTATCTGTTCTTTAATTCTAAGTAGCCCACTTCACACGCTTGTCAAATGTGTCCTTTGATTCGTCATGAACCCAAATCACAAAATTACATTCTCCTTATGGCAACAAATTGTTCCCCCAATTTTCAAGCCCTCAAATATATGTTTGCCCAGTTTTCAAACCCAAAACCAAATGTAATTTCTAGTTTTCTGACAAGTTTATTTACAGACAGTTTTAACTGGGTAACTTCGAACGTCAATATCTTTTGACCCTAATGTCATCATGTGATGATATTTAGTAGGCCTATTGAATATATCAAAGAGACAAGATATCCAAAGTTTCGAAGCCCAACCAGGTGTTTATGTCAATTTTTAAAGCTAGGCAATAGGCCTCCTCACACAGAGTTCATAGTGGTGCATAAATGATTTAAAATAAGTATTCATTGGTGAATTTGTGCTCAAATTTTATTTCAATCAGTTTGAGATGATCGATGGATCAGTTTGCAATGTCAATTGTTCGAAAATGAAAAAAAAATTAGCCTAACCCACTTTGGGGTCCGACCGATTCCATCAAACTATTGAAAATGTGTGTGAGTCAAAGATTTTGAAGGGGAAATGGTAATCATTATGATTGTACAATGTTTCACCATATGCATCATCATCATCATCTGAGTTCAATAAATGTGTGAGATTAGATACTTTGTAAATGATGGAGTTCAATAATTGCAAGGGGTCATTTGGTTTGACTGTACAATGTTCTAATGAAAAACAAAGTTAAGTGTGAATGGATTCTACTTTGACTTAAAATCAAAAGTGAGAGAATGTCAAATAGTGTTTTAAAATATAGATGTCTTTCATTATGGAGATGCACAATGATTTTGAAATATGGATAAACAATGACAAGTTCCATGGGCACCTATATTCCATGTTAAGGGAATGAGATAAAAAAAGATAGCTCATGAGGTCCACACATATTGAAGGAGAAATCATTCACATAAATTAAAAAGAAGAGCCCACGATAGGGACAAGAGGGAGAAGATGATGCTAAAGAGAGCTAGTAAAGATGTTTATTCCTAGTGAAGTTTCCATAGCGGCAAAGGCATCAAATCAGCAGCAAGCACTCATTTTCTATATATGATTATGGAGATTTAAGTACTCGCATAGAGCAATGAGGAGGAATTTTGTTGTCATTTGTAATGGGAAACTAGAACACAAAGAGATGTGGAAATAAGGGCATTATACAATAGAAAACTCCAACATTAAAGAGAAAATTAATCCATCATTAAAGCAGTATAAGCATGACATAGAGCAGAAGCTGTAAGCATACAGGAGCACCTTTCAGCATGGTCTTCATGGTGAAAATGAAGCCCACAACATGTAGCTTCACATAAATGGGGAGTAAAGGCAGAACAAGACACAACATGAGGGGAAGGTTGAGTCTTGTTTGCTCCATGCATTGTATATAACAAAGACCACAAGCAACAAGTAGGGGTCCATGGCATAAGGAGGCTAGGCAAAGATACAACAGAGTTTTCACACCACAGGAAGCCCACTTCATGTCCAAGGCCACAGCTTATAAAGAGAGCACCCATAACAGATAAGTGAAAATCACATTAAGGATGGATGAATGGTCACCACAACACATAGGGGTTTCCCACACAATGAAGAAATGTCTTTTGATTTGTTGTCCACATGAAAAACAGAGGTATCATGCAGTAGGGGAAGATGAGTAAGGCTCTGGTCTATCATTTTTATCCCACATCAGATAAACAATAGAGGATTTTTGTTTTTATAAATCCAAGCACACAAATTTGTATTGTCTTCAAAACAAGCAAAAGCTTATGAAAAGAAATATGTTGTGTGGGCCCAGGTTGGTGGAAGAGTCAACATGTTTTGACCTTCAACATGGAGGGAGGAATTGCCATGTGGCACGTTCGAGTGTCTTGTCATGAGGTCGGAGAAGCTCAATGTGGAGATATGAGATGCTACGACCATCATAAGATCGACAAATTCAATTTGAAGTGTTGTGATCATACAAAGATGTTGTGAGATTGCAAGGCAATTTTAAAGGAGGTAAGATACTACGATTTCTCATAAGATCGTAGGATGGTTTTCAGACATTTAAGATATTAAAACAAATGAAGTTGTCGTGAGGTCGGGAGATAAAATTTGAGGTGGCACGATGTTACGACTATGTTATAGGATCATAAATGGAAAAATTTGAAGGTAAGATGTTATGAAGTGAATGAAGATAAAGTATTAAGAGGAAATTTCAAATATTTCAAAGGCATTGGAATTCCAGTGCCCGTTGGGTTACAGTGGCAAATGAGAATTCGATACTTGGCATAAATGGTAATGAAATATATAGTAAAAAATAAAAATATCAAAGTTTTTCAATGCAAAATTTCATATGATGGAAAGATTTAAATGATTTTAAGTTATTATATAGTTTTAACTATATGATAGTTTAAAATTTTTCAATTTCATTTCTCTACTCATAGCCCGGGAGCCAGAATTTTGAATCAATCTCAGGAGCATAATTTTTGTCAAAAACGTGCACTATAATATACTAACAGAATTGGAAAAAGATGAACTTTTCATTTCCAGGATCAATTTTTGCACAGGCGTTCACTGGAGGCAACTACAAGAGGTTTTGTAATTTTGGGGGAAATCTCAGTGCAAATGCAGATCTAATGTTTTTAGATGAAATTAGATCAGATATAGTCAAATTTCATTATTTTTGACTTCACCAGCAACTTTAAAGATGATTTGATTGTTTTAAATGAAGTTGGTTGAAAATGAAGTTTTTGTCGGCAAAAGCAGAAGTGGCAGGCCAAGATTGGATTCCAAGCTTCAGCACAGTTTATGATGATTTCTTGATATTTCTCCATAGGATATTTTGTTGATTACTTTGAAGGGGGATATACCAAATATTTCTGCATCATTTATGGTTTTAATTGCAGGCAGTTGAAGGAAGATTAGTTTCAACAACAATCAGATTGAAGGCATTTCAATAGGACACATGTCAATTTCAGATTCCAGATCCTGAAATATCTTCTCTTCTATATATTTTTCTTCTCTGCTCATTGCAAGGGTTGCAATTTTTTGAGATTTTTCTCATGATTGTGAGACCAGATAGGTTCTAGAGTTGGAGAATTTCCTGACTGTTGTGATACCATTCTTAGTCTTCCTTTATCATGAACAACAATATTGTATTTTTTTTAGGCATGTTATATTACACAGTCATTCCTTGGTGTTATTTTTCTAAGTGTTCACATACAGATGATGTGTTGGTTTCAATGAAATTAATACAAGAGCTTCATTTTCCTTAGTTTCATTCTGATTCTCATCTCCTTCCTCTATTATTTGTAATCTTTTGTGTTTAAGAACAGAGAGCTTAAACTCAATTATAATCCCTTAAGATTGTATATCTGGATAAATTTGCTATTGGAACAAAAGGACAAGTAAATGCTTGTTTACATTGACAGGGTTTCATGTTTCACTAGGAGGATATTCATAAGTATGAGAGTTTTTGTGAAGATTGATGTCTATTTGTAAGTCAGATAGATAGATCAGATGTATGGATATACAAGTATATTTCAGGTGTCCATGTGTATGTTAAGGTTTAGTTGATACCCAATGGATAAGGGACTGGTCAGCTTAGAGATTGCATGTTCTTTGTTGTTGCATACCTGGGTTATTTTGAGATCCAAATTATTAATTGAATATCTTTCCATTTATGTTTAAGAGCTGAAAGAGTAACCCTCACTTGGTTTATCAAGTACATGTGCTCTATTATTAGCTATTTCACCCATGAATGCTTGCATAAACATAGAAGATTAAGGGGTTTTATCTGTTATCTAGATTTAGTTATATGCCTTTACACTGGTACCATATAAAGAATTTGAGGTCCATCCACCTAGGTCTTGTTCAGAGCCTAAAGAAGAAGAAGCATGCCTTATAGTTGGCCCAAGATCAGCAGTCAAGTGCATCCATTATAGGATTTGCTAACTTTAGATGTTTTGGTCTGGTTTCTTGGTTATTTTGAAATCTATTAAATCAGGAGCCAACAAATGCATTTGTACCTTTATCATTCTTGTTATTGTCTTGGAGACATCTATTCATTTGATATATCTATGTATCATGCATCTTGAGATCCTACAGGATGTTGTATTGTGTATTGATGTACTTGTATTTATTATTACATACCCTCTAACATGTGATATGGATGATGTCATCTGGATGTACTTTATCATAGTATTTGTACTTACAAGATGATGTATTTGTTTATTCATTTTATGATTATAGACATTATGCTTGAGAATTCAACTTATTAATAAGACTTCTTAAACTTGACTCAACATGAGGGAACCCTTGAGGAATAAAATTTGTATTGTTAATACATGTGTAATTGTTGTGCTTGTGTATACTACTTCTGCATAGTTACTTTGATGTTGTTTAAATTATTATTTGTAAATAGTTCAGTGAACCTGTAACTTATTAGGTTAATGTTTTTGGGTTCCCAAGTGAGGTGTTACATTTGGTATTAGAGCCCAAGTTTCATTAGTTAACAAGTAGTTAAACTTGCAACAAGATTTAAACAACAAGATTTATCAACAAAAAACATAGATAACACAATTTGGACAACATATTTAAAAACAATAGAGCTTCTGATCATGAAACTTGAAAACTCATAATATTTATGTTCTAGATTCTTATTTTATGTCTATGTGTTATATAATTATGTTATACTCTTTTAGGCCTATTTTTGTGAATATGTTAGTTTCAAAGATATTTGATTTATAATTATATGACATTATTTCATGAATTTATATATATATATGATAATGCTTTAGTAAAACTTACTTAGTAAATAAAGTTTCTTTCATGATGATGAGTTATTTATGCCAAATTCTGATAATATTTATACTCGTAATTTATTATAGTACTTATCCCATACTTGCATGTGTATGGTGTATGTCTATGTTTTATATTTCTATTTGATGTGTATGATATAATTAAGGAAGGGAGTCATAGTCACCTACTAGTTGGGATCTTCACAATGCACCACTCATCGCCATTGCTTGTTTAGTTTGTGTGTGTTTGTACATTCTAATCTTTTATGCAAGTTGCACGTACCAGGCATCGATTTCCTCAAATTGCCAAGATGAGCTTGCCTTATCACAATAACTCAATGGTAAGAATGGGGAGATAACATTTAGGTCCAATCCCAGCCATATCACAATTAATCGTCTTGAGAAGGAGGACATGTACTTAACAACCTAACCTTTTTAAACCCATGAGTTTATCTCTCTATGTGTTATTTGATTTTGAGTTTTGGTCATTTTTGTTAATGTTGCTTTTATGTGGTTTTAGCTATGTGATTTATTTGGTTAATGATGTAATTATAATTTTTTGATTAATCATATAATGTTGAGAATTATTAAATATGATTTAATTTTAAAAATGAAGATATTTAAATAATTGGAAATTAATTAAATATTTATTTCAAATTAAAGGATTTAATTTAAAATTTTAATTATAGAAATTGGATAAAGAGAATGAAAATATCAAAGACACTTAATTATAATTATTTAAATAATAGTGAGTAAATTAATGTTGCATTAAATAATGAGCTTATATTATTATTAATTTAAATAATAAATTATACTTTAAATAATGCTTGCACTAATTAATAAAGTGGAGAAAAATAAAATAAAATATTATTTAATTGTAAAAGGCTTTAAGTGTGCATGAAAAGATTATTTAAGTTATTGGCTATTGGAAATTAGGGAACAAAAACCCTAATTAGGTTATGGTTCTTTACTAGAGGGTTTGTAGTTCATTTTCATAGAAACGAGTTTGGAGAGAAAATTGGAAATTTGAGCAAAAGATTGGTTGATAGTTTCACTTGATTTGGATTTGCATGCATACATAGATTGATTCAAATTTTAGCTATTATTTGGAGGTAGGGTTTGAAAACCCATTGTAGAATTCTATTTGAAAGATTTGTCTACTTGGTGTCTTCCTAGGTGCTTGCAAGATGATTATTGATTTGTTGTATTGATTTTTGAAAGAATTATATTGTGGATATTGAGAAAGAAAACTCATTGATCAAGAAAACCTGATTGAGAAAAAATATAGAAAATCTAGTAAGCTGTTATGACAGTATTCTTTTAAAACCCTTTCTAATATTGGAGAAATTCAATTATAGAAAATTGGAGGAAAATGACAAATTAAATCAGCTAGGATCTCAACTTTAAATTTTATCATAGAACTATATAATTATCATGAATTTTCTAAATAAAGATGAGTAATCTTCTTATATTTAAGATAAATTTGACTACAAAATTTATTAGGAAAAAAAAAGAATAATTGAGAAAAATATGTTATAGCTAAACATATACATGCATGTAGAAATAAATATATTAAAGATAGAAAACTAACTATATTATACGTGTATGTGTTAAGAGATCTTGGACATGTAAATATAATAATTGCTTGTATATTATTATATTTACAAAATATAAAATAATTTTTAAATTTAAAAAATATATTATTATTTTTTGTATAGGAATCAGCCAAAATCTATATTATTTATTATTCATTTATTATTATTGCTAAGATTAATTATTATTATGTGTTAATGTTGAGTAGATTCGAACCCAAGACCTCCCTAATGAGAGGCTCACAATTTACCAATGCGTTGTAGGCTCTTGCATTAAAAAATAAATTATTATTATGTATTAATTTAAGAAATTTAAAAAGTAAAAATAAAAATAAAACTAAATTATTTATTTATTGATTTTGAAAATTAAATAAATAAATAGATATTATTTTAGAGGGTTTAAAGAAAAGACTATAATGTTTTTATTTATGCAAGGTTAATTGAATATAATTATGATCTAGTTATATTTTAAGAGGAGTTATAGTGGAGTTCACTATATAGTTTTTTAGTTATAATTAATTAATATTATGAATAAGATTATAAATAATTTAATTATAATTATAATTTCAAGTTTGAGTTATTTGTATTTGCATTGTGAATTAAAAGAAAAGAAAATACTTATATTGAACTTAAATGGAAGTCAAATTAAGATTCTTGAAACAGATTTAATATTATTATGTTTAATCGATCAATATACATTTATGTTATTAATTAATTTATTTGTGAATTAAGATTATTTAAATTAATAACATGATAATATTGCATGACATTTTATATGCACAGAGAAGTTTGACATTTATATACTTATTCATTTCAATAAGTATATTAGCCTAACAATTTATGTAAACATGCATATTCTTACTTTATTGCTAAACACATCCTTATGGCCCAATCTAAACATAGAAAATGATAGAATTAAACCACATGGTTAAAAACTATGTATTTCTTTATGTTTTGTTTGAAGTCTCATGATATTTATTTCGTGATGATTTTATGTGACTTGTGTAGTTGGGCAAACTTGGATGTGCATTAGAGGTTTTTGAGATTTCTTTTAAGATAATTATTTGACTAGATGTCATTGTTTACTTAATGATTTGAATCAAGATTTATGTTTTATGAGTTTTATGTTATTGAACATTTGACTTGGGTTTGAGAACCGATGCTTTTCCATGTTGTATGTTATGGAACCGAGCTTGATCTTTGTTGCTTTTGTGATATGGGACACAATTGTGGTTTGTAAACTTGTGAGAGGTCATCTAGGTCCATGTTTATGGGAGTGGGTTACAATAGGGGTCCAAAACCCAAAGTGGTCATTAGCAAGGTAACCTATCATATAAGTTGTGTAAAAAGTGATAACGTAGTAATTAATTCTTGTCTTGAGCACCTATATCTTGAGATAAATTAAAAAGGTAAGTTAGAGATATTTCCTTACCCATGCCTTGAGTGCTTGTATAGGCTAAGGATGGAAATGGGATGATAATTAGTGAGAGGTGTGACTATTTTCCTCATTTTCATGAGAGAGGATTATGGTTCTGCATATGTTACGTTGAGAGTCTAGGGTCCAAAGTGACCAATCTAGGTTAACTCAACTCTTGAGAGTCTAGGATCTAGTGAGAGACCAATCCAAGGCAACTCAAGTAGTTTGACCATGTGACAACACTCCCTATTTTGTATCATGAGTCTCCTTTGTGGATTTTTGGTATTTTCCTCTAGTGGTATTTTATTGTCAAATGTTATTTATTGTGGGTGATTTAATCTCTTTGGTGACAATTGTCTATTGTTGATTATTGTGCTTTTGATAGTTGGTACTTTATTTGGAAACGGTTATTCTTACAGTTTTGTATCTCTTTTTCTTTGATAATTGGTGTCTGATGTTGACTTTGGCATGTGGTGTGGAAATTGGTTGAGTCTTTTTTGTCTTTGGTTATCTTTATTTATCATTAGTTTGTGTACCTTTGAGATAGATTTGGCTATTAGGATCCCTTACCTACGATTGATTTATAATTTGATTATCTATGAGTATATCATTTATTATCTTTCCTACATAGTGGGAGTGGGAGCCTGATTAGGTGACCATGTGGATGGGAGTAGTGACTTTTTACTATTGGGCTCCCACATAGATTGGTAGTTATTGGATGTTCATTAATGCATTTGAACCTTTATCATTTGTGTTCTTCTCTTGGAGACTTCATTTTATTGATGTATCTATATATCATGTATCTTGATATCCTATGGGATCTTGTATTGTGTATTGATGTACTTGTAGTCATTATTACATTCCTTGTGACATGTGTAGTGGATGATGTTATCTGTATGTACTTTATCATATCAGTTGTACTTGTGAGATTATGTCTTTTTTTACTTATTTTATGATTATAGGCATTTTACTTGAGACTTAAACTTATTATTAAAAATTCTTAAACTTGAATCAACATGAAGGAATCCTTGAGGAATGAATGAAATTTGTATTGTAATTAAATGTGTAATTGTTGTGATTGTGTATATTTATTTCATATTGTTACTTTGATGTTGTTTAAACTTAAAAAATACTTCAATGAACTTATAACTTATTAGGTTTATCTCTTTTGAGTTCCCAAGCTAGGCGTTACATTTTCCCTTTTGTATAATTGCTAACGAATATTTTGAATTAATAGAGGAAATATTACATAAAGGAAATTCTAGCATGTGGCTAGCTTCATCAACACCCAAAAGCCCCTAGAAATTGACCTACCCAAGCCCACCAAAAATATTGATTACATTGCTTGGGACATTTAACAAAAAAAATTATGAAATTTCATGCCAAAATTGACCATAATCACCACAAGCTCATCTGAACCATCTAGCTACTTGCTTTGGAGTGAAGTTTGGGAACTCATCCATGTAACCCCCCTGAAAATCCAACCCATCTCTAGAAACTCCAATGCCCTCAAGAAAAACCTTTATCTTGCAACAAAGAGACATCCATGCCAAAGAGAAATTGGTCTCCCTCCGCCCCCACAACATCATCCATACCACCACCATGATGCTTTCCAAGAAGTTGACATCAAACTAGGGGACATATGCTCTTATCAAGATGAGCACTCAACTTCACAAGGGTTACTTTCCTCCTTTCACTTGGCTTCACCAAGCACCCTACATAGGCATCCAAAAAACCCAGTACCTTACACCAACCCCTATTGAGATAATGGGTGTTGCACACATTGTATAATATTGTTATAATTTTATAATTTTATTTTATTATGTAATGTTGCACCTAGATGGACGTGCAACATGTAAATATTCCCATGGGATATTCTTGATGAGTTGTATTGTAACATTGTGATAATAGTTCATGTAATTATTTAATATCGGGGAAAATAATTAAATTTCTAATATTAAATGTGGGGTCAAGGGGTTAGGTAGCACATGGTTTTAGCACATGGTTTATGTAATACCACTTGGTGATTTTATGGGACTTGTTACTATATAAGCATCTACAAGGGTAGTTTTTGTGATGTGAGGAGAAGAAGAAGGTAAAAAGGGAAAGAGTCGAGTGGGACAACTCTTTACAAGTTAGCCAAGAGAGCATTTGTGAAGGTTGGAAGCATGGCTTGGGATGTGTAGAGTCATTCTTGTTTACATGGATTGCTTGGTTGTGGCTATGGCTTTAAAGTCTTCCATGGTTGTATTGTAATGGTGTTTTGCTAAATAATACATGGTGATGGATGCTTTTGAAGGCTAGGTTTTTTCCTCAATGAGGGTTTCCCAGGGTATATCTTGTGTCACATTCTTGTGGGTATGTTGTCTATTCTTTTGCATGTGGATTTTAATTTTGTATATATTTTTTAGATCTATTTTGGATTATGTTGAAATGGTGATATTATTTATTTCAATTTTTCTTACAAGTGGTATCAGAGCTATGGTTTTATTATTGTAACCCTAGACAGAATCCATGGGAATACATGAGAAGATAAAAGAAAGGGCAAGATATATGAGTTGTTTATTGCAGATCTGAGGGTTTTTTGGGTTTGTTGTTATGATGGGATGTTGGTAGATTTTGGGCATATTAAATTGTTGGACAAATGGATTTTTTGGATCTTTCATCTAAATGAGGGTTTTAACGGGAGCTTGCAAAAATGACCTTTTGGGTAAAAACAAACCTCACCATTAGATCTGGCTCAACTTTTCCATAAATTTTGATATATAATTTTCCCTAGTTTACCCATGTTTAGAGGAAATGAAAGAGTTTTTTAGTTTCAACCTATGATGGTAGTCGAATTTAATTCCATCAGAATTTTTGTCACAAAAAAAAATTGCACTGAAAATGGTAAAAAGATTGTCTTAATAAAATGGCCATAACTTTCTCTCAGAATATCGAATTTTAGACTTCTCATAGGTATTGGAAAGCTAATTCAGAGAACTATAGCTTGGTATAGGTTTAATTCTATGATTTTGACATTTTTATAGGTTTCAAGAGCCCAAAATTTAGATGTTGCTTATTTTGAGCATAGGTTAGGGCATAACTTGGGCATACAGAGTCAGATTTTGGACTTCGACTAGTCAATGGAAAGCTCTTGGAAAGCTCTACACATTTGTTCAAATTTGGTGTAGTTTTGGCATGATATATTTGGTGATATATTAATCTGAACAATTTATGGTATATATTCACTATGGTAACATTGTGAGTTTATGGCATTGTATGTTTTGAAGATTTAAGATTTGATGTCATTGTATACTTAGTTCATATTTCAGATTGGTCTCATGATGATATGGTTATCATTGTTTGGTTTGGATATGTATGATGACTTGTTGGGTCTATAATTTATGCAGTGTTGTAAGCAGTCTATACTACTAGGTTGCATTTATAGCTTGGTTATGGGTTGTCTTTTCCCATTGATCTTTCATTATTGATACATATTTAGATTGGTAGCTTGGATTTGGCTGTCTGTGCTCTAAGTCACATGATTTGATGATTTCTCTTCATGTAGAAGGGATGAGATGTTGTTACCAAGTATAGTCATGATGGAGAATTGTGGTTGACTATTTTATGTTGACAGGTTGGACACATTGAGATTCAGATGCTCGGTTCATGGATGTGATCATGGTGTCATAGATTTTGGCATGATATGATTGGATATAGAGGTACATCCTTGATGTTCATTATTTTGGATTCCTAATTTGGTTATGGTGGTATATCTTATTGGTTGAGGATCATGGTTATTTGGTTTCTTTTGAGGAGCTCATGCTATGCACTTTGAGTTCTTTGATAGTTTAGTGCCTTGGTTGATTCTCATAGTTAGAGGATGGATTTTTCACCATGATGTCATGGATAACTTGGATACACGATTTAGTGAGAGTTCATCATAGTGATGACGTGACACTATAGGATTAGTTCCTCATTTGGTTTGAATCTTCTTGGTTTGGAGATCTTGATTTCACTTGGTGTTGATGCTTTGGTTATGTGAGTGTAGACCTGGAGGATCTTCATTTAGGAGATGAATTTTATGATGCCATGGGTGACTTGGTACCATAGTTGTGTGCGATTTATTGGCATTGATATATTTATTGAGTGTTTGCAGATGTTAGAGGTTTGCCTTAGATCCTGTTGATGTAGAAGTGTCTTTGACGTTTGCATAGTGCACTTGGTTATCTTCATGGTGTGTGAAGATGGTTAGATATTGAGGAGTCATGTGATTCTTGGTTATCTTCATAGTGTGTGGAGATGGTTCTTCATGCTATTTCAAGATGGTTTTCTTCATGGTGTGTAGAGATGGTTGCATCTTGAGGACTTTTGGAGTTCTTGGTAAAGGTGTGGTTTATGCTTTAATTTGGCATGTTATCCTTGGAGTTAAGATGGTTTTATTTTTATTATTCTATCATGGTATACCCTTGATATGCATTTAGAGTTGTGACATGTTATAGTACATTCATATGGAGCATGGTATCTCTTTAGTTTAGATAGTTTAGATCATGTTGTCATGTTTATGTTCTTGAGGCCATGGTTGGAACTTTGACATTGATCTTGGTTTAGTTTCTTGGTATAGAGTACATTGATCATAAGCTAGATACTTCATGATATTGTTAGCGTTGATGAATGTACCTGAGTTGGCCTAGTGTACAACTTGAGTTGGCCTAGTGGTGGAAAACTTGTACTCTTGAAAGAGAGGTCACAAGTTCAAATCCCACCGGGGGGTAGGGTATGTACGCCTCGTTTGTAGCGCCAAGTGCCTCTCAAAAAAGAGTACGAGGTAGTCCCATATCACTGTCACCATATGTAAACCCAAAAACTATGGCATAGTGTCATGGACTATTAAACCTACTTACTTCTTTTTTTTTTGAAATGTTGTTATGTTGGTTGAATTTGGGCGATGGTTTTATATTGGGCATATTCCTTGGATTAGGAATTGTTATTCCTTGGTTTAGGAATGGTTTATGAGTTTGATCTTCTTGTGAGAGGCTTATATCCATGATTAGTTAAATGATATGGTTTGGGTGTTGTTGAGGCTTCTTGGTTGGGGTTCTATGGAGGATATCATACTTGCACAATTTACATTTGGAAGTGTGTGGAGAAGGAAATGATACAGGTTATGATTTGCATGGTTTCTCTAGTCTTGATTGTCTTCCTGGATGTTTTGTTTCACTTACAATGGGTTTGAGATTGGTTAGATATTTTTATCACTATTTTTTGCTCATGTATGTCATGTGACAGATGACATGGTTATTCCTTTATCTCTTTCCTCTGTTGGTTGCAGAGAACTTGGGAGAGTGTTGGAGACTTGTTATGAGAGTTATTTTTACAGGTTATTGTTTTATGTGTTGTGGATGTCCTTGAGACTACATGGATTAACTTCTTTGAGATGTTGTGAGTGGATTGGTTATAGATTTGACATTATCTTTTGCAGTGGGAGATTCTTGGTATATATGTGGTAGGTATTGCTCTTGAGGCTTGTGATTGTAGGTTATAGATTGGATATGTTGATGACGTGAGATTCACTTGGTATACCTTTCAAGGTATGGATAGTTGGATGAGTTCGACACTTGTTGTGGGGGATATTTCAACTATGGATACATGTGATTACCTTTGGATTAAGTTTTTTGTGCTTGGAATTTTAGTTGGTATAGGATTTTATGATCTTCTAATGTGATAGCTTCGGTGGCTTTCTCTTTGGATGGATTCTATGTATGTTTAGTGGTAGTGGAATAATAGGAGGTGAGATCATTCATGTTAGAGATGTTGGATACTTTACTTTTGTTGTAGGTACTAGGATCGAGCACATGGTGTACTTTGATCCATGATGGTGGATGTGCTAGGAGGGATTGTTACCTTTTTCATTTATGTGGCTATAGATTGACCCTATGCAATGTATACAACAAGTGGGAGATTGTTGAGATAATGGGTGTTGCACACATTGCATAATATTGTTAGTATTTTATTATTTTATTTTATTATGTAATGTTGCACCTAGATGGATGTGCAACATGTAAATATTCCCATGGTATATTCTTGATGACTTGTATTGTAACATTGTGATAATATTTCATGTAATTATTTAATATTGGGAAAAATAATCAAATTTTCAATATTAAATATGGGGTCTAGGGATTCAGTAGCACATGGGTTTAGCACATGGTTTATGTAATACCACTTGGTGGTTTTGTGGGACTTGCTACTATATAAGTAGCCACAAGGGTAGTTGTTGTGATGTGAGGAGAAGAAGAAGGCAAAAAGGGAAAGAGTCGAGTAGGACAAGGCTTGACAGGTTAGCCAATGGAGCATTTGTGAAGGTTGGAAGCATGGCATGGGATGTGTGGATTCATGCTTTTTCACATGGATTGGTTGGTTGTGGCTATAGCTTTGAAGGCTTCCATGGTTGTATTACAATGGTGTTTCGTTGAATAATACATGGTGATGGATGCTTTTGGAGGTTGAGTTTTTCCCTCAATGAGGATTTTCTAGGTTATATCTTGTGTCACATTTTTGTGGGTATGTTGTCTATTCTCTTGCATGTGGATTTTAATTTGGTATATTATTTTCAGATCTATTATGGGTTATGTGGAAACAATTATATTCTTTGTTGTAAGTTTCCTTATAGCCCCAACAAGAAAAATGCAAGTATACTTTAGGAGGTTTGACAAGGGATCAAACTAGGAGGGGCTAAAATTCTCCAAGCCCACCCACAATGAGGCACCAGGGTCCATCTAACATGAAAATCCCTATTTCTAGTTCAATCCTATTGATAATTTGTTCAAAATCTCTAACCCATTTGGGTTCCATACAATCCCTAACCACCCATCAAACTTCCTCTTTCAAATGAGCCACTATTAGCCCCAATGCCAAAAATAATGAGGATATATCTAAATTAGAGTGGGATCTCCAATATTTTTCCAAAAAATCCTCACCAAAAACCAAAAATAATGCTTCCTAGAAATCCTCTACATCTAACTTGAAGACATTGTAGAGTTGTTTGACAGAGATTGGCTCGACAAAAGAGAGGATTTGACCTATGGTTTGTAGCAAAAAGTTCACCTATATGAAGATTTATCAAATATCCTCAAGTTTCTCAAAGGAATAACTATATTTTTATGTCGAATGAACAATGGCTTCAATATAAAGATTGCCACAAAGCATCTTGAAGGCTTAACTGCCTACGATCTATCATAATTTTCCTCCATAGTGATGCCTCCTTGCACACACCAATTGCATTGAACACCACCCCCCAATTACTCCAATGATTACTAAAATCAAACTTAGATTGATCATATGATCCAAAGGTGGACCTTGATATATTATTGAAATCTTCTTTGATTTCAAAATTTTCTTGCAAATATCCTACCACCCACACATTAGAAAGTTTATCAGCTAGGGAGTTAGTCTCTCTTGGCACATAGGTGATTTTGAATTCATCTACTTCATTGAGAAAGTTTCTAATTTGTTTGATATATTTGTCAAGAGGACATGTCTCTAAATTCTCTTTGGCGATGTCATTCACTACGATCTGAAAATTCCCCTCAAGATGTAACTTCTTGTTAGTTAACAATCTATTCTCCTATTAGATAAATGATAATCTTGACTCTTTGATACCCAATGTTTGGAGAAACAAAAGGATGTTTACCAAAAAATGGTCCAGTGTATGTACTCTATCACTTGCCTCTAAATTTGATTAGGTATAGCTCCCTATGATTTTTAATGATATGCAATGAATATGTTTATATAAGATCAAAAGTCTTAACATTATAAGCTCTTAACCTAAGAGTAGTAAAGGATAACCAAATTGTTTATAGGTACAAATAACATAGGAAAGATGTATATGAATAACCCATCACACTCAATGCAATGATTGCAATAGATTATCTTGATGTTTTCTAACTTCTAATTCTATTCTAAATGTAAATTGGTCATCTAAATGTAGAAGTAGGAAAGAAAGAACTATACATATGAAGGCAAGTAGAATTACTTTATCTATTAGACTTGACTGAAATGGAATTTAACAAGTATCAAATAGATTCACATACATCATTCTTTAATCCCCAATGAATTATCCAACATATTTGAAACTATCAAGAGAAGAAATAGAATTATATATGAAACAACAAATGGAATTACTGAACTGCAAATATCAAAATGAAGTGGAATCCATCTAATTATTTACAGGATTATACACAATTGTCTTTCATCTCTAAGTGCAAAACTACCTAATGCATGGACCACAAAACATGAACAGAAAATACTATAAATGGAATTACTAAACCATTCACTCTCAATTTTTTTGACCATTGTTATGTCAAATAAAGTTACATTTATAGTTCTCTATCATTTTTAATTCTAGCAGAGCAATAGTCACAAATAAAAAATAAAATAAGGATGAAATATGACATTATCCAATAATATGACCAAGTGGCATCTTTTCCATCAATCATTCAGAATCATAGATATTCCTAAAAACACTCCATGACCTTTCAGCTTCTTGTGATCTCGAAAAACCTTGTAAAAAATCACTATTTCTTATCTTTTTTGTTGTTTCATGCCAAATTGCTTATTTAATATTCCAACAATCACTACATTTTCAAATTTTGACTGTCAATGTTAAATCAACAATCATGATTTAAATGTTGAGACCTACCTTTATAATTTCCATTGTGGGTCCCTCCTTGTACATGTGTTGAACTATTGCTTTATTGTATGGAATAATGATTGAGCAACTTTTTATAGCGAGATAGCAATGATGGTGGATCCATCTCAATCTGATGGTAGTAATTAAATGATGTAATGTCTCTTTGTTTCACAATACGAGTCCAACTTTCCAACTAGGTACATCATGGCATACACGCAATAATGCTTTATTGGCTAGAAATCTGACATTGGCTTTCATGACACCTTGTGAATGAATTCTGATTGCACTTTTTGAAAAGTGATGGCCCACTAGACATGTGTCTTTCTCTCATTATATCACTATGACTAATTTCTAGGAATCTCTCCATAGCAACATAGTGAGAAGCGTTAATCTATTTCAATTGGACTGCTTAGAACATGCACGATCTACAATCTTCTTTTACACTATTTGACTTGTCAACTAGCCAATGACATGCATTCTTTTTTTCATTTGAATTTTCTCCTCCACATAGCTTATTATGATCACATTTGAGCCATTTATTTTATTTTTGAAAGAGTCATACCACCTTTGACTTGATTCCTTCATCATTTATGTATTTTCAAGTATACATTCTATATTGAATTCAACTGAACTTGCTTCTAAACTATTCTCACGATCTGTATACCAATATTCCACCTTAGTCTTTAGTTTCTCTTCTAGATTTTCTCTATATATATCTATGAAAATGTATCCTTCTCTAGATATAGATCTTTGACCATGGACTTAGAAACTTTCAGAGATGAAGAAATGCTATCATAACGAACTGCTTCTCAACATGAATCTTTGTCTTCAACATGATTAGGAACAAGGAATAATGAATCATTCAAAACAACCAGATCTTCTTATCATCAGGAAAATGTATAACAAACCTCCCAAAACCTAATCACCTAGCTAAGAAATAATTTATTGCTCATATGATTTCTTTGATTAGGTTAACTCAAAGGGAGATGAGAAGAAATGCCATCCTAAGGGCAATCTAGACTCAGACTCAAGACTTTAACTTCACTCAACTTCAAACCCTAATCTAAAATGATATGATTGAAACTTGAGCAACACTTATGTATACCTGATTTCACACCCAACAAAATTGCTTGGATGACAACAAGACACTTATCTTGATTATTCATTACATCCACTACCATCTTTGCATAGAATACCAAATTGCTTCCATCTTCTGACCTAGCAACTGTACCAACTCATACGAGACCTAGGTTTCACTTGGAGGCCCATTAAAATTAATTTTTGTCCATCTTAGATCAAGCAGGCTCCATTTAACATGATATGTGTGATGAGATAGAGAACCAACTATTAAAATCCCATTAACGACAAGATTTTTGCTTATTTCTCTCCTATCTTTCTTCCTTAATTTTCTCCTACATCATCTCCTTGCATTTATATATAAATATACATTGTAATCTTATATTTATTTTGATTCTCTTGTATATGATTTGTTTATTCTTTTAATTCCTCATATATTTTTTATTTAATTTATTTAAAGAAAATAATTTCGAATAAATTATTTTAAAATAATAAACAATAAAACACAAATATAATATTCATATTCTCATAATTGAATATATTACACATAGGTATAGGGGATTATTTCCTAGTTTCATATCCTATGTAGAGTCTTTTGAAGAAGATTTTTGGCATTGATGAATCCCTCCAGTCTCCAATCATCTCTATCATTTCATGCATGCTCTCCTTTGATCCTTCACTTCCACATCTCTCATAGGAATTTCTAATATTAATATTCTCTCCTCACTAATTTTCTCAAACGAATTTGAATAAGAATCCTAGACTCTTCTCTCTCTTTGAAAATTAGATAAAAATTCCCGGAGCTCTCCTAAATTCCCCTCTTCAAAATCCTTTTTCTTCCCCTGTATCTTTTTCCCTTTAGAGATTTTAATTTCCTCATTTATAAGGAACCATTTTGGTTGGAGGAGTATGTTAGAAAGTAATGTCCTAATTGAGAGGGTGGGGGGTGTGTGGGGGGTTGGGGGGTGTGTGTGAATCAGTTATGTGCTTAAACCCACTCTCACTATCTTTATTAATTTTCAAACATGTAAATAGTAGATGCAACAATCATAGTAAGATAACCATGCATAATAACACCAGATATGTTACCTAGGGAAACCCTTGCTTAGAAGGAAAACTCCAGTGAGAATCATACCCCTAAGATGATGTAATATATTAAATTTCCTTGTGAATGGATAGACCCTATTAGGAGATTCCAATGCTATTAGGAAATGTGCCAACCTTGTTAGGAGTTGAAAGGAGGGAAAATGAACCCACTATCCAAATAGCCTTTGAAACTAGTTTCAATAGACAATCTTCTAGATAAGCATATCCAAGACCTTTGAACTAACTAAACAACAAATCCTTTGCCAATAAAGTTCCTTTGAATCTCATAATACATCAATCTACATCAATCTTTGTTGCAATCAAAAGCTATTTGCATTCAAGTTCACTCAACCAAACAACATATGATCTCACTGATGATTACAACCAAAGAAACAATATTTCCTTTATACCAAGTCCTAGAAAAAAGTATTGAGTCAACCAAAAGGCTTTCCCAACTTACAATATTAATATAAAACATCTTTAAGATATTGCAATACACATTACATTACAATTTACTCTTTCCACAATAATTCATAATAGTCATCTCATAGGAAATTATACTTCGTACAGTCTTGAACAAGTCAACTTAACTACATATCTAATTTCTCTATCTCAATCATAACATCATCAACATGTATGTGACCTTTCTCTAAGCTCTCTTAACCAGATTTCATCTCTCGGAAGAGACACAACTGATTTACCAACAATTGCTTCACATAAAGTGTCTCTGAACCTCCAAAAAACTTCACATAACTCTACCAAAAATGAAAATAACTTTTCATGAACATAGACATAGCATCAAGATAGGCTCTTGAAGCTACTTTTAATTGTGCATAACATACTTTTTTAAGCATTAACCGTGTCAAACAAATCTTCCTATGTAACTCTGGAATTCTTCATAGAATAAAGTGTATGTTGACATGAATGACAAACTTTGTCTTGAATGCAACACATAAGCTCTGAATCATGTCTCTAGCATTGATAAAATAATCCCCCATAGGAATACCATCAACATTCATGCTAATAGAGTTGATCCATGGAAAGCAACTATTCGAACCACTATGGTTGGTAATAGTTTATTTATTAAATAATCTTAATTTATAAACTACTTTAATTTTCAAACATTAATCTTTGCCTTCTATTAACTTACCCTCAAATTATTTAATTATCTTGTTGAGAATGAAAGGTTTTTTTTCTATTTAATTTTATTAGTTCAAATAGCCAACTTAGTTGTCAAGTATAGTAATTATGGTTAGATGTAACACAAAATGTAACACAAAATTCTTATAGTACAATAGTAACTAACAAGCCTCAATCCTAAGAAGTTGTAGGTTTGAGCCACCCTAAAATTAGGCTATTTATTAATTTTCTTAAATCAAATAATCAATTAGACTAAATAATTCTAATAATTATGGTTATAGATATCAATGAATTCCTATAACACATTTGGAAAATAACAAATCTCATGACTAGGGGCTCTTGGTTTCAAATCCTCTAAAACCCTTTTGATTAATTTTATTTATTTATTTTCATTTTGCTTCTTATTTTATCTTTATACAAGAGAGAGAGAGAGAGAGAGAGAGAGAGAGAGAGAGAGAGAGAGAGAGAGAGAGAGAGAGAGAACCATATAAGTGTACACATATATTTATCAACAACAACCACATATAGATTAAATGTATAGGTCTATCTCAACAATACCACATAGTGGTCATATCCACACAATTAGGAGTCATGCACCAAAATATAACTAACATGAAGACATAATCAACTAAAAAACCCAACCATAGACAAGGAAAAAAATCAACAAGAAAGATCAGGACTTTGACTAAACCTAAGATAGGGTCAAACTTCTAACAGAAACCTATGTCAAAAAGGGCACTTGTGTGATCCTTGGTGTTATCTTTGAATCAAAAAATGTTTCAAGAATTTTAAGGAATGTTCATACCTATGTAGCTAGGTGTAGTTGGTGCATGGTACCTACAATTTTTTGCATCACTAATACAATAAAATAAATACACATATAAAGAGACAATAATAGACAAGGAAGGGGGGCACAACATTGTGTAGATCTCCTATAGAAGTAGATAGTGTTCAAAACATGTTCCCAAGAGTATCATTGCATTAGGTAAACCTAATGCTGACATCCAGTTTAGATTCATAGAGAACCTATTGGTCCTAGTAAAATTTCCATTCTTAGGGACACAATCCACTATGCCATTTTCTTGCACAAAATCTTTAAAATCTTATACCATTTTAAGTGGTGGTGTTATGCCACCAATATTATCTTCCAAGCCTAATATGGGATTGAAATCACTTCCCCCATATTTCATTGATTATCATATTTTTGAATATTTTGTGGCAATGTCTCTCCCAATCCTTTTTTCCTAGCAGTTGTATTAGGTGCATAAACATTGAATAAAATGAATGCCATGTCAAATTTTTTCACCTTAGTCATCATCCAATTTGAACTACATGCAATTCCATTTACATGTGTTTTTTTCTCCAAATTATTTTCATCCCTCCTAATGCCCCCATAGAAATAGATCAAATATATAACCACCGGATCCATTTTTTAATGTATTTTCTGCCTAGGTTAAAGACATCTTGGTTTTTTGTAGTAAAAGAATATATACCCTACTTAAGTAAATTTGACTTTTGATGAGGCAAAGTATTTTATGGGCATTCAAAGCTCCAACATTCCAAGAGATTATTTGTAAAGGACCCTTAGAGAGCAACTAGTTCTCGTACATATACACATTTATTTAAGAATTAGGGTTGAAGTCATCTCCTTCAATTTTATAGGTCTCATTTTCAAGATAAGGACATATTGAATTCCTATTGGAATTTCCTCTTTGTTTCTTTTTCATTTTGGTGGTCTACTCCTTTCTATTTTCTTACTAGATCACCTTGGAGTAACCAAATACTTTTCCTCAAATTAGAGGATAGGGAATGTGTGTTCCCCACATCTTTTGTTAACCCTATTTGGAGATTTGAAGGGACCCACTTCTCCTATACTATTATGAACTTCCTCCACTCTCATTTTCCATATCTCCTCAATTCCTCCTTAATTCTCACTAATCTCTTCTACATAACCTTTCTACTATCCTATCCATCTTTTCCTTTGCAACCTAAATTTGACTTTTGAGTAAAATATAAGCATCAGAGTCCTTGTAAGTTTATGATACATTAGTGTCAACAATAATTCTACAAAGCAATTGTAGTTCATTCTATTATAATTCATCCTTATATGAAGTTTCCATTCATATATAGGATTTTGGACTTAAATTTGAAGCTTTTTTATCTTAAATATTGCATAATGCTTTGCTAAAAGAAGATGACACAAATAGGTTATGAATATAAATGTCTTATGTGAACCTCTTTTGATCATTAGTAATTTTTCTTGCATGTAATTAATAATATGATAATATAATTATATCCTACTCGGTCTGATTCATAATGAATATGAAACACCATTCACAACTACATTTGGACTTGAATTGCTATAGCAAGCCATCACAATTGTGGTGTCCTACCATCGCCCATGTAACAAAACCAAGAATTGGCTCCCGTCAAACAGGCATCACACTTTTTTCATCACAAATTGTGATGGCAATCTTGTACATCACAATTATGATGCTAAAGTCATCACAATTTGGCAGAAGGAAAGTCCAAGAGGTTGTTGTCACATTGTCAGTTGTGACAGGTGACCATCACAATGTCCATTGCAACTGCAACTGCATGTGACAACAGTGCCATGGGTGCAATGACTCTTTGTTGTGTTTATCTGTCACACTTGTGGTACATATGCGAGGGTAATGCACTTGTTCTAATGGTACTCCATCAGACCTTGCCATCGCACTTGTGATGACTTGCTAATATATAAAGAAAAAAAAAAATCTTCTTTGTTAGAAATATATTTTACTATGTTGATCATGCAATTTCCTCTTTGGCTCCTCTCATGGAGATTGTGTTTGACATTCTTCTAAGTTGTTTGATTGATACTGCTTCTGCTCAAGTGTTTTACAAATAGTGTTTCATTTCCATTTACTTTTTATATTACTATAGATAAGAAGCCCAATGTCGTGTTTATTTCTCCATGGAGGAAGTCGTTGATTCAACTTAAATTTTGTGTGCAACATTAGTTTATTGAGGACTTGACATGAAACATTTGGTGTTGGTCCACTTGTTTTCATATCCATGTTATCATCAATATTTCTTCTCACCTATAGTCGTGCACTTGATGTCCTTTACAAAGGTTGGTCCTTTGCAATAACAAACAAAAGGGTTAAATTTTAAAAAATTGAGACTTAAAAGATTTTAAAGAATATTGTAGCACTCTTTATCTTGTCTAACCATATCATCATTGTAATCATTGTCATCATCATGATTAGTAGAAGCATCATCATTGTGATCAGTAGCAACATCATTTGCTTTAGGAGCATCATCGACTAACTCTTGATCATGATCCACTTCTTCCTCTTCCTTTATATCTTCTTCTTCCATCGCATTATACTTTATCAGCCTTCCCCTTGGATCATGTCTAACAAAAATGACCAATTCAATTTATGTGAAAATTTTGAGTAAAATACTTACTCACATTGTCTTGGAAGAACATAGGATTCATCCCCAACTGACTCAAATAACCTTGTATTAATCATTGGAAATCCATTCTCATACTCAATAACATTTCTATCAGGATCAATTTGATTGAGTCATAGTTTGTACCATTTGATGATAAAGAGAACTAATTTGAAGGAATTAAAGTCATAGTCAAGTATATCAACCAAAATGTCATAGTATCAATTTTGAGACTCTTGAGGATGTAAGTCATTTCTAGATGAAATATTGGTCACCTAGAAGACTGCACTTATCCCAGAATTACATATGGTTTTGAAAGAAAAAATTGGTGTAATTAATGTGTATATCTAAAAAAATATTGGACATGTTGTACTTAATTTTTAAATCTACACATATGGTTTTGAAAGCAACATTTGGTGTAATTGATGTGTATATCTGCAAACATATGAGACATGTTGTAATTAATGTTTATATCTACACATATGGTTTTGAAGAAACATTTAGTGTTGAAATAGTATGGAAAGTTTTACAAATTGATGTTTTACAAGAAAATGCAACTCAAGAACTGTTAGCTCAAAAGCAAGAACATGGTGTTGAAATAGTACAGAAAGTGGTTGACATGAGAGGACTACAAGTGAGGGTGTTAACCAATCTTGAAAACATGAATGTTGAAATGAAAACTATCGAGAATCAGAAACCTATGCAAGGGTTACAACACAATGTGAAGTTGAAAGCTATCAAGGATCAAACAGCTACGCCCCTTGTCCTCTATCCCCTTCCTCTTATTTGTAACTCCTTGTCACCCCCTCCATTCTTCTTCTTGTGTTGGCCTTCTTATTTTCTTGAACATTCAGGGAGTTGTTCAAATGATTCCTCATTAGTTCATATTTCAATCAAATTATTTTTTCCTTCAACTTATCCATCTATCGATTTATCCATGTGCGAGTGAATGGTGTTAAACATGAGCCATTATTGTGTCAAAACTTCATCTTTGTTTGACCAAACTACACAAGGAATTGCATTCTTTCTTGTTCTATCATGATCACCTTGGAAATAGCATCTGCATTTGCTTAAACTGACATATCCTAATATCTTAAATGTCAGTTTCTCATATTTGTTAATTTGAAACATTTTGCTAGTTTTTATGTACATTCTTTATCTAATTTCTCCTTTAAAAGATTGCATGCATGGGATATTTAAAGAAAACACAATTCTCACAAGATTTGTACCCTCCAATTTATTGCATGTAAGATATTAAGATATTAGGATTTGTCATGATCACCTTGGAATTTTCATGTATTGCATCTACATTTGATTTGCCATTGCTTATAAGAGTGTTTCAAGGTTGGCAACCACTTCAACATCCTTTGCATGATTTAGAGGCAATGTCATTGTGGTAGGGGCTTCTACAAGGGACTAAACCTAGTGATTACGACATTTACATAGAAGTAGAACTTTCTTCTTCAACTCCTTTCACTCAACTCTTCACTGAAGTTATTCTTCTAGTAGTGAGAATACCTGCTACAAATTCCTAGGAGCCAAGGGACCTTGAATCTATGCTACATTTTTTGGAGACACGGGAAAAGTTACTACTAGATTCAGTACTTAATAACATTTTGGATCATATAGTGATGCCCAAATTAACAACAACAATAGATACTTGGGACCCTTGCAGGGAGACTGTGCCAATACATGCATGGTTACATCCTTGGATTCCATTGTTGGGCTAGTGTATAGAGTCTTTATATCCAACCATTTTTATAAGTTGGGGAATGCACTTTATGCCCGACATGCAAGTGATGCATCTACATATGCAATTTTATCACCTTGAAAAATGGTATTTGATCCTGCTAGCTGGGGAAAAATGATTGTTTAAATTATTTTCAATTGAAAATTTATTTCTCCATCTTCAAGTAACCTAAATCCTTGCTTCTCCCAGCTATATTGTTTGTCTAGTGTTATACATTCTATAATAGATTTTCAATTTCTTTCTCCATGTTTTAATGATGCATAGAAAAGCCCATATCATCTTAGGATAACACTAAGGAAAGTGGTTGTAAATATATTAATAAATAACTCAAAAAGGAGTTCAATTAAATAAGTGATTTGTGTGTCCGATGTTATTTAATAAAATACTAAACCAAGAAATCATCATATACTTATAATGATCAAAGTATGCACAAAGTAAGATCTTGGTACATCAAATTTCAGCAAAAAATAGAGGGAACAAAATTAAAATAGGGAGTCATATAGTATCTAACTATAATTATGAATTAAATATAATATCAAATACAACCCTGTTTACAATGTAATATCATTCTATGTATTTTGTTAGTCCACACAAAAATTAATAGCCTTGTTTTTACTATACAAACTTTTTGTTAGTCAATAACCTTTTTCTTTTTTAAATTTGGGAAGTAATCCCATTAGATCTCTCTATTTTAGATAATAATATAAGAATTTGGGTTATGTCGCTTAACCCATGAGCACTCTAAGCCTTATCTTATCCCAGATGTCAGTATGGTACATTCTATTTCTCCTTTGATTAAATCAACAAAAAGACTTAATCCCCACATGCCTTTCAAGAATAAATTACATTCAGTGTTGAGATCATTGCAATTCTTTTTATAAATGGTGGAATTTAGTTTTTATGATTACAAAGGAAACTATTGGAGTGAATGTGTTTCTTGATCAACATCAATAGGCTAGAGAGTAAAAACTCATCAATAGGCTAGTTGTTGATTATCTGGGTTGATTGCTTCATTATTATATGATCTAATGGTAATGTTAGTTATTATTTTGACATACATGAAAATATTATTATTATTATTCATTTTTATATGTACATACATACATGAAAACAACAATGCACTTTCTAAGAGTTTACAATTATTCAACAAAATTAATGTTTTATAAGAAAATGCACCTAAAGAACTATTAGCTCAAAAGCAAGAACATGGTGTTGAAATAGTACAAAAAGTGCTTGACATGAGAGGTCTACAAGTGAGAGTGTTTACTAATCCTAAAAACTTGAATGTTGAAATGAAAGCTATCGATGATCAAACACCTATGCTATAGTTACAACACAATCTAAAGTTGATTTTAGATAAGGGGGAGGCATATATTCAAAAGTTTGATAATCAAAATTTAAGGCATGAGAGCGAAGGAGAAGGAGTGGCTTTAGAAAGATAAGGAGGAGTAGCTTTACAAAGAGACTGCATGACAAAATCAATAGCTAGACAACATGGAGGATATTATGGGAGCCATTGGATATAGAATCTAGGAAAGTGTTGTGGTAGGTACTATGACATTGGAATCACTTGCAAGTGTCTTTGAGAATTTACAGTCAAAATATCAAATGCTTATAAAAGTTTTTCAAGTATTGTCGCAATTTCCCTGCGATGATCACAAGTATAAAATGCTTATAAGAGTGTTTCAAGGTTGGGAACAACTTCAACATCCTTTACATGCTTTAGAGGTAAGGTCATTATAGTAGAGGCTTCTGCAAGGGAATGAGCCTCATGAATATGACATTTACAAAAAAAAGAACTTGCTTCTTCAGCTCCTTACACTCAACTCTTCATTGAAGTTATTATTCAATTCCTTGCATATTTAATTTTATCACCTTGGAAAACTATATTTGATCTTGCTAGCTGAGAACAATTGATTGCTCATTTTATTGTACCTAATCTGATGACAGTTCTATAGTAATGTGTAATCAACCCAGCTAATCAACAACTAGATCCATTTAACTGATTATGGCTAGTTTCTTTCTAAAAATATCTTCTATTATATGTTTTTGTAAAATTTCTTGCAAAATCTACCCATTTTTCCTGGTCTGCATTATTTTTGTAGAGAATCTTGAGGTAAGTCACTTAGCATGGGTCAAGTAAGTTTTATTTATTTATTCTGGAATATGTATGTAGCTAGATCAATTTTAATGTTGTGTTGTAATAAGCACCTTAAAAAAATCTCTAAATATACATGTTCAGAAGGAGATATAAAGAGATACATGTTTAGAAGGAAAATAAACCAAAATTTACATACCCTTGAAGAAAATTGCAGAGCTAGGGCATGGCAACAAAATCACAGAGCAAGGGCACAACACAACAATAAAATCACAAAGCAATGGCACAACATGGCAAAAAAATCGCAAAGCAAGGGCATGACACCGAAATTGTAGAGCAAGGGTATGGCAACAAAAAGTAGAGATGACAAGGGTATGACAACCAAATTAAAGAGCAAAGGCATGACAACAAAATGCAGAGATATCCACAGCAACAAAATTGTAGAACAAGGGCACATAAATGAAATGCAAAGATATATCACAAGAATGAAATACACCAAGAATGAGGGCATGACAACATTGAGAGCTCTCCACCCTCGTTCAAAGCTCTCCACCTTCTTTTGCGCACAACTCTCGACACAATCAAAACAAATGGGAAATGATTTTATGTTGTGTTTTATTTTTTATTTTTATACTCACGAGGGTGTCAAAATTTTGATGCCTATGTTGGTATTGCGATGACATTAGGGGCAATTGCAATAAAACAAAACATGAAAATCAACATAAATTACACAGGTGTCACAATTTGACCCCAAATGTTGTAGTGATTTCAAGAATACTAGTACCCACTTCTTTATTAATTTCCAATCCCAAACAAAATGCTATTATGAACCCATTGCAAAAAATATCATAATCATAAGGAGGCTTATGATCTCAATCTAGTATACAATTACTTTTTATTTCTATGATGTATGAATCTTTTTGTCTTGTATTTGGTTTCTTGTATTTCTTTTACCGCTCTCCTATGTCAATGTGCATGTTTGAGTTGTGTGCTTCAAACCCTGGGTCTAATAGATTAGAAAATTCAATTTCAGTTATTGAAAAAACAAAAAAATATGACTATTTTCATTGATAATTTATTTTATATTTTCATCATAATTTTCAATGGAAACCATGATAATATCAGGAAAAGGGAATACTTAGGGCATTGCTAAGCGTGTCGATCTAGCAACATGGAATACAATTTTATTCGTCCTTGAATTTACCATGTTATTTAAAGGATAATATATTGTCTCCTTCATTTGGATCTTTTCACTTATTTTCAAGTGCAAATCTAATTTCCATGATTCCCTTTTTCCCATGAGTAATGGGATCATAATATCGTGAAATTCACTAGTGAAACTTGGTGTTTTAACTAATTTCTGGAAGTCTATTATATCTTTCTCCCATCTTTGACTTTTACTAATACTCATGGTGTTTGGCTTGGCCATCATGTTATTTACTTGTTCAAACTTTTAAATAATTCTGACATAGCTATAATTTACACCTATGTGATTTAGAGTTAAACCTTCATCCTAGTTCTACATTCTAAATAGTCTTGAAAAAATTGTTTGGCCATTGTGGTGATTCAAAATTAAATCCAATTCTAATTCTACAATCTAAAGCACAATAAACCATGCCGTGAGAATTAGAAATTAAAAAGGTAGGAAGTAGGTGTTCAAGATTTTACCTAGAATTTCAATTTGATAAGATTGTTGTGGGGGGGGTGGGGGGTGTGGGGGGTGAGAGCTAAGAGACTCTATTGCATTCCTTAACATAGAAGCCAAAACCCCTTTGTGATTCTCCAATAGTACTTAGAAATGTGAAATTTATATTCAAATCTTAAAGGGAAAAAATTATACAATCATGGCCCTCATTAACTTTTATTGCTTCTTTCTAAAGATTAACATCTGAACATGTAATGTCACTCTAACACGTATCAGTTAATTCTTTGACATTATAACTTGAGTGTCATATCCCCATTTTAACATAGAATTTTAATAATTATTATATAATACAATGTTGTTAATGATAATAAAGTTACATTAAAACTAATACTAAAATATAAAACTAGAAAATAGTAATTATTTAATCTATATTATAATGGAATAATATTTAGTATGGTATTTTAAATAATTAAAAAATAATAAAATGTTAATGAGTAAATAAAGAAACAAAATTAAATACAAGAGAGAGTATTGCAGAAAGTATGTTAACTTTCTAAATAGAATTTAATAATAAATAATAATAAACACAAATAAGTAAGTAAATAAATAATATAAGATAGAAAATATAAATTAAATTAATAATTAGGTATGAGTAGGATCATGGTGTGCCAAAAAGTGGCAATGTGAAAAAAATGGAGTTTGAAAATGTCTAAAAGTGTTTCAAAATCCACTTTGACTTTTTTTCACCCATCCTAATACCAAGGCTAAAAAAATTGGGCCAAGCCTTTTTAGGTATCCGATCAGTTATCGGATACCCGATATCATATCAGGTATTCGATATGAAATCGAATACCAAAAACTTGTGAGATAGATTTTTTTTTAAAACCTGAGTGCAATTTTTGCATTGCATTTTTTGGTTTGTTTGGTTGTGCTCCATTTCGGGTATCGTATTCTAAAATGGGTATCAAATACAAGTAAGTTTTTTTTGGTATTTTTTTATGATTTCAATGAATATTAATATAAATTAATTATTTTTAATAGAATTTGTTAAAAATTAGGGTTTTTAATAGAAATTTTTGAAATTTAGGTTTTTTTTAATAGAAATTATATTTTGCAAATTAATAGGTATGGCTAACCCAAATGATGATACTGAGCTAGGAAATAATGTCCCTCATAACCGTCCACCAAATGATCCAATATCCCCTCAAAATTGTCCACAAAATGATCCCCTACCCCCTCAAAACCCTCCTCAAATTGAAGATTTGATATTTGAAAATCTTACCGAACTGAGGGTTTTGCAAACCACATATAACAATATACCTACATTGGCTTCCATGTTATCTACGTTAAACACCATAGTGGTTAACATTGAAACACTAAGAGACTATATTGCATTCCTTAACGTAGAAGCCAAAACCCCCTTTTTTATTCTTCAATACTACTTACAAATGTGAAATTTATGTTCAAATCCTAAAGGGAAAAAATTATACAATTGTAGCTCGTGTTAACTTTTATTGCTTCTTTCTAAAGATTGACATCTGACCATCTAATGTCACTCTAACACATATCAGTTAATTCTTTGACATTATAACTTGAGTGTCATATCCCCATTTTAAGATAGAATTTTAATAATAATTATATAATACAGTGTTGTTAATGATAATAAAGTTATATTAAAACTAATACTAAAATATAAAACTAGAAAATAGTAATTATTTAATATATATTATTAATGGAATAATATTTAGTATGGTATTTTAAATAATTAAAAAATCATAAAATGTTAATGAGTAAATAAAGAAACAAAATTAAATACAAGAGACAATATTGTAGAAAGTATGTTAACTTTCTAAATAGAATTTAGTAATAAATAATAATAAACACAAATAAGTAAATAAATAAATAATATAAGATTGAAAATATAAATTAAATTAATAATTGGGTATGTGTAGCATCATGGTGTCCCAAAAAGTGGCAATGTGAAAAGAGTGGAGTTTGAAAACATCTAAAAGCGTTTCAAAATCCACTCTGACCATTTTGCACCCATCTTGATACCAAGGCTAAAAAGTTTGGGCCAAGCCTCTTCAGATATTTGATCAGTTATCAGGTATCTAATATGAAATCGAATACCCAAAACTTGTGAGATAAATTATTTTTTTAAAAAAAAACCCAAGAGCGATTTTTGCATTGCATTTTTTGGTTTGTTGGTTGTGCTCCATTTCGGGTATCGTATTCTAAAATGGGTATCGGATACAAGTTTTTTTTTTTATAGTTATTTTAAATAGAATTTGTTAAAAATTAGGCGTTTTTAATAGAAATTGTTGAAATTTAAGTTTTTTTAATAGAAATTATGTTTTTTTGCAAATTAATAGGTATGGTTGACCCAAATGATGATATTGAGCCAGGAAATAATGTTCCTCATAACCATCCACCAAATGATCCAGTACCCCCTCAAACCATCCACCAAATGATCCCCTACCCCTACAAAACCTTCCTCGAATTGAAGATTTTATATTTGAATTTCTTTCTGAACTAAGGGTTTTGCAAACCACATATAACAATATACCTGCATTGGCTCCCATGTTATCCTTGTTAAACAACATAGTGGTTAACACTGAAATACTTACCAATGAACAAAATGCTACTCTTCACTAGCATGAGAAAATGCATGCCATGGTTTGATGATGGGTTGGACTAAGCTGAGGTTGTGGCCCTAAATATAGCTAAAGATGATATAGTTAGCCTTTTTACAGACCCAAAAACTGGTAAACCAGTAGATTGCACAGAGCCCAAAATATCAATTAAATGGTGCACAAATAAGGATATGTATGCGAACTTTTGGGATCATTGGTGGATGGTTTTTGACAACCCTCCACACAATAATTTAGAGGTGCTATTCTATTTCATTAAAAAATTGTATGGTGGTTAACAGTTTGTTCTCCTATTAGATTTTATAACCCGACTCTTTAATACCCAATGTTTTGGAGAGACAAAAGGATGTTACCAACAAATGGATCAGTGTATGTAATCTATAACTACCCTTTGAATTACAAGGTACAACTCGCTTATGATTTGCAATGAATATGTCTTTATTAAATTAGAAGTTTTGACAGAATAAGCTCTTAACTTGAGAGTAGTAAAGGATAACCAAATTGTTTGTAGGCACAAACAAGTCAAGACAAATAGATTTTGGACAATCTATCACACCCAATGGAATGATTGTAGTAGATTATATTGAGATCTCTAACTCTTACTCCTATTCTAAATGCAGATTAACCATCTAAATGCAAAATAGGAAAGGAAGAAGAAATACCCATGAGGGAAAATGGAATTATTTTGACAACTAGACTTGAATGAAATAGAATTCAGCAAGTTACTAATGGATTCATTTACATTTATCCTTCAATTCCCAATGAAAACTATCTAGCATGTTATAAAAACAGCAAGAGAGGAAGCATAATCATATATGAAGAAAGTAAACGGAATTACATATACTGCAAATATCAAATTGAAATGGAATTCATCTGATTATCATAGGTTCACATATAATTGTCCTTCAACTCTTAATGTGGAACTAATCTAAGCATGGGCAACAAAACATGACAAGTAAATAGGGTAAATGGAATTACACAGCCAATTCACCATCAAGTTTGTCGAACTTTGTATTATCAGAAGAAATTACATTTATAGTTTTCTATCATCCCTTAGTTCAGTAGAGCAACAATCACAAAATAGAAAAGAAAATGATAATAAAATATGAAATTATCCAATGATATGAACTTGTGGCATCTTTTCTAGAGATGATTCAGAATCCATGGTATTTCTGGAAACACACGATGACTATTTATCTTCATGCAACTTCAGGAAATCTTGTAAGATCTTTATTTCTTCATATTCTACTATTTGGCTCCAAGTCCTTATAATTCATATTATAATTGTCACTATAGCTTTGAATTTCCATCGTTGATCTCAAATCAATGATCAAGATTAAATCATTATAAACCTTCTTTGTTTTCCCCTTTGCACATTCCTCTGTGGGTCCCTCTGTATACACGCGTCGTGTGCTCATATTTTTGCATTATCTAAACCTCGTACATCTTTGGAAAGTGATAATACGAGCATCATCAATCTCTTCAAATCTTATGGCTAAGATTAAAATCCCTAAACTCTCTTTCACATTGCATCTTCACAACTATCATTCCTTCGATGCCTTTATTCGATGCGGTGATGCGACCATAGCTTACTAATTCTTTATCTTCATATTTTTGTGTTAACTCATAGTTTCATTTAACCTTCTATGACTGTGCAACTATTTTTGATCTTAAGGATTGGACGACTGAGATTTAGGAAACCTTAACTATCCAGTTTGCTCTATAGCACGAGCCCACCTATTCCATGTGTCATGTTCTCATTTTGTGACTTTGGTTATTCTCTATAGAACTCTTTATAGAAACATAACAATAGCCATCGATCAACTCATATCTAATGCTCGCCATGAAAACTAAAAATCCTTGTTATTATGTGTGTGATCTCACAATCCTACAATTTGATGATCTAGTGATTTTACGATAACTTGTCTATCGTATAGTCAAGAGTCTAATTTTTCATCTTCATGATGTTAAGATAACATGAAGCACTTATGATCTGTTGATAAAATGATCTCATGATGTCATCATACCATGTTCACTTTGATTTTAAAGGTTTTTAATCTTTTTACATGCATCTCAACTTATGATCTGATGATGATATGACCTACGATACCCACGTAACTTCTCAACTTAGATTTTGAAAGCTCTTGATCTTTCAACAATCATGATTTCTTCTTTTCAAGTTTTATGATCATATGAAAGTATGATCTTATGACCTCTTTGTAACTTCTTAACTCTTTGACCTTAGCCTTCTAATGATACAATGCACTTGGATATTTACAATCTGATGATGATGTAATCTTACTATTAGGAGTAACATCTTAACCTTTCAAACTTAGCTTCCCGATCATACGATATCTCCTACAGATTATGATCTTACAATAATGCAATTTTAGGATTAGGCATAGCATCTCATCCTTTCAATTGAAGACTTCTGATCTCTCAACTATCATAGCTTCTCAACTTCACCTTTTGCTACTTATGATCTCATGACAACTTGTAGCATCTTATCTCTATTTCTTTCCTCTCTCGATCTTATGATGAGGGCATCATTTAAAACCAAAAAGAGATGAGGGCCCATTTGACAAGCAAGTTGTTGACTTTTCAATTGAGCAATGGTGTACATTCTTTTGTTAATTGACTTTTCACTAGCCCAGTAACTTGCTATGATCACATCTAAACCATCCATGCACTGAATTAATGATGTACATTTGCTTAACTTTACATTTTGATTTCAAAGGGCTTTGACCATTTTCAACAACATGAATTACTTTCTTTGTATTTTGATCTTGATCATATATAATATCTTCCATGAAAACTATAACATAGCATAAATCCTTGTCTTCGCCATGGTTAGAAACAAAGAAAGATGAACCAGTGGAATATCCAGACCTTCTTCTCATTAGGAAATGCATAACAAAACCTCCAAAACCTAATCACCAAGCCTCAGACTGGTGAGTTGCTCATATGATTTCTCACATCAAGTTAGCTCAAATGAATGATGAGAAGAAAGGTCATCCTATGACAATCTAGACTCAAACTCAAGACATTGACACTCTGATATGACTCTAACTTAAAGCAAAAAGATATGAATTGAAACTTGGGCAACAATGCCAAATTTGTGTTGCACCTCAAGGTGAACTATTGGAGCATGAGGCCCAACATGGGTGTAGGAGGAGGAGCTCCTCAGAATAGACCTTTTTCCCAGTGGAAGAAAGCTAGCACTTTTGTCCCCCCTACTGATGTTTCCCCCTTCCTCCAGTACAATATCCTAATATCATTGCAAAGACTAGCTCTCAAACTATTAGAGCCATCCATAGATTGAGTAGTCTTTTGATATCTTAGGCTAGGTCAGTGTTGCCTCCTTGAGTGAATGATGCTGGTGTGAGTTCATCATCAATAAGCTCATCACATGTTTGTGTGCCCCATACTTGCATAACATACAAGAATACTTGTATGGGTCCTATAAGTGATCTTTTTTAGTATCAATTTGTATTTGAGGAGCATGATACACTAGATGTGCACACAAAGGCTACACATCCTGACATGAGAAAGGAGGGGCATGTAGAGGCATGGAATCATTCTGTGTCGGTATGTGTATACATTTTTTTGTTACAACATATGTGATTTAAAGTTAATATTCATAATAGGATAAATGTAACCCATACTGACTTATAGATGTATGCAATCTTTATTCATGTTTGGTTGATGACTGAGGATGAGCTCAGATAAGTTGATAATGTCATGTTCTTGGCTATTTCATTTGGCCTTGAGACATCTACGATATATTATGTTGTGTTCTCATTTTTTTTCTATTTTATATTGGAGCATATATGGTTTCTAATCTTTCTTTTCTCTTGTAGGTATCACCTATCAATGGGGGGCAGAGTCTGGGAATGAGGCACAACCCATTGACAAGGGAAAGGTAATTAGGTACTTTTAAAGTGATTAAATATCAATGCATTCTTGTAAAATGTTTGTGGTAATAAAATTTAATTACATTCTTTATTGTATAGGGTGTGGCTATTGGTGATGAGTCCAGGCAGATTTGGTGTTGCAGACCCTCTCGCATTTCCATTTGCAACGAGAACCCCATTGTATGTATAAGAATTATTTATTTTTTATTTTCCTTATTTTCATAAACAAATTCAAAACTGATTTCCATGATATTAACAACTAGTCTTTTGTATCTCATAGGAAACACCTAGTGCACAGGAGGCTGGATGTCAGAGTTTTGTATCTTTGCTCATGCAACCATTATATCCAGAGGAGTCATCAACAAAGGTAAGTTGTAGTTTTAATTCTTGATTATATGTTATAAATTTAGCATGCTATGAATTATAATGTTATAATTTAAGTTGTAGATTCATTTGAAAAATATACTTGAACATATATAAGACGAGATTCAAGCATTGTTGAAGACATATGAGAGGACTCCCGACTGGCACTGGAGGTCAACGATAGAGGTATTTATGATGAAATTTTAATACTATAAATTTTCATTAAAAAAAGGATCATTATCCATTTGAGTAATTAAATGTTAGATACATAAAATCATATAAATTTAGTAGTCTAACTTTGGATTTTCCTTTTTTGTTTATGTAGGAGGCATCTGATCCACCTAGTGCAGCAAAGAGGCAGAATTTTGATCATCCACCAACAACATAGGATAGTATAGTTGTCATAGGATGCGTCATGAGACATTTTGAGATGGCATATGCCACATTGTATACAAAAACATTGATATTATACACATTTTGATGGCATGATCAACCACATTTTGTATATGGATCTATGTATTTTGATATAAATTCAAGCATAATTTGTCTATGGATACATGAAATTTGATATATATGTGTGTATGTATGTATATTTTTGTGTAATTTGTCTATGGATACATGTATTTTGATATATATTTTTATCATTCATGTGCACAATGATATACATGTATTAATTTAGTATAGTATTCTTAAATTTATCATGGATCATATGTACTATTCATGTTTATGGAATATCATTCATTTTGACCATATTTTTTATATTTGATTCAAATGAAATAATTCATGAAGAAAATTTTAACAACTTTTATTATCAAAGTTTGATGCAATATTTAATTCGAAATGATATCACATATATTTAATTTAAAATGATCTTTGCAATCCCTTAAGATGTCACTATGGTTAACTCACCCAAATGCACTTAGAGCACCTTGGAGACTCTTCAGTATGGGGTGGTCACAAACAATGGAGGCTCTCCATGTCTAGAACAAGGGTGTCACTAGGGTTCACCTGCCCATTGGGAGCTAATGGCACTGATGATTTGATGCCAAGATCAATGGTTTTAAAGTTACGCAGTGATGCACCAATGAACTGAGGAACACTACAAGTTTTGGCATCAAGTGAGATCGTTGTGCCAAATCCAAATGAAATGTGATATCTCAAAAATGAGATAGGTTATTGTAGGCCTCGACATGACTATCTTGTAGCATTTGACATTGCAATGATAGCCCATACAAGCTCTGAGTTACAATCCTCAGATGATCGACCTCCAAATGCACTTAGAGCACCTTGGAGACTCTTTGGTACGGGGTGGCCACGAATGTTAGAAGCTCTCTACAGTCAGAATGATAGTGTTACTAAGGTTCACCCACCCATATGGATCTAATGAAACTAATTATTTAATACCAAGGTTAGCAGTTTCAAAGTTACACAATGATGCACCTATGAACTAAGGCACACTATGAGTTTTGGCATCGAGCGAGATCGTTGTGTTGAATCCAAATAGAATGTGATCTCTTAGAAATAATATAGGTTATTTTAGGCATCAACATTACCATATTTTATCATTTTATATTTCTCTGATATCCCCCATGAGGTCCAAGTTACGCCCCTCAGAAGATCGACCTCCAAACGCACTTAGAGCACCTTGGAGACTCTCTGGTATGAGGTGGCTATGAACATTTGAGGCTCTCCATGGATGGAACAAGGGTGTCACTAGGGTTTACCTTCCCATATGGAGCTAATGGTGCTAATGATTTGATGCCAAGATCAACAGTTTCAAATTTATGCAGTGATGCACCTATGAACTGAGGCACACTGTGAGTTTTAGCATTGCGTGAGATCGATGTACCAAAACCAAAAAAAAAAATCTCTTAGAAATGAGATAGGTTATTATATGCCTCAACATGACCATCCTATAGCATTCAATATTTCTTTGATAGCCCCCACGAGCTCTGAGTTGTGACCCTTGGTTGATCAACCTCCAAACGCACTTAAAGAAACTTGGAGACTCTTCAATACGAGGTGGCCATGAACATTGGAGGCTCTCCACAGCCAGATAAAGGGTGTCATAGGGTTCACCCACCCATTCAATGCTAATGGCACTGATGATTTGATGCCAATATCAGCAGTTTCAAAGTTATGTAGTGATGCACTTATTAACTGAGGCACACTGTGAGCTTTGGCATCGAACAAGATCAGTGTGTTGAATCCAAATGTAATGTGATCTCTCATAAATGAGATAGGTTATTGCAAGCCTCAGCATGACCATCCTATAGCATTTGACATTTTTCTAATAGCCCCCACAAGATCTGAGTTACGACACTCGGAATATCAACCTCCAAACGCACTTAGGGCACCTTGGAGACTCTTTGGTAGAGGCTGGTTGTGAATGTTGGAGGCCCTCTATAGCCAGAACAAGGGAATTACTAGGGTTCACTTGACCATCTAGAGCTAATGGCACTGATGATTCAATGCCAAGATCAGTGGTTTCAAAGTTACGTAGTGATGCACAGATACACTACGAGTTTTGGCATCAAGTGAGATTGGTGTGTTGAATCCAAATGAAATGTGATCTCTTAGAAATGAGATAAGTTATTGTAGGTGTCAACACAGTTTTCTTGTATCATTTGATATTTCACTGATATACCCCACAAACTCCAAGTTATGCCCCTCAAAAGATCAACCTCAAAATGCACTTAGAGCACCTTGGACACTCTTCAGTATGGGGTGATCACAATGATATTGAGCTATAAGGGATTGCAGATTGTGATAAGGCTGTAATCACTGGATCATAATAATATTGGACTTGTTGTTGGTGGACCCAACCCAGGGATTGGGTGAACCACATTAAATCTTGGTGTCTTGTGTTCTCTTATGTGCGATCTATTATTTTCTGATATTGGTTATATTTGCATGTAACTATTTTTTTTTTTTAGGTTAATCCTAACATCCACCCACCCATCTAGAGCTAATGGCACTAACAATTTGATGCCAAGATCAATGATTTCAAATTTACGCAATAATGGACCTATAAACTGAGGCACACTATGAGTTTTGGTATTGAGAGAGATCGATGTGTTGGATCCAAACGAAATGTGATCTCTTGAAAATGAGATAGGTTATTGTAAGCCTCAACATGACCATCCTATATCATTCAACATTTTACTGATATCCACTGCGAGCTCCAAGTTATGAACCTCAGAAGATCAACCTTGAAACACACTTAGAGCACCTTGGAGACTCTTTAGTATGGGGTGGCTACGAATGTTGGAGGCTCTCCGCAGCTAGAAAAAGGGTGTCACTAGGTTTCACCCACCCATCCAGAGCTAATGGCTCTAACAATTCGATGCCAAGATTAGCAGTTTCAAAGTTATGCAGTGATGCACCTATGAACTGAGGCACACTATGAGTTTTGGCATTGAGAAAGATCGATGTGTCGAATCTAAACGGAATGTGATCTCTCAAAAATGAGATAGGTTATTGTAGGCCTTGGTATGAATGTCTTGTAGCATTCAACATTTCACCGATAGCCCCCACGAGCTCTGAGTTACAAGCCTCAGAAGATTGACCTCAAAATGCACTTAGATCACCTTGGAGACTCTTTGGTATGGGGTGGCCGCAAACATTGGAGGCTTTCCATGGCCAAAACAAGGTGTCACTAGGGTTCACCCATCCATCCAGAGCTAATGGCACTAATGATTCAATGTCAAGATTAGCAGTTTCAAAGTTATGGAATGATGCACCTATGAACTGAGGCACACTACGAGTTTTGGCATCAAGCAAGATTTTTGTGCCAAATCCAAATAGATTGTGATCTCTTAGAAATGAGATACATTATTGTAGGCCTCAACATAATTGTCCTGTAACATTTGGTGTTTCACCGATAGCCCCCTCAAGCTCCTAGTTATGACCCTTAGAAGATTGACCTCATAACACACTTAGAGCACCTTGGAGACTCTTCGATATGGTGTGGACACGAATGATGGAGGCTCTCTACAGATGGAACAAGGGTGTCACTAGAGTTAATAATAAGAAAAAATATTATTTTTTACCTCCCTCAAGTTTTTGGCATTGGGCATAGTGCAAGTTTGGTGTTAGTATGTATTAAAATCATCATTTTTAAGGTCCCTCCACATAAATTACAAAGTAAAAACATCTTTGTTTCTTACATTAAATCAAAAAGTTTATATTTTCAATATATCAAGTGTTTCATCATTATTACATCAATACACAACCATAAAAAATCATAGTGTCAAAAATATAATAGTTTTTTCTTCATTCTGGTCATTATTTAGTTTTTTAATCTTCATGCATGGCTACTTCTCATGATATACCTAGTTGACTATTCTTGTAGGGTCCTCTCTCTATTTTAGGGTCTCCAATAGGGTTTCATGATCAACATTAGTAATAGTAAAAATTTATTTTACTTTTGGTCTTCCTTGATGCTTCAACAACTTCACATTTGTTTCTATAATAAGATGTGAATATATGAGAATTTTTGTGTGCTTCTAATACTCTTTGAATGCAAGAATTCCATTCCTTTTGAGCATGTATGTCTGCAGCCATGTTCCAGCAACAATAATTGAACTAGTAGGATATTTTAATCTATCATCATTTGTGGTAGTTTGTGCAATCTCTTGCTTACCTCTTACAAAACATGCTAACTAGTAATCTGATTTCTCATCATTCCCCTGTGGTGCGACCAATGCAAAGACATGTCCTGGCTAAAGAAGATCCATAGATGGTTATGCTCAAGTGAACTTTCCATGTCATCATTTTGGATAGAGGGTATGATAGAAAATGGAGTAAGATAGTCTAGAGCCTATGTTTCCACCCACTCACTTGACTCATAGTGATCCCAATCATAATGAAAACAACTAGGACAAAAGCAAGCTAGTTGTCATGTCCAAATGGTCCATATACTAGAATTGGAGCTTCGAAATGAATGTATTTTTTATGAGTCTCTAATAGTAGCACAATCTAATATATCACCTATGGACCTTTCCTCAACCAACTAAAAGAACCTACATACTGCTGAATCAAGAGTCCCCCCTGTGATAATGTTGAACTGCGCCAATCAACAATGTTATGAGCATTAAGAAGCTCTGATCCCAAAATCTTCAATTGCTCCTTAACTAGAGTTCTCTTCACGCATGCCCCTACTCCATCATGTTCTCCTTTCCCATGGACGTACTCAGAAAAACTCCAAATATGAGGCAACTCTCTCTGCGTGCATCCTACACAACCAATAAAACATGCAAGCATTCTTGAATTGACCTATGTAATTATCTAACCAAATGATATTCTATCCATAGCAATGTCATGCTCTTTAAGAAATCAAAATAATTCTCAAAACAATGTTGCAAAAACTCGTGAGAGTGAGATCTATCATCACTCATGTAAAAATGGTACTCTCTAATAATCTTTCGATTATCTTTCACACTATCAAGGGTATGTCTATATGTTATGTGGACAAAAATAGCAATCTAAATGGAGTTGTAATACTAAGATTGTGTCTCATTTTGAGGTTGTAATATGTAGTTCTCTGCAAAGTTGAGAACTGATATAATAGTGCCAATAAAAAAATTCTTCTTAGACCTATGACAATGCCTTGCATACTTGTAGAAAATAATTTTTCTTGAAATTTGAAATAAAACTGGCCAGGCTGATTTCTTTTGCAACCGATTCACATCTAGAACCTTCACCTCCACTCTTCAATGTGTATTTCACCATTTTATATACCATTTTTTTACTATTGTCCTCCCAAGATCTCATTCGCACCCCTTATGGAAACATGTGTCAAACTTGGATAAGCCATCACATTCTAAACACTTCTCATTTAAGGAAGAATTTCTATAAAAGAAACAACCATCAAATCTACGAAATAAAAATTGATCTAGTAAGTCTCTTGATGATTTTGGAAGCATACTAGCACCACAATTATCCAACATTTCTATACTATGCAAAGTAGAATGAATGGAGCATAATAGTTCATGGTGCATAGAAAACTCCACATGATATTTGCAACAACATATATTTTGCATTTTAAGTGGCACACAATAAAATGGCTTCAAAGATTCAAAAGCCCTTTGTGATATATACAATCTTGGATGACTCTCTCTAAATTCTTTGAACAACATAGTTTGACTTACCTCCAAATAATGTTTAGGATGTGTTGTGCGGTCTTTGATGCCAATTCTCAACTTTGACACGTCTTTAACATTGGGTGATACTCTTGAGCTAGAGTGCCAAAACTGTGTAATTTCTTACTTCACATCATCAGATAGCTTCTTATCAAAATGTGGAAGTCTCCCACCAAAATCTCATGTTTTAGTTTGAAGAGGATCATCAATTCTCTCTTGTCTTTTAAGTGCTCTTCTCAAAGTAGTATGATTTAGGTTCAAGTCAATACAAGTTTTTCTCATATATCTACCCTTTCTCAAATGATGATATACCAAAGAGGTTGTAATAACTCTTTCAGTGGCTCTCTTATCCTTCTCCCTACTATTTTTCCCAATGCTATTGAGAGCACTGGAGAGATTCTTCACAATAATGGCATTTCTTTCCAATTTTTTATTGACACGAATCTTCAATTTGGAAAGCATAAGTCTCATCTTTTGCATCTTTAATAAGTGCATAAGATTTTGACATTGCTCCACCACTGTCTTATTGCTGAAAAAATATTATATAGTCTTGAAGCCCATAACCGAATGGTTCTTTTTTATTTTTTTCCTTCCAAATTGGTAATAATCATTTCATCAATTTCAATTATCCATTTTGGTGTTCTAGGACCTTCATGTTGATTATAATTAGGAGATATGTAACATTCCTATGTATTTTCATTTTCGATATGGTTAATCATGGAATTTACATTATGAATTGGTAATTTTTTCACTATCCAAATTTTCAATCTTGGCATTATCATTATCAATTGGTACATTTTCATTCCCAATTGTACATATTCATTATCTAACTCTATGATTTCACCTTCAATCAATACATTGTCAACTTGATTCTCATTTAACATACCTTGTCTCTTCCTTTGGTGATTTACCATGTCCCTTTCCCTATATGTTGCAATGTCTTCATTCGATACATTCCTTTTGTGTTTATCCTTTTGACGACTACTACTCCCCATTCAAACAACAATATCAAACACCTAATCATACATTATAGCAACTTTTTTCGATCGTATGGGCCCCAAGCAATCATTTTTCTCCAAACCCATGAAAATGGCCCCAAAAAAATGTGATTGTTAGGTCTGTAGTGACAGAATATTTCAAAAAATGTATGCCAGTATTTTGGGTACCTAATCCCATATCAGGTATCTGATTCAAGATTGGATACCTAATTTGATATCATGTACCCGAAATGGTCGCCCAAATTTTGGAGGGAAGTCAAACTTTGGCAAGTGTGGGCAATGTTTGGGGAAATTAAAATATTTATTAGTATTTTATTAAATATAATATAGTAATATATATGACTATTATTATTAAATATAATATAGTAATATATATAATTATCATTATGATTATTAAATATAATATAGTAATATAATTACTATTATGAATAATATTATTATTAAATATAATATAGTAATATATATGATTATTATTATTAAATATAATATATTAATATATTTATGATTATTAGATGTTTTTATGCCCACCCATCTAACTAATACTTTAATATAATAGGAAAAAAATGAAGCGCAAGGGCAAGGGCAATGGCGTCACGAACAGGGGTAAGGGGGTTGACTTACATCATTCCAGGTGCGACGGGGTTTCTCATGGCCTGGCTCATCAACAGCAGCAACACCACATGCATGAGGGGAAGTTGTGTGGCTTGGAGCAGCATCAACATAGACGTGAAGGAAAATCTCATGGCGTCATGCGTCAAGATTAGTGTAATCAAACTGGCTCTGATTCTGTCCTTCACAAATTCTCTTCCATTTTTTTATCTACCCCTATTGTCCAACCAGTTCGAGATCATGACTTCAGTCAAATTTTCTCTTCTACTCTAGTGGTACAACCAATTGATTCTATGTCTAACCCTTTTCTGTTTCAAAGATGCTCTTTCAGAGATATAAATTCTAAATGGCCCCCTAAATTCACTGATAAGTCTATTTTTAAAGGGAATGCAATTGTTCAAGCTGCCAAATCCTTTTTCCTTAACCCTCATTTTCATGATCGAAGGTCACGATTGAGATCTAAAGGTGCACAAGCTTCAAACCCTAGATTCTCACCCTATTTTGAAATGGGTGAGTCTTCTTACCATGTTCAATAGCCTCAGCCTACAAAATTTTTTGGGTAGGAAAATTTTTCCCATGCTAATCATTCAATGAATTGTTCCTTTCGGAGAAACGCTTCAGATTCATTGGTTCCTGCAATGGAAAATATGCAATATAAATCTTCATTTGCACAGAGTGGTCCAAAGGCTAAGATCTTCAAAAAGCAACCAGTTTTTTATATTTGTGAAGGGGCTCCTCATGATTTTCCTATCCAAATGAAATATACCCAGTTGCAAAATAGTGGGACTCAAGAGAAGTTAGATTTGAGAATTCATAGTGTCCCCTTCAGACCAAAAAAGATCTGGAGAAAGAAAGCTCAGGGTAAAGTAGATCAACGCCTTCTAAACTTTGCACCTGACCAACAGCTGCATGACTCTACTCAAGAAAAATATCAGAATTTTATGGGTCAAGATCCTTTGAATCCTTCTCAGCATCAGTTGCATGTTACTTTTTCAAATCAAATGTTGTAGAGCTTGATCTCTACTCTTCAGCAAATAGCTCTCAGAGGATGAAAGAGATGTTGTTAATAAGAAGAAGGGTTGGTTTTGTCAAGGAGTGGGGTTATATACCATGTTGTGGATTCCAAATTTTAATCCAGGAGATATTAGTATCCAATTCTTTCCATATTGGATTTCTTTACCTTCTTTGCCTTTGGAATATCGTGATCCTGAGATTGTGGAAATTATAGCTAACAAGTTGGGTATTTTTTTGAAGCATGATTTGATTCCATATGAGTGCCCTCAAATAGAAGTCAAGGTTTTTTTATTGAGTAATGTGCATAAACCATTTCCTAAGTCTATTGCTCTCATATCCAAATGGGGGAAGTGGATGCAATCAGTTAAGGTGTAGGATTCTTCTGTGATTCACAATTTTCAAGATAGACTTGGGCATTTCAGTTTTATGTTCCAAACTGGACAAGAGGATGTTTTTCAAGTTTGTCCTGATTGCTATTCAGACCCCAATATTTGCTCTCGAAAAATTTCTTTGATGGGTTGTCATACTTCTGAGGCCAATAACACTCTCTCCATGTCACAAGATCAAGTTGTTACTTCAAATAGCTTGCACAATATGCATACAACGAACATGCATACCGGAGAATTCATGCCAATCTCATTCATGGTTTACCTTCAACATTTTCTTTGAATTATGGCTCTCTTTCAGCATGCGTGCTTCAATAGTAAAAATTTTTCACTGGAGTTTGTCCCTTCATCTTCAATGGATTCCTTTAATGATGTGAGACCCAAATTATTCCCTCTTCTACGGTGTGTATCTCCAAAGGCACTCAATTTGATCAATTTTTAGAATAGATCATTTTCACTTTCATTGCTAGGGTGACCTATTTGGTGCCTCTCTGTTCATCCTTCTCCTGTGATATTGACTTTTATTTGTGATCAAATTTTATCTAAAATTACCAATTCTATTATTTTTGATATTGCCAAAGAAGAAGGTTTTCATGCTAAGGATTACAATTCACCTGTGATTGACTCCCTGCTTCGAGAATTTCAATTTTGAAATAAATTGATCCCAAGTCAGGCATTTGAAAAATAGTTAGTTGCTAAACATTTTCCTCAGGTTTCTGGCACAGGAAATGTAGATTTAATGGCAAAAGATCCCTTGGGACTAGAGGCTAATCTCTATCAACTAGTGCAAAAGTCTACGATATTGTTTCTTGAAGAATCTCTATCTCAAGTCTTCAAGAACCTCAGCCTCAAGATCTTTACAATCTAGATAATTTTAAAATTCAGCCTCTTTCAATATTGCAATCTCCATCTACAATACCTCCTACTGCTAAAACTCTCAAGGCGCGAGGTAGACTAAAGGGTTCCAAGACAAGAACAAAGATTGCTGCAAGTATTCAATCAACTTTGGACAATAGCTTCATTGTCATTAAAAGATCGACAAGGAGAATGAGGTGTTCTCCTTATCTCCAATGAAAATCATTTCTTGGAATGTCAGAGGCTTAAATGCCTCTGACAAGAGGCAAAGAATCAAACAAGTTATTGATTCTTTGTAGGCAGATATTATTTTATTGCAGGAAACTAAATTGTCCCTTCATAACTTTGATAAAACAGTTGCTAGTTGGAAAAAATGGAACTCCTTTCATATGCAAGGTATGGGTGCTTCTGGAGGTTTAGTAGTTCTTTGGAATCCTCTTATAGCTAATTCACAGCTCCTTCAACAAGAAAACAACTGGCAAATGCTTCATATAACTACATTTGACATATCTTTTATCCTCATTAATGTTTATGCTTTGTCTAAGGATAAAGCATGTTTATGGGATTCTATCACATGCTCTCTTCAAATGCAAGAGCATTTGCAAGTGGTTATTGGAGGTGATTTCAATACTTTATCATCTCAATCCGAGAAAACTGGAGGTATTATCCCCCCCCCCCCCCCCTAAAATGATACAAGATTTTAATGCTTTTGTGGATAATAACAATCTAATGGATGTTCAGTCAAATAACGGCTCATTTACCTGGACTAATAAGATATCTGGATTTGCTAATATTGTTGCTCGGCTAGACAGATTTCTCTTATCAAATGCTTGGAAGTTGAGTTGCTCACATATTTTTTCAAAAATCCTAACATTGCCAAGATCTGATCATTTTCCTATATCTTTAAGCCTCATTTGCAATAGCAAATGTTTGGATCAACATTTTCACTCTTCATTCAAATTTGAAAGTATGTGGCTCAGGCATCCAAAATTTCTTCATAATATCCAACAGTGGTGGAATGAAGTTCTTTTGGAAGGTCCTGAAATGCATCAGTTTGCTATGAAGCTAAAACATGTCAAATCCCAAATTAGGATTTGGAATCAAAAGGTTTTCAAAAATGTGTTCCACCAAAAAGCAGAAGTCAAGCAACAGTTAGAAGGAGTATATAATTAGATCATCCAACAGGGAATGAATGAAGAAACATATTCTTCTCAAAAGAATTTACAATCACAATGGGAGGACCTATGTGCTAAAGAAGAGATGTACCAGAGACAAAAATCTCAAGAATTATGGCTCCAGGAGGGAGACAGAAATACAAAGTTTTTCCATACTTCAGCTAAACAAAAAAGAATTAATAGTACAATATTCCATATTAAAGATGCTACCTCTGGTGATCTCCTGTCCAATGAAAATCTTATCAGAAATGAAGGTGTCAAATTCTTTAAAAATCTTCTTGCGCCTGACACTTTACCCAATTCTTTTGTGTCACAAGCGGATGAACTTCTTGACTCTATTCCAAAATTGATTACAGAACAAGACAATGATATTCTAATGGCTTCCTTCACTATTCAAGAAATTTGTAAGGTTGTGTTTTCTTTTCTGCCTGACAAAGCCCCAAGTCTAGAGGGTTTTATTGCATTGTTCTATCAAATTTGTTGGAGTATAATTGGATGGGATTTATTAGCGGCTATTGAAGAATCTAGAAGATATAAACTTATGTTGAAATATTTTAACAATACCAATATTTCCATTATTCCAAAAATTAAGTATCCCCAAAATTTTGCGGATTTTTGTCCAATTTCTCTATGCAATTTATCCTACAAGATTATCACTAAAGCCATATATCTTAGGATTCAACACCTTATTCCATGTATTATTTCTCCAGAACAAGGTGGATTTCACCTGGGAAGGGAAACCGTGGAAGGGGCTCTCGTGGCTCATGAAGTTCTCCACTCTATTAATTTAAGCAGGTCTTCAAACTTTGTTATTAAACTAGATATGATGAAAGCTTATGATAGAGTTTGCTAGAAATTTTTGCTTCAAGTTCTTGATAAAACGGGTTTTTCAAAAAATTGGTGTAAATGGATTAAGGCATGTATTTCGGGAGCTTGGTTTTCACTGATCATTAATGGTAAGCCTATGGGTTTTTTTCCTTCTAAACAAGGGATTAGACAAGGGGATCCTCTATCCCTATCTTTATTTATCATTATGGTTGAAGCATTTAGTAGGGCCATTTCACACCAACACATGTTGCAAAAATGGAAAGGAGCTCTTATTTCAGGTACAAACATATCTATTACACATTCTTTTTTCGCAAATGACACTCTTTTGTTTGGATTGTCAGATGTCCAAGAAGCTCGCCATATTCTTCATATCATTAATCTCTACTCAGCTATGTCTGGTCAAGCTATTAATGCTCAGAAATCCAAGATTTATTTCTTCAATACTAAGAGAATGGTTTTTGACAAAATTAAATTGATATTGGGTTTTTCAGAAGACTTTCTTCCCTCGATATATTTGGGTATTCCTTTCTTCATGGGTTCAAACAGGTCTTCGTATTGGTCTTCGATTATTCAACGTATTTAGAGTAGAATTGCATCTTGGAAAGTTAGATGGTTGTCACTGGTGGGAAGAATTTTGTTGATCAAATCAGTTCTAGTTGCAATTCCTAATTATTTCATTGTTGTCCTCAAGATCCCACCTAAAGTGTTACTGACAATTCAAAAATTGATTAAGGGCTTCCTTTGGTCAGGTAATATGAATGAATCTTGTAAGATTCCACTTATTTCATTACAACATATGTCACAGATCCCAAGTGTTGGAGGGGCAGGTATTCATGACCTATCTATTAGAAATGAAGCATTTGGTGGGAAATTGATTTGGCACATGTATTATAAGTTTCAGTCTACTTGGTGCAAAATTATGCAGCAAAAATATCTAGATAATAATGATCCTTCTAGAATCCTTACTATTTCAAATCCTCCTAAAGGCTCAGTCATATGGGATTTCATGATAGCTTCACACAAAATCATAGTAGACTACATCTCTTGGGAAGTCAATAATGGCTTAAGTATTAATTTTTGGAATGATTCCTGGAATGGTCAAATTCCACTTTCTAAGAGTGGAATATCATTGAATGTTATACAAGTTGTTGAGCTTCTCTGGGGATCCCAATTTTATCATTATGTGGAATATGTCTGTGAATTTTCAATGAAAATGGTTTGGAAGGATCCCACTAAACTACTTTTGTCATTGTAGGAAATCATTCAATTTCAAAATATTTTGAATTCAAGGCAAATCTTTTTTTCTGAAGCCTAGGATCAAATTTTTTGGGCTCCAGCTAAGGATGGAAATTATTCAGTGAAAGAGGGATACAAAATTTTAAATCAGAATGGTCTGAATAAATCTACTTCCAGAGCTTTTTCATTTTGTTGGAATCCGGTTGTTCTTCCTAAAGTAGGTTGTTTCTCATGGCTATCACTTAAACAAAGGATTCTAACTAGTGACAGATTGAATAGACTACATATTGCTCCTCCTTTTAAATGTGTTCTTTGTGAGGAACAAGAAGAAACTGTGGATCACCTGTTTGTTACATGTTCATTTGCTTATCAATGTTGGTGCTTCATTTTGAGTAAACTTAATTACCTTACTCCTTTGCCAAACAATCTTTGGGACCTCTTTCAAGCCTGGTCACTTCTTTATCAAAAAGCATTGTTTGCAAATCTCTGAAAATGCATACCAGCCCTGGTAGTTTGGGCTATTTGGTGCGAACGTAATAAGCATATTTTTAGAAAGGAATCCCTATCACTAGACATTGTTTTGATTGGAATTGAAAAATCAATCTTAGAAGTGACTAACTCCAGTCTTAAAGTGATTAAATTCAACCCGATAGTGACCCAGTGCGATTCCCAAATTGCCCAACAATGGAATAAATTATTCATACCAAATGGGTGGAAAATTAGCCACTCACCCCCATATCTCTTACCTAGAGAGAACTTTTGGAGATCCCCATCATATGGTTTTTGGAAGTTGAACTTTGATGGAGCCTCTAGAGGAAATCCAGGTCCATCGGATTTTGGAGCTTGTATTAGAAATCCATCTAGTCAGGTTGTGGCTATCACAGTTTCTCCTTTTCCCATTGATACTAATAACATAGCGGAGGCTCATGCCCTTTTGGCCGGGCTTATTTTAGCTAAAAAAGGTTGTTTCCATAGGTTACATATTGAAGGGGATTCTTCAGTTATTATTAATGCTTGTATCCATAGGCGCATCATTTCTTGGAAGCTAAAATATGTTCTCAACCAAATTTGGAGACTTCTTGATGAATGCTTGGATATTTCCATTTCGCATATTTATCGAGAAGGGAATAAAGTGGCAAATTTTTTTATCAAATTTGGGTTGTGATGGGATTACTACCTCTACTTCCATCCTTTACCTTTTATTGAGAAATACAAGGTTTTACAAAATTTTATTCAAGATGATTTGGAAGCCTCTATCCGCTCAACATCGAAAGTTTATGCTTCAGGTGTCGAGTAGATGTCGAGTCCAACAAGAAGGAAATTGATACTGAGTATTGCAGTTTAATATCAAATGTTGAGAAAGTCTTTAGGTGTCGAGCTAAGCAAGTTATTTTCTGGTGCTGATTAAGCTATGTTTTGGAACTGAGCAAAGAAAATTTTTATCAGGTGCTGAGTTGGTTAGTTCTCATGATTACCAAGCTCAACATAAAAGTTATGGAAGTGGAGTATCTCTGATAAATATCAGATGCCTACGTCCAGGTGCCATGTGAAGTAGAATTGTATTAGGTGCCAATTTGTCCAAAAATCATAGCTGATCCTATCTAGTTTAAATGTGATATATGCCAACTAAAAATTAACAGGTGTCAAGATTATTTGATATTCTTCAAGTACTGAGTGAAAAATAACAGGTGCCAAGTTAAGGTGTTGATTTTGTTCTAGGTTGAATGAGTTATATGCCGAGTGAAAAATATCAGGTGTTGAGAATATTTGTTATCCTTCACGTGCCAAGTTAAGGTGTCGTTAAAGTCTTTAGGTGCCGATCTGAACTAGTTATATTCTGGTGTCGAGTAAGCTATGCTCTGGTGCCGAGAAAAGCAGAATTGTATCAGGTGTCGAGTTGGTCAGTACACATAGTTAGTTGTTGGGTTCAACAAGACAGTGCCGAGAATATGTGATATCCTATTGGTGCTAAGTTATAGTGTCAAATTTAGCAGCATTGTTTCAAGCTCCGTGAAGAATACTTGGTTGTTGAGTTCAATAAGATGGTAATTGTAGAGGAGTAATTATGATACAGGTGCCGAGTGATGTAGAATGGTATCAGATGCCGAGTTTTGGTGCCATGTTTAGAAGGATTATTTAATGTGCCAAGAAGAGTAGGTTTTTAGTAGCAGAGTAATGATGATTTAGGTGTCAAGTGTAGCAGAATGGTCTCATATGCCGAGTTTAGGTGTTAAGTTTAGAAGGATTGTCTAATGTGCCGAGCAGAGTAGTTTTTAGTTGCTGAGTCAAGGTGTTTAGTGATTAGGTGTCGAGTTGCCTGGAAATAGAGTACAACTCAAAGCTCATTAATGTTGTATGATGTTATCAGAAGCATTTATGATGACATGACATGCATAGTATATTTTGAGTGTTTTAGATCTAATTATTCTCTGATAGCATTTAATTTTTGTTTATGTGTTTTGATTTCCACATGTGGCTAAATTTGAGTCATTAAAATGCATCGTCACTAGTACTTTTTCCAATATCTTCTAAGGACATTTTTTGTGTAAGCATAGATGGCTTATATCAAGTTGCACGGTGTAATTTATTGCTTGAGGTATCACATCTTCAATTGCTCATATATGCAAGAGTTCAATTATGTGCTCTGTGCTCGTGTTTATTACAAGATGAGTTGTGGGTGGAATATCACTCTGCCTTGTGAAATGTGTCAAAAACAACATTCTGTCATCTTGCCAAAGAATTTTCGTATATACTTGCCACCGACTTTGGAGGAAACTGTGTTACCGAGCACTATTTTGGATGAGGTGTTGGTTTCAAATGTTTCTAATTTATTCACTCACGGTTTGAAGAGCTATTTGGCATATCATTGGTGAAGAGTTTTTATCTCCTTTGACACTTCTATTTTTCTACCCATCTCAGCTCATTTTTATTTTCCTTTCCAATGCTATGGATCTCCTACAGTCTCCTGAAATGCTTCAAACCTTGGCTCATAAGGTAATCCGGCCTCATTTTATGATTGATAACAAATTGATTTTGGCTTTTCAAAAATATGACTTATGGAATGGAGCGGCATTAGTTGGTGGTTTGTTCTCACATTTTCAACTCCTGCACAATAATGAATTCTTTGTTGTTTTTGAGGTGCTTAAGCATGCTATCGACACTGGCAATTTCATTTATTTAAAACATGCTTTGCCACTTGAATCAAAATTAATGGGTGTTCATTTGGTGGAACGAATAAAGCTAGTGGGTCAGGCTATGATTGACTTGCAGAAGGAATCTAATGTGTCTAACTCCAAGAATAAAAATGTAGCTTCTGTGCAGCTGATTGAACCAAATTTTTGGGATTTAATTGATCAGGTTAACTCGGATTTGGACTGGATTCATGGTTCTTCAGAGTTATGTTTTGGTTGGGGACCTATTCCTGGTGGGCCTAGGTCAATTGAAAGTGGTTTTGTCTCTGATTCGGAAGATTTTTAAGTTAAGTGCTAATTGCTAGATAAATTTGCCCTGAAGTTAGTGATTGGAATAGTCCAAAAAGAAAATCAATGTCAAGGCACTATCTAGTTCACCGTTAGGTGGTAGTTGATACACCCCTTGCAATTTTTTTCTTAATCTATTAAAACCTATGTATATATTAGGGATCATGTTGGGTTTTCTTCATTGATTGTTTCCCAGTTGACCTCGTTGAATCAATTTTAATAAAATAGTATAGTGGCTTGCCACTTTTGCCTTATATATATATATATATATATATATATATATATATATATATATATATATATATATATATATATATATATATATATATATATATATATATATATATATACATGATTACTATTATTATAGGATAGGGTCAAAAGGGGTCATAGGTCTTTCGATGCATTTCATGACAACATATGTCCCTAGGAGTCCTAGGACCACTAAGAGCCTATTTGGTTTGTTCAAATGGATCGAAAGGGCTCATAGGTCTTTCAACATGTTTCATAACAACATATGTCCCTAGGGATCCGAAGACCCCTAGGGGCCTATTTTCTTTGTTTGAATGGGTCAAAAGGGGTCATAGGATAACCTATGACCCCTTTCGGACCCTTAGGGACCTATTTGGTTTGTTTGAATGGGTCAAAAGGGGTTATAGGATAACCTATAACCCCTTTAGATGCATTTCATCACAACATATGTCCCTAGGAACCTATTTGGTTTGTTTGAATGGATCGAAAGGGGTCATAAGATAACCTATGACCCCTTTTGATGCATTTCATGACAACATATGTCCCTAGGGGTCCTTGGGGACCTATTTGGTTTGTTCGAATGGGTTGAAAGGGGTCATGGGATAACCTATGACCCCTTTCGATGCATTTCATGACAACATATGTCTCTAAGGGTCCTAGGACCCCTAGGGACCTATTTGGTTTGTTCAAATGGGTCGAAAGGGATCATGGGATAACCTATGACCCCTTTCGATGCATTTCATGACAACATATGTCACTAAGGGCCCTAAGACCCCTAGGGACCTATTTGGTTTGTTCGAAAGGGGTCATAAGATAACCTATGACCCCTTTCGATGCATTTCATGACAACATATGTCCCTAGGGGTCCTAGGACCCCTAAGGACCTATTTGATTTATTTGAATGGGTCGAAAGGGGTCATTGGATAACCTATGACCCCTTTCGATGCATTTCATGACAACATATGTCCCTAGGGGTCCTAGGACCCCTAGGGGCCTATTTGGTTTGTTCAAATGGGTCAAAAGGGGTCATAGGATAACTAATGACCCCTTTTGGGCATTTCATGACAACATGTCCATAGGGGTCCTAAGACCCCTAGGGACCTATTTGATTTGTTTGAATGGGTCGAAAGGGGTCATATGATAACCTATAACCCTTTCGATGCATTTGACTATATTATATTTAATAATAATAATCATAATAATGATCATATATATTACTATATATAATAATAATAATAATAATAATCATATAATATTACTATATATTATAATAATAATCATATAAGAGGCATTGGCCTATAGTGCAGCAATTGCTAGTTCTCTTTGTAATAAGATCTTGAGTTTGATTCCCGAAATGGGAGGTTAAATAAGATTAATATGAAAAAAAGAAATCATATAATAATACTAATAATAATAATCATATAATAATAATAATAATAATAATATAGTCATTAATAATAATGATTATTGATTGCCCACACTTCCCAAATTTTGATTTCCCTCCAAAATTTGGGAAATCAATTTTTGAAAGAAAAAAAATTGGCCACCAAATTTTGGGTACCCAATTAGGCTAGGTATTTACCAAACCTCTTTGGTCAACTCAAAAAATGTGTTTGAGACAAGTTTTACTAACATTTAGTCTTTCGAGTAGCCATCTGACAATATTTTTTCATCAAAATTCAATGAAATGAAAAGGGTTTTTTGATAACATTCTCAAGATTCCATCGATATAATTATTGTCGAATTTTGATTTCGATAAGTATTTATTATGATGTGAATATCAGGATTTAACTGTGTGATTTTTGAGTCAAACTCGATGACCCATGTTTCATGAGTAGTGATTCAACATGAATCCATCTCTCATGAGAATAAATGGAACACTTAGCACTCATTGGATCTAGGTGATGCTCACAAAACATGGGTCATCGAGTTTGACTCAAAAATCACACAGTTAAATCCTGATATTCACATCACAATTTGACTAGCTGTGGAAATCATCTCCTACTTATCAAGTATTTATTAGTTAATTTTTAATGAAGATGTCTCTAAACTATTGATTGACATACTAATTGAAAAATAACTATAACTTTCAAATGGTATAACACTTCTAAAATCCAAAAGTTGCATCACATTCTATGCTTCACCTAGTATAAGAAAAAAATTAATAAATTTTGTAAAGTTTTCAATTAGTTAAAGTGGTCAGACACAAGAGTTTTTTTAATTCTGAAAAAGTTATAGTAAAAAATTCATAATTAATTATTTATTTGGAATAAAAATACCCAAAAATTTGTGTCCTATCCGAGCATAAGTCTACTTTTTATATCTATAATTATATTAAAAAATATTATCATTTGATTTTGATTAAGGTGGTCAGATATACACCTACTTTTTATTTTCACCTTGAAATTTGTAGCACTGCATTAAAATCCAAAATTTTGACAAATCAAATAATTTTTTCTCTAGATAAGGCCTAGTAGTTTAGAAACTATATTCAAAATACTACAGATTCTTTTCTTACATTTTTTTGATATAAAGCCCATAACTACTTTAAAATTATGTGTCAAGTTAACATAACCCTGATTTACTGGTTTTTGTTGGAAATTTGATTAAAAAGATCATTGTAATAAGAAGACTAAAGATCAAAGAGGGAGATTGTTGTTAAAAGAATGTTTTCAATCATTGTTTTGTCATTGATGTCAAACCTACTATTTGTAGGAATGACATTTGCTTATAAGATCCAAGTATTATCACTTAGTTGATTGCTAAAGAGGATTTGATCAACAAGATATAATAAGAGTACCTAAGGGAAAGGTTGAGTTATGATGTTGTAATGAAGTGCAAGGATCAATTAAGACAATGGTTAAATGATGTATTAATAACATACTCAAAGATACAGAGGGTGGTCACACTTAGAAACATTGGAGGAAGAAGTGGTAACAAGGTTGACTACAAAGCTTAAACTAAGTTCATTAGTGGGTGCCAAGCAAGCTAGTTGAAGCCGAAAAAATTCTTAGTTGGAGCCAAGCAATAAGAAATTCTAGTGTGTGCTGAGTGATCTTCAGATGCCGAGTGAAGTTCAAGTGTCGAGCATCAGTAAAAACACAATTGATGCTAAGTAACACAGTATGTGTCGAGCACCAATATTTCCATAGTGCCGAGCTACTGCATTATTTTAAATGACAAAGATTCACCAAATCTGAGCTAACACAATTGTTAGCTAGAATTTTGTGAATTGTTTGGAGGATAAGGATGATGACCTGGTGGCACAGGATTCTATGTAAATTGTTTTTGGGCGAATTCAAAGGGATTATTCAAGAAGTTTCTAGAGGAAACAAAATATGGGTTAGATACAATGAATCCTACCTAATCCATATGAATTGAAATCAAAGGAAGGAAGAATCAAGCAGGAAAGGAACTCCAAGATTTCTATTTAAGGAGTCATAGACCAAGAAGCAAATGTTGTTGTTACTAAAATGCCAAATTGTGAAGTGGTTAGAAGGGTGTCAAGGAGAAGACATCTAGGAGAAGGAAGAGCATAGAAGCTCTGCTTCTACAAGTGGTCAAGTAGAGATGGTTGCACCGGTACATTGAGCATGGAGACTCAAGGAGACTAAGCTTGAAAGGAGGGAAAGTTGTTAAGAGTTGTAGAGATTGAAGGCCAAGCAATGTGAAGAGTTGAATGGTGATCTGAGATCTGCAAGTTAAGTTGTGTGTTGTAATTAGGTCAAAATCCCTAATTATTACTCTCTAGCAATTGTATCAGTTAGGATAGCAGGAAAAACCTATGGACTTAGGTTGCCCTAACAACCATTTGTAAATCCTTTAACAGGGTGGCATTCCGAGTGAATGTTTTAAAGTCCTCTAACTAGGCCCACTTCTAATAGGGTGGTTAAATCCTCTAACCAGGTCACATTTAACAGTGTGTTGTAAGCCTTTAATAGGGCAGGCCTTTCACAGGGCATCACTTTAGAAGGGTGAGAATTGAGTAGCATGTTACTGGTGGTTTTTCCCAAATTGGGTTTCCACATAAATCATTGTGTTATGTGTTGATCTTTTATGTGTTATGCATGCATGTTGATTTATAGTAACTTGTTGATTATAAAAGTTAATGCTTGGATGAATGAATGGTTGAATGGGCTCACTACACTTAGTGAAAAAAATTGAATAGGACATTTGGACCTTGAATAACTGATTCACCCCCCCCACCCCCCAGTTATTCTAAAGCATTTCTAACAGTTTTTCATTGCCACTTAAGGCCATGGTTTGGTTGATCATGATCCTGCACATACCCAGTTCATAATATAAATTAAATAGTAGAATAATATAAATAAAATTAATTAATTGATTGATTAACCAAAAATAATTCATTGGATTTAGTTAATTTATATTATTTTATGTTATATTATTTATTTATTTACTTATTTATGTTTATTATTATTTATTATTAAATTCTATTTAGAAAGTTAAAATACTTTCTACAATATTGTCTTTTGTATTTAATTTTGTTTCTTCATTTACTCATTGAAATTTTATGATTTTTTAATTATTTAAAATATAATATTAAATATTATTCGATTAATTATTTAGATTAAATAATTACTATTTCCTAGTTTTATATTTAGTATTAGTTTTAATATAACTTTATTATCATTATTTATTTAATAACATTGTATTATCTAATTATTATTAGAATTCTATCTTAAAATGGGGATATTGCAATTCATCCTTCCTCAAATTACTTGTTCTCAAGCAATTAGACAATTTCTTCTGTTGAGTTGAAATATATATTTCTTTTAGTCCAAATTCTTAGGTTGCTATCATCGATACGTTTGAATCCTTTCTAATAGTCATTAACTTTCTACAAGTCTTTCATATAAATATTTTTCTAGATCCCCTTTAACCCTATAAGATGGCAAGATCAGGCTCTGATACAACTGTAATATCCCCACTCTTAGGGTTAGTTTGGGACAAGTAATACCTACAAAATAATGGTTAGAATCACAACAATAACAAACTAACTATATTATTCTACCCTCTAATTTAACCACAACCTTAATGACATCTCCAGATCGGGCTTCCTAGCTCATAGCTACCTTGTCGTCTTTCCAGGAGCACACCCCTTAAGATTCTTCTTGGACAGGCATCCTCTATCTAAGGATACTCACATATGTATATGTTGACAGCATCATAATATTCTGGCACATCAATTATCAACCATGGCAGACAATGTAGATCTTAATATCTCCATGCTCCATGCTTCAATATCCATTCTTGGTCATGACAGACAATGGAGATCTTAATATCTCACATGCTCCATGCTTTGAGTTCACATTAATTCTCAAACATGGCAAACAATGGAGATCTTAATATCTCGCATGCTCCATGCTTCGAGTCTCCTTAATATCCATGGTGCTAACCCCATAGGTTAACAAAATATTATCCATAATTACAATTCATTAATTTATAAATAAATTCATAAATATAATTAAACAAATAGAATCTATAAATGTACCTTTCTTACCTTCTGTTGACACAAAAGTTTTCACCCTTGCCTAAATTTTTACCTAAAGGCAACCTCTTGTCACATGGAAACAATCTCAAAAGTGTGGGACTTTGCAATTAGAGATTGAGTCTCCGGAGAAGGCTAGCTTCCTTACTATTAGAGTGCATCTAGCTATTTCTTGAGAGGGAAAGGGAGAAGGAATGCATGAAAGAAAACTAACTATTCTAATCTAAGAGGGGGTGATACACCAAATAGTATTGTTCAATCTTATCTCTGCCCAAGGAAGCACAATTCATCGATATGATCCTTAGATATACAGATTATATCTTAACATTAACTCAACAATCATACATGGATCAGAACTCAATGAAATGATTTAAGGAAGGGACTTCATTCTATATCATTCAAAGATAAATAGATACAACATATAACCAAAGAATGAAAGCAGTACATTGATATAAGGCAAGAAGGCTTTGCACAATATATTAATGGAAGAAAGGGATACAATTGAGAATTACATTCATTCTCAAGAAAAAGGAGAATTACAATAATAGATCATAGAACACTACTACTATAGAATCAAAAAAAGATCGACCCCTGGAAGAGTCATAAAACTTCCTTTTATAGTTCAAGCATAACTAAGATAGCTTATGCCCTAAGGCATTGCTCAACTACTACCATTAAAGTTGAAGAGAACAATAACTACAAATTTGAGGAAGTTTTGATTCAGAGACACATTTAGATGCAGGAAAACCATATCTTTAACCAAACAGAGCCTTGAGAAGATAGAAATGGTGTCAATTATCATTTGATTGGGTAGAAAGATAAGTGAGAGTAGAGTCCTTTACATTAATTAAGAATGGGGAACACTAGAGGTGACCTGCAAACGATCGAAAGAATCTGATATTCCATTAAAGGGTTGTTTTCCTTTGTTCTCAGCATGCCAAATCAAATGTATCAACAAGTCAACTATTTTCAACTTCACCCTTTACCCTTCCTAAAATTTCATTGGTCGAAGGCCCTTTATATTTTCCATCTTGGATAAGAAAAATACCCTTTTGGTCAACCTACAATCTTATAATTGTCAAATGAAGTCAAAACCCTTGTATCATCTCCAACCTTGAATCTAGCCTTTATGATCTTATGATCGTCAATTATCTCGTTGTTGAAGGTGCCTTTTATAATCTCTACAATCTTATGATTGGAACACTACTTCGTAGCTTTGTAAAGAGCTAAACTTTCCCTTGAGATCTTAAAATCTACTACTTTTCATATGGTTGTGGTCCCTTTCTCCTCTACTTTACAATCTCACAATGTCTTGACCATACGACAACAACTTTGGCGTAGGGTCGTGAGACCATCAATCTCCCTTTATGATGTTATGAGCATGGTTAATTTGACCTTACAATCTGATGATTGTAGTCTATTTTAACATCGGCAACAACAACCATAATACTAATGATCTTACGATCAAGGTTAGCTAACCCTTCTCGTGTCTTCAGTGGTCTCATCATTTGCACCTATGATCCTACAAACAACTGCTTTGTTGTAAGATTGAAACATTGCATCCCTTACCTTTGTTGATGAAAACCTTGATTCAACTTTTAACTCTTCATTCAATGGATGACTACTCTGAAAATGATCCTTTACCTTTTTATGCCCCCTACGATCTCACGATCATATGATGAAACGATCAATCTTGCTCATAGCTTCGAGATCCTAAAAAATCACCCCTGATATCTTATAATCAACTTCGTAGCATCAGAACACCCTATATCATGTTTCATGATCTTATGATCCCCTCAATACCTTTCCTTCATATCTTCAAAAGTCTCTTTAGTTGTTCTCTTGATCTCACGACAAAAGTCCATCATAAGATCGCAATTCTACCCATCATCTTTTCACGACCACACATCTCTATGATCCTACAATAACTACGTATCGTAACATCGAGAGACCCAAAAATTAGCTTCGCCATCCTTTGCCTGTCATAAAATTGTATCCCACAGCTTCGTCATAAGATCCTGACACCAACCTGTCATTTTCCATGAGACTCCTACGATGTCACTACAAGGGATATCATGAGATTGCAAACCTTGAAAACTTCACCTGCGATGTTACAATGAACTGGATTTGACTGGCTATTGATTTTGTAGGATTGCAACTTAAACCCTTGAAGTTTATCGATAGAGTGTATTGGTTAATTGATTAGCCTTTATTCGATGAGATATTCCTTTGAAATTGACCCTTGCAATGTTGCAATTGAAAGAACTTAAGAGACTGGGCCCACCTAGACACATAGCAGCTTGTCATGTTTTCATATTGTTTAAACTTCCTACATCTCAAAAAAGAAAGAATACGATGGTTGTTGATCCTAAACAATCTGATGGTCACAACAAAATTGAGGCTCTCCACATAGTCTAGTACCCTAGTTAATCAAGGACTGCTAACTTATCAAACTTCTGCCATATTTTACCAACCTATGATCTAACGATCACAAGATACTATGACAATACATGTCATTTCATAGCATTGCGAACCTCCATCATCTAACACTATGATCTTACGATCACACACCATCTTGTAAGATTGACAATTGACCCTCGTCCTATCTATTATCATCTAACCTTACAATCTTACAAAAATCTTTCCTCTACTTATAAGATTGCAACCATCTTATATTGCACCCATGATGCCACAACCACAAAGGAATATCGTGAGATCGTGAACCACAAAATATACTCACACTATACTATGATAGAAGAAGATCGTGTGGTCGAGAGACTTTATCATTGACCTTATGATGACCCGCTAGCACCATACTTCATAACATCAAAGGGAAAACATTGAAGGCTTACGACTAGAGGATAAAACCCTCGATCAAAAGATTGTAGCTCTAGGTAGAAATATGAAAATCAAAATATGGTGCGAAAAGCTAGGGTTTAGCATATTTTGATCGACTGAGCAATCTTGACTCATGAAAGATATCTCTGATTGGATTTTGATGATGGTGTCAAGAAAATGAAGGGGGGGTAAAAAATGGCTAGCACCTTCTTCTTTTCTTGGTCCATGTGGCTCTATCTTTAGTTGGTCCTTCAATGAATTATTCCTTCTAGAATTATCTCAACTCTATATTTAATTTCTAAAATTCTTCCTTTTCTAATTATAAGGAAAGGACAAAATATACTCTTTTATTTCTTCTTTTCCAAAAGTCACAACCTTTCATAATACAAATTCTATGAAAAGTCACAACACTTCATCGTTATAATCCTTTCGAAAAGTCACAACACTTCATAAATAAAATCTCTTGAAAAGTCCCAATACTTTATAATCACAATATTTTTGAAGGGTCACAACTATTCATAATTATGACCCTTTCAAAGGTTCACATCCTTTCAACATCATTAATACCTTTTCAGAAAGTCACTTCCTTATTTTCTTCATATTACTTTCCTCTTCCATTTTTCCTTTTTGAACCCATATCTTCTTCTCTTCTTTCTCCCCTCTCTAAAATAAACTCTCCTGCCTTTTTATATCTTAATTTTAAGGAGTCATGTCTATTTATTAAACATCTCTTGACTTTTCATTAGATTTAGTTAATTTATATTATTCTATGTTATATTATTTATTTATTTAATTATTTGTGTTTATTATTATTTACTATTAAATTCTATTTAGAAAGTTAACATACTTTCTACAATATTGTCTCTTGTATTTAATTTTGTTTCTTTATTTACTCATTGAATTTTTATTATTTTTATATATTTACAATATCATACTAAATACTATTCCATTAATAATATAGATTAAATAATTATTATTTCCTAGTATTAGTTTTAATATAACTTTATTATCAGCATTTATTTAATAAGATTGTATTATCTAATTATTATTAAAATTCTATCTTAAAATGGGGATATTACATTGAGCCAGTCTTCCATAGAACTAAATTGAGCTTATTAGCTATTACATTTATTTAATGTTTAGTTTTACTCTAATTTATATTTTAAATATATTTAGTTCAGTGTTAAATCGTGACACGTGCCTTATTTCTAGGGGACATTTACAAAAAGAGGCGATTGTTCCCAAAATTGGCCCAAAATACACTTCAGGCCATTGATCTATTGACGTAGGGAGAAATTGAAAAGCTAGGGCCGAAGGCACACCTAACTATCCAACCACCCCATTGAATAAACACAATATAAGCAAATAACACAGAGAAAACAACACCAAGGAGAGAAAGAACAACAACTCCATTATTGATTCATCAAATAGTCTACATACATGCCTAACTGTGAGGCCTTCCAAGTTACAGCCAACAAGATTTACAAAATCCTAGACTTAGAATTTTTCACATATCCTTCATTCTAACTCTTCTAGCTCCCTTCAATTCACATTGCTCCAAACTCCCTATGTCCTCCTTAACCTAACCCTAGAACACCTGCATGCAAGAACCTATCATAGAGAAGAAAAAGACAAGAGAAGGTAAGGGTTTGGCTCTGAAAATATGCAAGAATATATTATCAAACTAAAATAATGAATGAAAAAATACAATTGATCAATCCTTATAGAAGGAGATCGTAAAACCTAATATAAGGAGATCGTAAAACCTAAAAGGGAAACCCTAAGAGTTAAATGGAATTTTATAATTAATATTTAATTATTAAATAAGAATGCATGTGCATAAAGGGAAATCTTAAGAAGGGAGTAAAGGTAATTTAATAAATGAAATGAAATCAATCCTTTACTCTAACAACTATTATAATAAACTTAATTACAATCATATTATGCTTCATTACATAACTACAATTACACTAAGTTTTCATTACATAACTACAATTACACTAAATTTAATTAAGTGATAAATTTGAATGTATATCTTGTATTTCTTTCTCATATTAGATTTAGGGTTACAACAATTTTTTTTTGTTTCTTTCATTTTTTGATCAAGAAATTGATCCATAAAACACAACTTGAAACAAACTTGCAAAACTTTCAATATTCATTACATTACGGAAAATGGAAAACCAAGAAATAAAATCCTTTGTTTTACATTCATAAAAGAGAGAATGAAACATATTGCCTAGTCCAAAGCACCCAAATTTTCATTAACAATTTTAAAAATTTGCATATACATGGATAGAATCATAAATATCATTGGATCCCTCCAAAACATTAAATCCAAAACATTTAAGAAGTCTAAGAATCATTTTTTTATTCTTAAAACACAAGTTGAAATGAACTTGTAAAATCTTTATTACTTTTTTTAGAGAATTACAATGTGGACTAGTGCCACAACCAAAGGTTGCGAGGTATGATTGTAACAATAGAAAAAAGAAACAAAAAAAGGATTGACGAGTCATGGCGAACCCTACTAATTTACCCCTCTATCTAATTAGAATTCTCTAGAGAGGATTAACTAAGAGAACTCCTCAAGCCAGTCATGTTGGCCCTCCTCTACTTAGTCAATGAAAAAATACTTATGAAGAATATCCCTAGAAATCAATACCCATTTCCTATGGTGCTTCAATTGCCAAGCATTCGTACCCATCAGAAAAGGTTGCATGGCCATATTCTAGCCTGGGAGGAGAAGATTGGGTTTTTCAGTTGCCCAAGGAACCAACACCCCTATTTTTCCAAACACGAAAACATCAACATCCTTGCCTAGATATTCTTCTTTGAAACCTTCTTTAGCAGTTGTTTTATGTCCACCTTTTCTCCTCTGAATTAAAGAAGTGATGCCAGAAATTAAGATGTGTTGTCTTTATTGAATCAGTGTCTTTCTTCATTCCACAAAAACTCTTAGCCCAACAACATTTCTACAACCTCAATTATGAAAGGCCCACTCCCCTACAAATTAACTCTAGAGTTTCATCTAAGGAGTCCAAAAAGGCCTTCTGGGCCTCCTCAAATGTACATCTAAGTCTAATTGGAGTGTCCATCTAAATCTACAGAAATAGGAAAATCAATTAGCTATAGACTAATGGCCTAAACCAACTTAATTATCTATAAATAAAGACTAAAACTAGATCTAACTACCATAATTTATATACCAATGACAAATTAAGAAATGAGGAAGAAGGAAGAGCTAAATTGCCTACATAAATAACCTCATCTACCTTACAATTCCTTCTCTAACCATATTCATTCCTTTGTCCTTCTATTTCTAATTTTTTTAAATTATTAAATCTTTGCAAATATTTCCCATAAATGTGTGTGAAATTTATATATTGGTAATATCATTAGTACTAAATTGGAAGTGGTGCATAAAGAGTGCAATTGAAGATAGAGAATGTTACTGACAATGACGACATTTATTTAATGCTTGAACTATAAGGGATTGGGTGAAGGGAGATATGTCACCATTTTTTAGACTTTTAGAGAATTAAGGTTTTGTTCAAGACATTGGGCCTAAAATAAAATTCAACTATTGATGTATAATCATCGAATGATAGATGAATGTTACGTACACATCACACTAATCAATAACATTGTGGAAAGTGATACTCTAATAAATTTCCATTTGGCGTTGACCCGCATGAAAAGTATTGAACAATGGTTATTTGCCAAAAATATTTATTTATTTTTCCATTTGTACGAAAATCATTTGCCTCATACATTTTATATATATATATATATATATATATATATATATATATTCCTTCAAAAGGAAAACATTCACCTCATACATTATATATTTTCCAACATTCGCCTCATACATTATATATTTTCCCCCAAATTAATGAATTTATCACCAAGATTTTTTGGAATTTTCCTATGGCAAGAAAAAAATCACCAAAATAATTAATTTTCCCCTACTTTGAATTATATTTTTTCCAAAATACTTAATCTTCCCCCTACTCCCCTCTCCCTCTCCCAAAAAACATAAAATAAAATGTAAGATTCGCCAAGATTTTACACATTTTCTTGGGAGGGGGTTTAGATTAAAGTTATCTTTGGTATCGAGTAGAACCTAGAAGCTAGAGACAATTGATAGATGATTATTTAGCAGATAAATCCATTGTTCCAAATTGCACCTCAATTTTGTTTCCGTTGGTACCATTTCAAAGAAGGATTTAATTGACCTCTAAATTTAGTTTTTCCAAGGTTGGTAACTTCTAACTTAAGAAAAATGAATTCTAGACCACAATTCCCCTCTCTTCTTTTTAAGATTTTACTATTGCTCTAAAAGAATTCTTGATTCCCCATTATTCATACCTTCTTGCTTCTTTTCCAAGAATGAACTTGCATTTTGTGTGCTAAGGAATTTGTTCTCCCTCCTTAAAAAAAACACTCTCCTCTTTGTAATCGCTTCTTGGTTGCCCTTCTAGATATATTTAATATTTTTCCATCCAAATGATACCCAAATGCATGACATTATATTTAAATATTGCACACTTCTTTATTGTATATTAGTGTCACTACTCAATTAAAAAAGAGAGAAATAATCTATCAGAGAGAGAGAGAGAGAGAGAGAGGAGCTCGATATGATATCTTATTCCACCACAAAGACATTCTATATGAGATACTACATAATAAATGTCAAATTAAATTATAACATACAACTTTCTAGTTGAGCATTTATATCTCATGTGGAAAAGTAAATTCCTCTATTTTTTCAATAGTTAATATTAGTAGATTTTATGTAGGAAAAAAAAGTAGAACTCATTAATCTAATTTAAATAAACCATTAACACATTCATATCAATCCTAAGCCTAATTTTATTAGATCTTTAATGATATGCTATTGAGTGGAGTGTTTGTATAAACTAGATTATCCAAATCCAACCCTATTGAGGAGATAACCTTTTCTACCTCAACCATACTCTCATCTTTCACCCTAAAAAAAATCAAAGACTTGAGAAAATCTATCATACAATCAGTATCCATATTATACCATGATCCATTAAGATTACATCACATGTATTTTTCAATAAACATTATCTATATGCATGAAACATCATCATAATAATTATAATGTGCATTATATGATCATATCATTGTGTCATGCATACCATAAGATCACCTTGAACAATTAAAAAAATGATTGTCATTTAAAGTCAAATTTCCTAGTGAATATTGAGATAACAAGTCTAAAATAAGGTGACTGAAGTATATTGGCATAAGTTAAATCATAAAGACTAGGTCAAAAATGATCAAATATCGTAAAGATCCTAAAAATTAGAATACCGTAGGTCAAGTCATGACATCATAGTTTATTGTGGTGTAGATATGACCACATGAGGTAGGAGTGTGTAGAAAGTAAGGGCTCTATGTGAGTATTGTTTGAAAATGAGAAATGGTAGAAGGAGAACTTGGTACCTAGAATTATTTATGCAATGAGGTATCTTGTCTTTTATTTATATAAATGGTGTTTTGAAACGACAAAATGTAATACTAGTTCTTTATGCACATAATATGAAGAAAATAATATTTTGACTTTATATTCAACAAAACTATCAATTAAAGAAATTATGGCCAAAATAAATAATGTTTTGTAAATGTATATCAACAAAATAAACAATGTGTAAAAAATAATTGTGACCAAAATAAAATACGTAATGCATGTCTCATATTTATAATATTGTAATACAAATTATGTTTTGAACCCATATGTGGATATGTGAACAAAACAAGCAATGTTTTTCCAACATTTGTGGACAAAACAAAAAAAAATTTGTTGGGTAGACGAAATCGTGTCTAGTATTTGGAGGAATGCAAAACAAAAGGTGTTTTAAAAAAATGTAGACAAAATAAGGCATGTTTATTACATCCAAAATTTGAAATGTTATAGTATACAAAACAAATATAGACTCCTTTAGACCGAATATTTTGGCTCCTCTCCTAAGAAGCCTCTATATTCTTCCATTTAAAATTTTGTTCTCATTTTCTACATACATCAATATTATCATGCCATAATACATTGTCATTCAACCCAAAAGTTTTAACTTTTTTGCTAGTATTACATGCCTATCCTTTACATGCTTCTAAATTTCCACTCTCTTTTAAAATGATGATGAGCTAAAAAAAATAACCCATTTGAATTGTTGTCATGTTAGAAAATATAACACGTTATACATGATTACAATTTGAATGCATCATTGGGTCAACTTTACAATTAGAGTTAAGGTTATCCTTTTAAATATGACAAAGTTATCATCAACAAAACCTATCAAACAACTTTAGGGCATTCAGTGTGTGTTAACCACCTATGTGTTAACTAGATATGTTACTTTTTCTTATCCTTACTACCAACTTCAATCACTTGATATCCTTTTCATCAACAAAACTCACGATCTAATAAATTTAGGGCATTGAGAATGTGCTAACCATGCTATGTGTTAACTGTTCTATATTTAGTACTAGAAATCATAATATATTAGAAATAATAACCATTAATTTTAATGTATCAAAGTATTAGACATGCATTCTTCTAGCTAGCAAAGAAGGAGATGATTGTCTTGCTTTGTTTGTACAACCATATTATGGTGGGAATAAAGAAGGGTGGGCCCCATGAGGATTCCTTAAAAATAGAGTGGGTGGTTGTGAGCATTTTTAGGAATATTTAAAGGTGAACAATCCCATGATTTTATTTTATTTTTTTTCAACTTCAAAATTTTAGCTCCTAAATTTAAGGAAGCTAGTGGTCCCTACTCCCATGAATATCAGTTGAAGAATTTAAATTTATGAAGTCATTATTTTATTACTATTATCATTAAATCTTTAAAATAATTTAAAAATTGTTGACATGTGGTGAAAAAAATCCTAAGTTGGTGGGGGCTAAATCTAGTGGGCCAAAAAGTCGAGGCTCCTATATTGTAGGAAAAGGTGCTCCACAAAAATAGAGTCAGAGCCCTTCCCATGGAACCCCTGCTCAAAGATGTGTAAACCATAGAGTATTTTGTATAATAATGTTAAAAGACAATTGGTAATAACATAATCGTGTTGTAAGCATCTACACTATATTAAACTCAAATGCCTTTAATACATATATAGACAAATACTAAGCATCACTTATTTATAAAAAACATTATTTTAAAAAATTTATATAGATACTAAATGCTGAAAAGGACTATTCATCATAGCCATTTTTGTGAATTGTAAGTATATTATTATTATTATTTATTAATAGATGCTAAATGTTGAAAAGGACTATTCATCATAGCCATTTTTGTGAATTATAAGTAAGTGAGTATATTATTATTATTTATTAATAGAAAAGGACTATTCATTTTTTTTTTTTTAATTATATAGAAAGTTAGAAGGTATATTTAAAAATGTGAATATTATATATGTTTTAGAGTTTATAGACGAATACTAAGTATCACTCTGAAAAAAATCATAATTTGAAGAAAAAGAATAGAAAGATTCCAAAACGTTGCCAGCTGTATTTAAACATGTGGATATTTCCAACATTGTTTATCTCGCACTCTTGTCAATAAAGAAACTATGTCGCATAGACACGTTATCGAGCCGTGAGAAAATGGGAAGCATCGCTTTGTACGTGGGTGGGCCCCGCTCTATCTATTTCACCGCGTGCTTTAAGAAAAAAAGAACAATTTTTCTTTTGCGTATGAAGAAAATGAGTAGGTCATCGTTATTCCCACGTGCCCAAAATACTGCCAAGATAGTGGTTCAAACTTTTCTTCCGCAGACAGCTTTTCACAAGGAGGTAAAAATTCTTTGCCAAAGATCCGCTGGAACAGGCAAACTTACCAATTTTCTTTGTAATTCCTGAATTATAAGGTACAGTATGGATTTTCTTGCTTCCGGAAATGCTAAGAAAAGTAATGATAGTGAAGTCTCGGTAGAAAAAGAGGAAGCCATGATTGGAGACTCGGAAGAAAACAAGGATAAGCAGCGGGACTGTTGTCCTAATATTCCTGGTATTTCTCAAATTTTTCAAATTTCTCCAGTACTGATATTTCTCAAGCTTTTCATTTTTTTCTCTCACGGCAAGTTTTCATGAGAAAGGATGACTTTTTTTCCAGTGTTGAAATTTCTTTTAAGCTTTTCATTTTGTTTTTCACCACAAGCTTTCATGTAAAAGGATGAAGGAAAGAGCCTAGAAAACTAGGAAGGCTACAGCTTTTACAGGATTTATTTAGCATTTTGAGGAAAAAAAAAATCGTCTGTTTTTAGTCGTACAAGTCAACAGATCCTGTCAAATTTTGATGAAAATGCTTTTTCAAAGTAAAGATACAGAAAATATCATCACATCTTTCGTCGATTTTGAAATTTTCGATTATTTTCAGATAAGATAGTCGAAACTTTCTAGAATAGCAAGAGCATCCGTCTTCTTTCATGGATTTTGAAAACTTCGAGCATTTTCACATTAAATGATTGTTAGATTTTGTAACTTTTCAGTTCGTAGGTTCTGGAATTTCAAGTAATAAGCATAAATTAACTGTTGAATTTTGAAATCTTTGAAATACGTTTCACGGATTCCGAAAATTTCATCTAGTTAACATAATAATTGATAGATCTTGAAATTTTTTTTCCCTGAATAGTAAGAATATTTGAGACTTTATTTGTACAGGCAAGGCTGGTTCGGCTTCCTGGATGAAGCTCATGGCCGACTCTAATCCAGCAACTCAACTGGCTCTCTCTTACTGCAGTGGTGAAGAAAAAATTAAATTAAAGAATCTGCCCGGCCAGCAATCTGGCGTTTGTACAGCCTTACCCGCGCTATTAAGGTACATGTTGAAGAGACTCGCAGTGATTTTTCAAATTGAGAGTAAATAAGTTTTAGGAAAAGAAAAGACACATGCTATTGAGAGTAAATTGAGATTTGTTTTCCGTCGAGGTTATCTTTAGTTTGGTTTAGAAGGATCTTTGTAAAAATCAATGTATCGTTTTACTAGGGCGCCTGGATCTGTTGTTCCAGAGAAGCAAGCTGGGGTTACTGCTCAGTTGACCATTTTCTATGACGGAATGGTAAACGTTTATGATGATATTTCGGCAGATAAGGTGCGCAGAATCTATTGTTTGTAGGATGCTTATAAGATTGTAGATATATTTTCTTCAAAGACATTATTTCTTCATATTTTATTTCTGTCTGCTAGATTTTTTAAAAGCTCTATGATCTATGAATCCAAAAGTAAAAAGTACTATTACTGTTTGTAATTCTGACTGAAAATAATTTCGCTGAAGATTTCATATCAGGAAATCTTTCCTCCAGGTTTTTCATCACAGAAACATCACATTCTGTGATGAATGTGAAATTTTGAAAATAAATCTTCCACAATCAAAATTAGAAATAATTCATACTTTTAATCTGTTATAAACTTAATAAGTTGAATTTCAGGCACGGGCCATTATGTTACTGGCCAGCAATGGGAACAAGGGCAGTTTGGTGTCACGATCACCACCGGAAAAATCGATTTCGTTAGCGATTTACAGTCAGTCCACTCGCAAGATCTCAGGTATGAGGCAAAACTACCTTTTTTCCAGTTGGAATTTTTATTTACAGCGAACTTCTTTTACAGTTCAAAATATTGATTTGAAATGTTTAGATTCATAATCATTTTTTCACAGAGATTTTAGATCACAGCCTAGTAGATTCAAAATGCAAAATCTCGTAGAATCAATTTTAAAAACATTCTAAAATTTATTTTAAAATTTAGACAAACATCAAACCATTCTGCATTTGTCAGCCTGTGCAAAACAACGAACATAATTATGATCATTAATTAAAATCAGCTTTTTATTCCTCCAAGAGGGTGGTTGCATCTTTTTAACACAAAAAACAATATATATATATATTAGTTAACGTGTTGGTCCAGACTCCAGAGCACAGGCTGAGGAGATTTTTTACGAGATTGAAGGGCCAGGAGGGCCCACCATAAACATCATTCATGTCTATCTCTTTTCAAAATTTAGCATGTGCGGATTTGGAAAAATACACACCAAATCATATCCATTGCTTGACCTCTCATCATGTAACTCTTTATTATTATTTGTTACACTGTTTTCAGCATTTACCATCTCAGACCGTGGTTTAAGACGAATACTGGTACGCCACAAATGAAATCACGGACTTCGTTTTATTTTATTTTATTTTTAATTATGTCTAGATTAATTTAAAAATTTGTTATTAACAATAATTTATTATAGATCTAATCAATGCTTATCTGTATTTTAAAAAATAAAAATATTAATAAGAAAATCTTAATTTAACTTTTTATATTTAATAGATTATTAATCTAGCGGTAAAGACAAAAGGCTGATGAAGTCTAGGTAGATTCACAAATTTCCAATAGTAATATACAAATGAATCAATAAAAAATGTTTTTCAAAAACAATTACAATATATAAATGATTTACTATTGCTGTATGCAAGACTACTTAAATAAATGATTCTCAGAGATCACTTACAGTGAGACCTCAATTACAATATATAATGATTTACTATTGCTGTATGTAAGACTATTTAAATAAATGATTTTTAAAGATCACTAAAAGCAAGACCTCCCAATCTTTTTTTGCAATCTTTTAAATATTTTTCCTCAATTTTATCTCACACAAATTTGACAAAAACTTTCTTCTTAACTCGAACTATCAAAATAAAATTTATTCTCGCGTATTTTGAATTGTGAATAACACCTCATTTAAAATGCACAGGCGCGGATCTTCCAATTGCCAGAAAGCATTCTCTGCAACGCTTTCTGGAGAAGCGCCAGGACAGGTACGCCAACTGTCAAAACACTTATTTATTATTTCATACGTCAATTGAGAAAACATAAAATACACTTGTTTATTATTGGATACTTCGATTCGGAAAACTAAGACTTGACTTACAAGATGCAATGCTTGTGTAGGCGTCATGCCAAAGCTCCACATGCAAGAGATGAATACGTAAAGCAAAGTCCAAATCCAAATCCCACCTCTTCCTCGCCTTCTTTACTGTCAAACTAGTGTGGTTAATCCTCAATAAAGTCAATTTAAAATGTTTATAAAGTTTTCAATAGGTCGCCTTCATGGCAAATTTTAGTATTCCACAAATTCTCAGTTCTTGTGTGGGCATTCAACTGGGCCACAACTCAGTTTTGGCCATTTTTATTATTTTAGTTTTCAACACTTCCACTATGAAAGTAAAAATGTCAGAGAAGATTTATGATTGTTAGTGCTACATTTTTTATTTTGAGTATAATTGACTTTCGTTTACCCCTTTTTAGATGTTTGTTTGAAGAGGAAATGCGTGTGCAAATGGGCCAAATTTGATGACATTGTTTAAAGTAATGCCAAAAATACAATTTTGAAATATATAAATATTGTTTTTAGTCATCACAATATATAAAATACTAATAATAATAACTTAAAGTAAGGGTTGTGACATACTTCCCTCTAAAAATATGCGTCATCCCATGCATCAATAAAAAGTAGTATTAACTGATAAATCTAAAATAGATAAATTTTAGATTAGCCGTATTAACTAATAAATCTAAAATAGATAAATTTTAGATTAGCTATGATTTATAATTTCTGTTCTTATTGAACATATGTTTGTGATAATGTAACATTCATATTAGAAGCCTAATTTCCATGTGGGGTGGGAGCAAAGAATTCCATTACTACCTTTTACTAATAGTTTCACAAGGTTGGTCTATTCCAAAATAGTTGTTCTTGCCAAAACAAGATTCATTTCTTGAAGCTTTTAATAAATAATAATTTGCATGATACACTAATGCACAACATGTCTATGCTTATTATATCATACATTGGCAACTCAATGGGTAGTGTCGCCCTAGTGACTTGATTTGAAACTTATTATGTACTGGATTTATGTTTCATGATATTGATAGGAGATGTGATGTTACTTTGCATGAGATACTTAGAGATGCATTTCTTATATACATACTTTATGTGTTTTCATATGAGGATGATTGGTTTCATGGATTTCTAACCTTGCTAACCCACTTGATACTTATAATATTGTATGATATATCATGAGATTGTGTAGATATGCATGTGCATTGGTTGGTGATGCAGGTGTGTGCAGGTATAGGTACAAAGCCTCTATAATATCTATTGATTCGGAGATGGAACCTATTGGAAATGTAGAATAGGCTAGGTGACTGGGAGGAGGTTGAATCAAGAATGAATAAAACTTTTACTTCAATTGACCAATTAATCCTTCACAAATTAATTTGAACTAATTGCATGCATGAAAGATTGAAAGCAATAAAACATTCATAACACATCACACAATAATTGGTAACCTAGAAACCTTCCAAATAGAAAGTAAAATCGGGTTGGGGATGATACCCACAAGCTTTAATACTGCAGTATAAAGTTGGCCTATTAAGGCTTACAATTGATCACTTTTGGTGATCTGCCCTATTAGGAGCAATAAAGACTGTTAGGTCCACCTTGTAAAAGGATTTGTATAATACAATGAAGTAGGTACTCAGTTAGGAGATTCTAAATAATACTATTAAGTCCACCTTGTTAGAGGATTTGATTGATGCACCTATTAGAATGAACTAGTAGTTGATCTCTAATCTGCAACTCAGTTTGTTGAATAAGATTCCCTTAATGTAGAATGATCACCTTAATGTGATGGACGAGACTCTTCTTTTCCTTATACTACTTGTAGCCTTTAGTCTTCTAATTTGCATTCATACTTATTACTTGCCCATTACACATTCTCATTTGGATATGACAAGATATCTTACATATATATCAATCCAAATAATTTCCTTCTAGAGTTGGCTACAATAGCATATTCATCAATCTTCACCAAGTCAGATCACTGTTGATACTCAGGTTTTGAAGACCACTCGGGTGATATACTAACATTCGACAACACAGTGAACTCGGCAAAATCTGGCACTCGATTGACACTGTTGCTCGGTTGACATTGATCACTCAGGAGTAGGTATGAACTCAGTTAACACTGATGACTGAGCAAACACTGTAGAACTCAGTTGTCAATGTAGAGCTTGATTGACATTGTAGCTTGGTCAACACTACTTTAGCTCTGTTCGGTTAATACAGCTAGCTCGGTTGACACTGTCTTTCTATAACGCCCTGCCAAGGGATCTAAAAGAATTAACTTAAAGTTTTATTAAGTTTGCCAAACTTTTTATTTATTTTAAAGTTAATAACTTAACAACAACAGTTATAACATAGCGGAAGCAATTATAATTCACATAAACACATATCATAAAATAGATTACAATTCTTAAGGGTCCCATGATGTTGAATTAGATTTAAGTTTAATTAATAATAAATCTAATATATAATAAATTCACATCAAATAATAATATACCATTATGAATCCACTTAAATGATATACAATTATATATGATGTCACTTGGCAATAAACAGAATGCACAATCATCCACTATACAGGTCACAGCGTATGAAAGGCTGAAATAATATACATCATCAAACAAATTACATCATCTCTTAAGATCTTATAAGATCAAATACAATACAATAGTACAACCATCCATCAGAAATACAAGAATTAGAAAGGAACATCTACACAAACACATCCAGCAGCAACATCTGACAGTCGGATCTCAATGGTATAAGAAAAAGCACTACCGCTCGACCTCGTGGAACCCAAAAAGACCCACTCCCACCGTGCTAAAGAGATAGTCTCAAGTCCCAAACAAGATAACAAACTCCAAAGTCAAAAACCAACATTTAGGTTCAAGGAATCACATGAAAGAAAACTATCTCAAAGGGTTCCAAGACACAAGTATCAACTAATCTTAGAGGCAACACAGACATGTAGGAAATCTAATATGCAAGTGGGCAAGTGTCATCGCACGAACCAACTCTAGGGTTACCCGGCTAGTCTTTTAATCCTCCAGTCCCCTAGTGACTCTATGCAGCACTAGTATCCTTTCGTACTGACAAGGCATATTAACGAGTCAACTCTAAGGTTACCCAGCTAGTCTTTTAATCCTCTGACCCCTTAGTGACTTTATGTGGTACCAATATCTTGTTAATTCATTTTAAACCCATTTAATGAAATGTTATCACTTATTAAATAACTTATAATGGATTACCCTGGCAGCCACTTTGGGCCCTGGCCTCCATTGCAAGCCACTTCCTAACTTTACATATTGATAACCTACCCTAAGCTCATTAAAAAAAAAAATCACAAATCAAAGAATCATAATATTTCACCTCAGTCCTATACAAGTGACTGGAAAACATAAAAAGGTAATTCATAATAACCATCAGTTCTTTACAAGCAACTAGAAAGCATCCCAAAAATAATGATCAAAGACTCAAAAAGGTTAAGTCAAACAAGTCATAGCATGACATCACCAAGAATAAATCATACAAACACCTCAGTCCTAAACAAGCAACTAGAAAGTAATCCAAAAACAATTGATCAAAGACTCAAAAGTTATCTCATATAGGTCACACTATTCACCTCAGTTTCACACAAGAACTTTGAAAAGCAATAACAATCAATAGATCAACACACATCATAGAGAATACCAGACACATTACCATAGTTGAGTATAAAAGATCGTATACAAACATCATCATGACATCACAGAACAAACCTCCAAGCCTTTGGTAAATATCATGATTGGCCAAAGCTAAGACAAACCCAAAAATCCCAACACCAATAAATCACACGTCACATAAAGTGCATAAAAAAATGAATTTCATAATTCATTAGGTTTTGAAAACCCTAAAGTTCAATATTTACTAAAGGTTTTTAGATTAAATCACAAACAATTCTATAATGGAAATCAATTTTCTCAAACAAGGTTTTCAACCTAGAGAAACACAACAGACACGAAGAAGATAGGAATTTGAAGAATGAGCAACCGCTGCACAAACCCACAAGATCCTACCTGGATTTGATGCTAAAACAATGAATGCACAAACACACAAGAATCTAAAAATCAAGGCTTTGATCATGCAATCATGTGAAAACCCTTTGTCTTTAATTACTATATTTTAATTTTCATGCACACACTTTATGCAATTTAATTAAAATAAACTTTATTAAATTAAAGTTTTCTCTCCCTTATTAAATCGTGTGACATTTTTAATATAACATTTATTAATTTAACTATTAATATTATTTAGAGTTTATTAAAAATAAAACTCCTAAATAAATTATTATTAAATTAAATAAATATAAATACGCCTAAATTATAATTTTAATCAAATCTTTTAAATTTAATAATTTATGCACATTTAAAGAACTTTTTAATTAAAATATTCTTTTATATTTTCTTTTCCTTCACTTATTAATTAGTGTAAGCACTATTTAAAGCATAGTTTATTATTTAAATTAATAAAAATAATTTAAGCTCATTATTTAAAAGCAACTCTAATTTAATAATTATTAATTAAATAATCATAATAAAATAATATTAAATCTTTAATCTTTTAATATTTTAATTCTATTTTTATCCAACTTCTTAAATTAGACTTTTAAAATAAATATTTTAAACTAAAGTACATATTTAATTAATTTCTAATTAATTAAATAACATCATATTCTACTCTTTCTTTAACCAATTTTCTAAATTTGGACCTCTAATTTAGACTTCTAAATTTAGAATTTTTATTTAAAGCATAAATTTAATTAGTTTTCAATTAATCAAATATTCACATATTTTTTAATTTTCTTTTTAATTAAATAATATTTATTACTTAACTAATAATATTATTTAGAGTTTATTATTAAAACAAAGCTCTTAAATAATTACTATTAAATTAAATAGATATAAATATGCTAAAATTAGAACTTCAATTTAATCTTTTAAAAGGTCGATGGTGTGCACACTCCAGTCGGGCATTAGGGCCTATGTGCCTTAGCTCGACCTGTGTTGGCTATCGTCTTTCCCATGGCGTGTTTTTTATTTGCAATCAAGGCTACTTTCTTCTGGTTTGGGTGGACATTGCCAGCACAGGTGGCTTGGTTTTTTTTTGGGGCCCGTTTGTGGAGGTTCAGAGTTCATTCATTACCATTGCTGTGTCTTTTGTGGGGGCCTGCGGTGGTTTTGTGGGTGTGGGTCTTCTGCCTTGCCCTCCTCTATGCCCATTTGTTGAGTCTCGATTCAGGGTGAATGGGAGATAGTGGTATTGCCTCCTCCCTACCTATTGTTGGAGATATGGAGATGGGTGAGCCATCTTCGTTGTTGCATGCCAGTAGTAAGGATAATAATGGTAAACCCCAATCGAGGGAAGGCGAATCCTCTCCATAAGGGATGTTTCGATTAAAGAAAGTTAATGGATGTTTGCATAAAGTCGAGAACCAACCGATTTTGATTATTCAACCTAAACAAGTTTCAGAGGATGTCGAATACTAGAGCAATCATGCTCCTATCTGCAAATTTCTGGGCCCTCGCCTTTCCTTGCCTGTGCTGGATTCCTGGGCTCGCGGGGTGTAGAACCCAAAAGGAGATATGGAGATTTTGTTAGCTACTAATAACTATTTTACAGTTATCTTCTCAAGCATGACAAACAGGAATAAGGCATTTAAAAGAGCCCTTATTTCTTTAATCAGGTGGGGCTCTTGATCAAGCCTTGGCACATGGGCTTTAACTCTGTTGAGGAAATCCCCTCATGAGTTCTGGTGTGGGTTCGCTTGTCCAAACTTCCTTTGGAATTTTGGCGGGAAGATATTCTTCACTCAATCTCATTGCTTCTTGGAAAACCAATGGGTTCGGCTACACAGACTCAAGACTGCAAGGTAATTTCTTTTGCCCATGTTTATGTAGAAGTTGATTAAAATAATCCATTGCCAGATTCTATGGAGATTAGCATGGGATCATCTTCCTGGTTCCAGCAACTAGATTACGAGACCCTACCATTTTGATGTAGAATTTGTCATGAATATAGACATTTATATTGTAGATGTTCCAGGAACAAGTCCCCCAACTTGGTTGTTCTTGGACCCCCTCAAGAGGACAAGGGGAAGGCTACTTTATCTAATGGACCTGTTGATAGCGAGGGATTTACCTAGTTTAAGCCTCATAACAAAGGCAAAGGTAAGAAGAGAACTTGGATGGACAAACGGATTGATGACACTTTTAATAGGTTTGATGCTCTTGGAGACATGGTCCAAGACGAAGGTACCCCAGTTGAGCTCTCCTCTGGGGCCAAAGGGAAGCATGAGATTCAAGTTGGGGATATACAGAGGGAAGAATATATTCCATCTACAGGGGACCAACAGGCTAGACAGCTAGATATTGATTTGACTCCTCTTGTTTAGGATATTGGAGATCTTCGTGGGTCTCAGGGTTTGGAAGGCTCAGTCTTGGTGGCTCCTAACCTTCCTACACACAACGGGACCTCTGATTCTGCAAAGTAAAATAAGGCTCCTCTTTTCTTAGGCATACAGCAAAAATCCTTCAAAAAGGGGCCCTTGGATAAACCATCAAAGAGTGGTAGGAAGACTTATTAGGAGGAGGTGAAGATGATGGGTGAAAATTTGGTTGAGTCTGGGTCTATGAAACCCATTGATTCTCATTTCTCCCACCCCCATAAATGATTGTGTTGTCTTGGAATGCAAGGGGGTTGAACAACATCCCCAAACAAATGGTTGTTCGCAAATTAATTGAGTCTTAAACTCCTAATATGGTCTTTATTCAGGAAACTAAACTTACAATGGATGGATTGGCTAACTATCTGTCACATATATGGCCCCAGGGATCTTGGCAGGGGGTGGGTGCCTTGAACAGTTTGGGGGGGTGGGTGGCTTGCTTTTGGGATCCAAGGAAAGTTTCCCCCTTATGGTGGACCTCTAGTAGGTCCTCCATTTCTTTGGTGGCTTTTAGCTTTGAGACTAGAGAAAGATGTATTTTCTCCAATATTTATGCTCCTACTAATTTTTTAGGTAAATCCCAATTATGAGCTCATATTAGATTCATTCGGTCACTGGACCCTTTTCTCCCATGGATTATGGCTGGAGATTTTAATGTTGTTAATAGTTTGGATGAAAAATGAGGTAGATTAGCTAGGTTGGACACATCTTCAAATCTGCTCAGGGATATGATTGGATCTTTGAATCTCATTGATGTGAAGCCAACGAATGGTGTCTTTACATGGAATAATTGGAGAAGTGTTGATGAAGCTATCTCAGAAATGCTTGACAGATTCTTGGTTTCCTACTACTGGATGATCAACAGGTGGATCACCAGTTTTGAAATTTTGGATTGGAGGGGCTCTAACCATTGGCCTGTTAAGCTCTCCATCACCTCTTATAGAGCCACCAAAAATCCCTCTTTCAAATTTCAGCTGATGTGGTTAAGAGACTTGTCTCTACCTGACCTTATGTTGGATTGGTGGTATGAGGGGAAGCCTGCCCATGATACGGCCATGTTCACTTTCAATAAGAGGCTTCAACATGTGAAGTACAAGCTTAAGAGATGGAATAAACAGTGTTTTGGGAATCTACACACTCAAAAGATTGAGGCTCAGACCAAGTTGGATAATATTACTTGCCAGATTCATGACCAAGGGTTGACTTCTGACCTGAGCAAAGCTAAGTCATTGGCTCTTAAGGGTCTAGAAGAATGGGAGCTTTGGGAGGAGATTTTCTAGAGGTAGAAATCTCGTGTTGATTGGCTTCAGGAGGGGGATAGGAACACTCCTCTCTTCCACAACTCAGTTAAGGCCCGAAGGGAAGGGAATTCTTTCTCCTCTCTTGTCTCATCTGATGGAGCTCAGATTTTCTCTTGTGAAGATATTTCTAGGGAAGCTATCAATTACTTTTCTAATCTTCTTGCTCGAGAGGATCTTTCTAATGGGACTACAGAGCAGGACATTCTAGATTGTATCCCTCATCTCGTCTCTGCTAAGATGAATGGGGCCCTCTTAAGCCTTATCTTGCTACCTGAATTGGAGAAAGTTGTGTTTAATATGAAGAAAGGTAAGGCTCTTGGCCCAGATGGTTTTGTGATTGAGTTTTACAAGGAATTCTAGGAGATAATAAAGTATGATCTCCTAGATAGGAATAAATAGATGTTGAAATCTTTGAATTCTACCTTCTTGGCTCTCATACCTAAGAAGGAAGGGGCTAATCGATTGGATCAATTTAGGCCTATAGCGTAATGAAATGTTGTCTACAAGATCATCACCAAATTGATTGCTGAGAGAATCAAACCACTTCTTGGTTCTGTGATTTCTGCTGAACACGGTGGCTTTGTTAAAGGAAGACAGATTTTGGATGGGGTTGTGATAGCAATGGAGGTGCTCCACTCTATGGCTACTTCTAAGGATAAAGCTATGTTCATTAAACTAGACATGGCCAAAGCTTATGATCAGATGAGTTGGGAGTTTTTACACAAAATTCTTTTGAATTTTAGGTTTGATGAGGAGTGGGTGAATTGGGTTCTTAGTTGTGTGGCCTCACCCTCCTTCTCGATCCTTATTAATGGAGAGCCCTTAGATTTGTTTTGTGCCTCTTGGGCACTTCAGCAAGGGGACCCTTTATCTCCCTACTTATTCATTATCATGGTAGAGGGTCTTGGTAGATTTCTTAATTCTCGGGTGAGGTAGGGTCTTATCCAAGGTTGGAGCTAGAAAAATGATTGGCCTTCCTATTCTCATCTTCAGTTTGTGGATGATACTGGATTGATCAGCATGGCTAGAATTAGTGAGGTAGTGAATACTAGGAAAGCTTTGGATACCTATTTGAAAGCCTCAGGTCAGAGAATTAATGATGATATTCAGAGTAGGATTGGTAGAATTCTCTGATTTCAAATCAGGTCTCTTCCTTTGATGTACCTTGGGGTCCCTTTGTCCTTGGGTAATCAGTGGAGGGACTACTAGCAGGGGATTTTGGATAAATTCTAGAGTGAGGTTAGTTGCTGGACTTACAGATGGTTATCTTTTGCTAGGAGATTGGTTCTGCTAAAGACGGTGATGCAGTCTCTCCCCATTAATAGGTGTTGTGTTCAAGTTCCCCCCTCTAAGTTTGTGAGGGATTTTGATGCTTTATCTTGACAATTTCTTTGGTCGAGTAGCCTTCTTTCCTCGAAGTGGAGCCTGGTCAAGTGGGAGTCTATGTGTAGGCCGAAGCATGCTAGTGGCCTAGGTCTTAGATTGATGGCTCTTGTCATTATGGATTTTGCTGCCAAGTTGTATTAGCGATGGTGTAACAATCAAGATCAAGATTGGGCCAAGATTCTTACCCATAAGTATTTTCCTTGGGTTGATTGTTCTGATGTGCCACGACTTCCTTTGGTGGGTAAAGGCTCTTGTATTTGGGATACTCTTAAGAAGGGAGCCCAACTTGTTAAGGTGGTCTCTTCTAGATTTGTAACAAAGGATCGGATGCATTGTTTTGGCAGGACTCTTGGGATGGCCACCCTCCCATTCTCTCAAGTTTTCCCCAACTTCAACCCCTTTGCCATACTTTTACTAATGTTGGATGGTTTAAGGTGGAGCATTTTAAGACTATCAAGCACTTGGGCCAAGTTGAGGTGACTTGTTGGAAGGATCCTTGGGAGTGGCCTATTGGTGGCTTTGATGAGGATCGTGCTCTTCTTTCTGAAGCTTTGGAGAATAGGTTTTGTAGCTCCCTTAATGGGATGGATAGTTTGGCTTGGAATCCTAGCCCAAAAGGTAAATTTACTATGGCTCAAGGCTATGCTATACTTGATAGAAATTTACATGGTCCGGTAGAGGTGCACTAGTGGAAGAAGGTTTGGAGCAACTTTTCTTTGTCCAAATGTAATTTTTTCTTATGGTTGTTGACTCAAAAGAAATGCCTCACTTGGGAGAATCTTCGCAAACGAGGTTTTCAAGGACCTTCTATTTGCTTCCTTTGTTCACATAATGAGGAGAGTGCCTCCCTTTTTTTTTTTCTCTACCCTTTTTCGAGAGAGATATAGCACAAATGGTGGGAGGCTTGGTGTCATGGCTATATTCATGCTACCTCTCTAATTGACTTTTGGGAGAGCTTGGTCCGACCTCTAGCAAAGACTTCTTTCTTGCAGGTTGCTTGGATGGTTGGACTGGTTCTCATTCTCTGGAACCTCTGGCTGGAAAGAAATTGCAAATTTTTTTGTGATTCCAAATTATGAAGCTTTCAACTATGGAACTTGATTCTTAATATAGGCTCCAAGAGACTAATTTTGCTAAGTGTGATATGTATGTTCCTATAGATCCTGCTAATCAAGTTATTTGTGAGGAATCTGAACCTGGGGGACAATAGTTGGGGATGCACTCTTGGAAAAAGACCTTGCCATGTTAAGCAGCGAGTTTTTCAAGATGGGAGGTGGACTCCTCCCCAGGTTGGGACCTTGAAGATTAATATGGATGGTTCTTCTCGAGGGAACCTTGGTCATGCTGGTATTGGGGCTATAGGTAGAGACAATAAGGGTGAGGCAGTTTTTCTCTTCTCTATTTATAAGGGTTAACATTCTAATCAGCTGATGGATGCCCTTGCTATTAAGATTGCTATTGAGCGCAGATGCTCTTTAGGGTGGAAGAAGATCATCTGTGAGTCTAATTCTTAGATTTTTGTTGATATGTTGAATAACCAAAGTTTGGAGGATGTTAGTTGGCAACTTGCTTCTTTGGCCAGACAAATCCTTAGTCTTTGTAGTCTCTTGGAATCTATCTCCTTTCGCCATATCCCTCGCGAATGGAATAGAGTGGCGGATTGTTTGGCAAAGTGGGCTTCAAAGAATGTGGGTAGATAGGATATTAGTAGTAGGGATGAGTTATCTTCTGAGTATTGTGAGATCATTGATCAATTGTTACTGGATGACAGGAGTATGTAGTGTTGTTTAGGGCTTTTGGCCTTTGCTTTGTATCTTGGATTTGACTAAATAAATTTTTACCCCTCTTTTTTCAAAAAAAAAATCTTTTAAAATTAATTCTTTTATTTAATTAATTTTTCAATTAATTAAATATAATTAAATTTTGAATTTTCTATATACAATTTTCATGCAACAACTTTAAGCAATTTAAATTTAAATATCTTTATTAAATTAATGTGCTTTCTCTTTTAATTAATTTATTATATTTTAATTTCATGCATAAGCTTTATGCAATTTAATTAAAATAAACTTTATTAAATAATTGCTTACTCTCTCTTATTAATTTATTATATTTTAATTTCATGCTTAAGCTTTATGCAATTTAATTAAAATAACTTTATTAAATTTATGTTTTCTCTCTCTAGTTAATTACTTAATTATGAGATGTTTTAATAATATATTTATTAATTTAATAATATTATTTAGAGTTTATTATTCAAAATAAAACTCTTAAATAATTTTTATTAATTTAAATAAATATAATTACGCCTAAATTAGAACTAAAACTTTATCTTTAAGTTGAATTTTTTTATTTAATTAATTCACAGACATTTTTAATAATATATTTATTAACTTAATTAATAATATTATTTAGGGATTATTATTTAAAATATAACTCTTAAATAATTATCATTTACTTAAATAAATATAATTGCGCACAATTAGAACTATAACTTTATTTTTAAATTTCTTGCATATACTTTATGCAATTTAATAAAAATAAACTCTATAAATTTTATATTTTCTCTCTCGAGTTAATTACGAGACGTTTTAATAATATATTTATTAATTCAACTAATAATATTTTTTAGAGTTTATTATTAAAATAAAACTTCTAAATAATACTTATTAAATTAAATAAATATAAATACGTCAAAAATAGAACTTTAATATAATCTTTTAAATCTGATTATTTTATTTTATTAATTTCTCAATTAATTAAATATAATTAAATATCTAATTTCTTTATAAAATTTCTATTAAATTTTCTTTTAATTTGATTTAATTATAACAGAAAATCACCACATACTCACAAAACCAAAAATGACAACTCAACTAAAGACAAAGAACATAATCAAACCCCAAGGTCAAAATCATGAATTCACATCACTTGACGAATTTGGATGGTTAAACTAACTCGAATACTTGTCCTATTTTTCTAGGAAAAATGGGTTTAAAGGTTAGGATTTGGACTTAAGAATTTATCTCCCCTCTCTTACCATTGAGATAATGCAATAGGGTATGCTCATCCTAGCAATTCAAGGAAGTCGATACTCAGTACCTACAATCTGCATAAAATCCACGCATGTACAAACACATATATGCTAAACTAAACAGGAGATGGTAGGGAGTGGTGCATCGTGTACATCCCAACTAGCAGGTGACTACGACTCCCTTCCTTAACCACATTAGCAACATCATACATAAAGGAAATATACATGCACGCCACACACATGTAGTATGGGGTAAGTATCCATAAGAAAACACATATGATAATCCATCTAACTAATCATCATCAATAACTAAAATCATTGTAATAATCATCATAAAATCAACTAAATATGAAACAATATATGATAATTTGAAAGATAGTGCTAGTCATCAACAAGCATAAATTGGCCTAAAAGAGTTCAACAATAATAATAAAATGCAAACTAGGGACAGGCACTACACTTTTTGCTCTACTCGGTTAACACTTACTTTCTACTACAATAGCTCGGTTTACATTGTGATGCTCGGTAGTGATGTGACCAACCAAATGATTAAGTGTTTTGGCACTAATTGACAAATGACTTGACCATAAGGTCAACATGAACCATGATCCATATATGCACCTTGAGCCTAGAAATTCCTAAAAGGAGAGTTGGTTACTCTAATTTGAGATCTTGGGGATTTTATATTTATTTTGGTTGATGCACTACTTTTTATCCTTATATATATATATATATATATATATATATATATATATATATATATATATATATATATATAGGTGCACACATATGACCAAAAATGTGTGTGTGTGTGTGTGTGTGTGTGTTTGTGTTTTGTGTATATTAATGTTGAGTGTGATTTATTTCTTAGATAAAGTACAAAAATTGATTAATAAAGTAAAGTAAACAAAAAGAAATAAAATAAATATCAAGAGATTTGAACCTTGAATCTATCACTTATACAACCTCATCTTCAACCAACTCACCTGCATGACTCTTCAAGAGTCCTCTTTAGGAATGAGATTTTGAATTCATAATTTAATAAAGAGGTAAAGAATTGTGTGAAAAGACTTACAAAGATTTGAATCTATTACCTTTGTGAGGAGATTGCTCAACTCAACCATAATGCCACAAGATATCTTTAGAGATCCTTCTACATACATATCTAGATAAACAGAAGCTATTGGAAAGTATTGATTATTTTTTCCAACACTTAAATAAATGAATTAGATTTATTAAATGAAACTTTAGCCAAGGGCCATTTCCAACAAGTGAAACCAAATACAATGACATTAATATTTTATAAAAGGAAAGTTTTTCTAGCAACCAAAACATAGAAAAAATATATATGCAAAAACTATAGCCAAATACCTTGGGAAGAGAATTTGCACTAGTGTGAATCTAGAAAACTAAAGGAAGGAAGAAAATCAAACCTGGTTGGAATCAAGGAGATATGGAGAATTAAGGACACAAAGAGGCTTCTCTAAAACTCATCTCAGAGAAACGAGTAGGCCACATATTATCTCTTATTTTGAAAATTATATAAAATAAGGTGTGAAATAAATTTGATTTTCTTCATATAAATTTTCTACTTGTGTTTATGTTTTGTATTTATCTCTATGTATTTTGGCTACTTTGGGAAATATATGCACATCATATTTGTTTTGAATGATGACTTTGTGTAGATAGAGTGCTAGGAATTGAATCCCTTGGGTTGGGTTGGTTGTGGGATTCCAATCTAGGATTTAAGCCCAAATAGTGTTGGAAAGTCCTCCACCATCCAATCAGATCTAGGAATTTATTTCATAGCATTTGTTATATTGTTTTAAGTTCTTTGGTATGGACGTGCAGGTATACTACACATATGTGTAGTTATATTGTTTACATGTGCAACACTGCAAACCTTTACTTGCTAACTTTTTGTCAACCTATTTAAAACATGTGTCATTTTGTCTTATGTATGCGTAAACTCGCTAAACAAATGTGTCGATCTAACAAAAGCACAGTTCTACTTTGTATATGTGTCGTTATGTGGGGTGAATGCACAGAACTAGTGAAAGGGACACAAAAGCATGATTTTAATGAACCAATGTGCATTTCTATTTAATAGATGTGAAGTTGTAACATAGACACAACAATAAAGGGTATATGCACAGGTATAGCAAACAGATGTGTAGTTTTACAATTGCCTAGTCATTGTAATTGAGTACTTGAATGTTTTAAGTCACTCCTTTGGTTGATTTTGGTACATACTTGTAAATGTTTTGTTACAAGACCATGGCATGTTGTTCTTTCAGTGGTAACACTTCTTTATGGGCATGTTAGAGTTTAGTTTTTTAATAGGGTAGAAACCCTAGGTAAGTGGTTCACCATAGGTGTTGGTGCCCAAAAGTAGTGACCAGGGAATCCTATGCTAGGAGACTAGAGCCCTACACAAGTTGGCTCCTTTGTGAGTAAGTAAATAAGTGATAACATAATGAAAAAACTAACTATGGGTTTGAGTCATTGGTATTCACACTAAATAAGATAATTGTGGAAGTTTTGGTGGAGTACTCAATGTAGGGACTCCCTACACTTTCTATAGGTCTTTAGCTTAGGGGGTTGATCCTAGCATTACTTGGTTGTGCCTATCCCCATTGGAGTACTTGGGGAAAAGACGTGGTTATGTGTGGCAGGGCATTCTTAAGCCCAAAGGGTGATTCTAACATATAGGAAGGTACGATGACACTCACTTAGAGGCGGATACACCCATCACTCTTTCCCTTGCATTTTTTAGGTCTCTTATGAACTTTTATCTTTATGCTTTATTATTTCTTTATTTAGGGATTAAGCCCTAGTTTTATTTAAGCCTTAATTAGATCATGGTTTGTCTCCTAGCTCGGGGGTGGTTCCTTAGGGTCCACATGGTTGGGTGGAAAAACATAAGGCTTGTTTATGGTTTAGCAATGAAGTTCTTTCTTGAAGATGCTTGGATGATAGGTTTGAAGATGTTCCTCATCATATTGTACTTGATATAAATTGAAATCTTCCACATTGTAAAAACGGAAAATATTGATGTATTTAAGAAAGCATGTAAAGGGATGGGTAGATACGAAAGAATAATGTATAATGAGATTTATAATATGTAAAAGGATAAGATTTTTATCTTTCTCTTCATAAATTCATTGTGAGAATATCTTGGAAGATTTGAATAATATTATGGTTCATTTATTGAATGAGAATCTTGTTTATCTTTATTTTAAAAGCTTGTTAATATGTGAATCAGTTTAATGTTGTTACATTATTATGAGCACATTTCTTAAGTAGTTTATGATCTAGAATAACCATAGATAAGACACTTTAAGGAAATTAATCATGGGGTCAATCCGTTAGGAAACTTGATTGGACATTGTTATATAAAAATAAATAAACTTCACCAATTAGATGATTTTAGCTTAGTCTAACTAGGCTTCTTGGTGGGGCATTACATTTGGCATCATAGCCCTAGGTTGCTACACTAGGAGCTCAAGAGCTTACTATGTTAGGAAAACTTGGAATAGGGAAAGTAATACATCTCTCACCTAACCTATGAACTTTTGAACTTCAAGATGCCTCCCAAGACACAAAGGGATAGAAGGGGGTAGAGTAGACAACTCACCCCCAATATCTGATCATATATGTTCTCAAGGAGAGTCAAGGGAATCAAATAGGATGAAGGCTATGGAAGTCAGGGTGAGGAAAGAAAAGCAATACAACTTAGGAGATTAATGAAACAAATGATGCAAAGATTGGACCAAAATGAAAGTAGGATGAAGTGGGATGAAGTTAATCATTCCCATGCAGGTGGCCATAGGGAATGTAAAATTAACATTAGGAGAAGAGTAGTATAAGAACATCAAAGACCTATTGTCACCCAAATGAAAGATTTACTCAAGTTACAAATACTTAAGTTCTACAGCAACAAAGGAAGGTCAGCACCATAAACTTGGTTGTTTGACTTAGAAAGATGGTTTACTATGCACTCATTTAATAGTAATGTAAAGGCTAGATGTTCTTTAATTCACTCAAGGAATAACACATCAAATTGGTGGCGTTAGGGGGAAGAAATTATGTTCTAGATAGGCATAGATGACATATCTTGGGAATTATTCTTAGAATCCTTCAAGGATAGATATCTTTATGATCAGTGGAGACATGGTAAAGCATAAGAGTTCGATGACCTCAAACAAACCAATATGACTATAGAGGAATATAAAAGGAAATTTTATAAACTCAATCCTTTCTCTGGCTTTAAGGAAGATGGTCCTATGTTAGTTCAGCACTTCATCAAGGGCCTTAATGACCAGATATCTGGAGGGGTAGCAATATTTGAACCAAAACTTTGAGGGATGCAGTTGCTAAAGCCTTTTTAGTGGTAAGGAATGTGATAACAAGGATGAGATGCCACATAGGCAGCCAAATAACTCAAAACAATAATAGAAACAATCAAGGGGCCACAAATTCTCATACAAACTCATCTTTTTAGGGAGGTAAGAATTTCTAGAAAAGGAAGTTCCATAATAGTAAAGGGAAGCATGCCAATGGCAAGACAAATAGGAAATATAATTCATGTAAAAACTCTCAAAATAATGATAAAGGGAGTGTTCAACAATCTAGTGCCCCTCCCTCCTAGAATTTTGGTAGAAATATAGGGTGTTTTTCCTACAGTCAACAAGGTCATTATGTAGCAATGTAATGCCTCGCTTGGGAACCCAAGAGAAATTAACATACTATGTTACAATGTTTCACTGAACATTTTAAAAAAAAATTAATTATACAACATAAGATAACAACGCAGAAGTAATATACACATACACATCAAATACACATAAGGAATTACAAATACAAATTCCTCTACTCAAGTGTTCCTTCACGTTGAGTTGCATTTAAGAAAGTTTAGTTAATTACTTTTAATCTCAAGTATAATGTTCATAAGCATACATGAATAACAGATACATAATCCCATAAGAAAACACATAAATACAAATTATACAATGTAGCACATCCAAATAACAACATCCACTACACATGTCATAGGGTATGTAATAATAAATACAGGTATAGGGTATGTGTAGGATCATGGTGTGCCAAAAAGTGGCGACATGAAAAAAGTGGAGTTTGAAAACATCTAAAAGCATTTCAAAATCCACTCTGACTTTTTTCCACCCATCCTAATACCAAGGCTAAAAAGTTTGGGCCAAGCCTTTCAGGTATTCGATTTCATATCGAATGTACGCGATATGATATCGGGTATCCAATATGAAATCAGATACTCCAAACCTACGACATAGATGTTTAATTATTGTTGTGCTCCATTCGAGTATCAGATTTATGAATGGGTATCAGATAAAGGTAAGTTTTTTTTTTGTATTTGTTTATGATTTGAATGAATATTATTATAAATTAATTATTTTAAATATAATTTGACAAAAATTAGGTTATTTTTAATAGAAATTATTGAAATTTGGGTTGTTTTAATAGAAATTATGTTTTGCAAATTAATAGGTATGGCTGAGCCAAATGATGATACCGAGCTAGGAAACAATGTTCCTTGTGACCCTCCACCAAAGGATCTAGTACCCTCTCAAAACCATCCACCAAATGATCCCCTACCCCCTCAAAACCCTCCTCGAATTGAAGATTTCATGATTGAAAATCTCACCAAACTAAGGATTTTGCGAACCACATATAACAATATACCTGCATTGGCTCCCATGTTATCCACGTTAAACACCATAGTGGATAATATTGAAACACTTACCAATGAACATAATGTTGCTCTTCATTGGTGTGAGGAAAAGCATGCCATGTTTGATGGCGGGTTGGACTATGATGAGGTTGCGGCCCTAAATATAACTAAAGATGATATAGTTAACCTTTTTGCGGACCCAAGAACTAGTAAAAAAGTAGAACACACAAAGCCCAAATTATCAATTAAATGGTGAGGCTATGCATGCGAACTTTTGGGATCATTGGTGGATGGTTTTTTACATCCTTGCACACAACAATTTAGAGGTTTCATTCTATTTCATTAAAAAATTGTATGCCAACTTTGTGTTGCACCTCAAGGTGAACTATTGGAGCATGAGGCCTAACATAGGTGTAGGCTGAGGAGCTCCTCAGAATAGACCCATTACCCAACAGAAGAAAGTTGGCACTTCTGTCCCCCCTACTAATGTCTCCCCCCCCTCCTTCAATGCAACACCATGACAACATTGCAGAGGCTAGCTCTCATACTATTAGAGCCATCTATAGAGTGAGTAGCCTATTGATATCCCAGGCTAGGTCAGTATTGCCTCCCCGTGTTGATGATGCTAGCACGATTGCATCATCTATGAGCTCATCACATGTTTGTGTGCCCCATACTTGCATAACTTGGAAGAATGTTTATCTTGGTCCCATAGGTGATCTTTCTGAGTATCAGTTTGTATTCAAGGAGGATACAGTAGATGCGCGTATAGAGGCTACACACCTAACATGAGAGAGGAGGGGCATGCAAAGGCATGGAATTCTTCTGTGTCAATATGTGTATACATTTTTTTGTTACAACATATGTGATTTAAATTTAATCTTTATAATAGAGTAATTTTAACCCATATCGACTCATACATGTATGTGATCTTCATTCATGTTTAGTTGGTGACTAAGGATTGATAATATCATGCTCTCAACTATTTAATTTGGCCTTAAGACATCTACGGTACATTATGTTGTGTTCTCATTTTTTTCTATTTGATATTGGAGCATATATGGTTTCTAATCTTTCTTTTCTCTTGTAAGTATCACCTATCTATGGGGGACAGAGTGCGGGGGTGAAGCATAACCCTTTCACAAGGGAAAGGTAATTAGGTGCTTTTAAAGTGATTAAATATTGATGCATTCTTGTAAAAAAATTGTGGTAATGAAATTTCACTACATTCTTTATAGTACAGGGCGTGGCTACTTGGTGATGAGTCTAGGTAGATTCGGCATTGCAGACCCTATGGCATTTCCATTTGTAATGAGAACCCCATCATATGTATAAGTATCATTTATTTTTTATTTTCCTTATTTTCATAAGTAAATTCAAAACTGATTTCCATGATATTAGCAACCAGTATTTTGTATCTCATAGGAAACACCTAGTGCACAAGAGGTTGGATGTCAGAGTTTTTTATCTGTGATGATGCAACCATTATATCCAGAGAAGGAGTCGACAGAGGTAAGTTGTAGTTTGAATTCTTGATTATATGTTATAAATTTAGTATGCCATGAATTATAATATTATATTTTAAGTTGTAGATTCATTTGACAAACATACTTGAACATATATAGGCCACAATCAACAAGGTTCAAGCATTGCCAAGGACATATGAGAGGACTCCTAACCGGTGCAGGAGGTCGACAAGAGAGGTATTTATGATGAAAGTTTAATATGATAAATCTTCATTAAAAAAAGGATCATTATGCATTTGAGTAATTCAATGTTAGATACATAGAATCATAAAAATTTAGTAGTCTAACTTTGGATTTTCCTTTGTTGTTTACGTAGGAGCATCTGATCCACCTAGTACAGCGAAGAGGTTGCATTTTCATCATCAACCAGCAGCATAGGATAGTATAGTTGTCATAGGATGCATCATGAGACATTCTAAGATGGCATATGCCACATTGTATACAGAAACATTGATATTATATATTTCAATGGCATGATCAGCCACATTTTATATATGGATCTATGTATTTTGATATATATTTGCATAATTTGTCTATGGATACATGAAATTTGATATATATTTGTGTAATTTGCCTATGGATACATGTATTTTGATATATATTTTTTTCATTTATGTACAAAATGATATACATATTAATTTAGTATAGTATTGTTCAATTTATCGTGGATCATGTGTATTGTTCATGTTTATGGAATATCATTCATTTTAATCATGTTTGTTATATTGGATTCAAATCCAATAATTTGTGAATAACATTTTAACACCCTTTACTGTCAAATTTTGATGCAATTTTTAATTTGAAATGATATCATAAATGTTTAATTTGAAATGATCTTTGCAATCCCTTAGGATGTCACTATGGTTCACCCGCCCAAATGCACTTAGAGCACCTTGGATACTCTTCAGTACAGGGTGGTCATGAACGATGGAGGCTCTTCATGACCAGCAGAAGAGAGTCACTAGGGTTCACCTGCCCATCTAGAGCTAATGACGTTGACAATTCGATGCCAAGATCAGCCGTTTCAAAGTAACGCAGTGATGCACCTATGAACTGAGGCACACTGCAAGTTTTGGCATCAAGTGAGATCGTTGTGCTGAATCTAAACAGAATGTGATCTCTCAAAAATGAGATAGGTTATTGTAGGCCTTGGTATGACTATCATGTAGCATTCTATGTTTCATTGATATCGCCCAGGAGCTCCAAGTTATGACACTCAGAAGATCATCGACCTCAAAATGCACTTAAAGCACCTTGGAGACTCTTCAGTATGGGGTGGCCATGAATGATGGAGGCTCTCAACAACTGGAAAAAGGGTGTCACTAAGGTTCACCCATACATCTAGAGCTAATGGCTCTAATGATTCGATGCCAAGGTCAGCAGTTTCAAAGTTACGTATTGATGCACTTCTGAACTAAGGCACACTGCGAGTTTTGGCATCAAACGATATCGCTGTGCCAAATCCAAATGGAATGTGATCTCTCAAAAATGAGATAGGTCTTGGTGTGACCATTCTGTAACATTCAACATTTCATCAATAGCCCCCACGAGCTCTATGTTACGACCCTCAAAAGATTGACCTCGAAATGCACTTAGAGCACCTTGGAGACTCTTCAGTACGGGGTGGCCGCAAATGATAGAGGATCTCTACAGCCAGAAAAAGGGGTGTCACTAGGGTTCACCCATCCATTTGGAGCTAATGACATTGATGATTTGATGCCAAGATCAACAATTTCAAAGTTACACAATGATGCACTTATGAACTGAGGCACACTACAAGTTTTGGCATCGAGAGAGATCGTTGTGCCAAATCCAAATAAAATGAGATAGGTTACTATAGGCCTTGACATGACCACCCTGTAGCATTTGACATTTCATCCATAGCCCCCATGAGTTCCGAGTTACGATCTTCAAAAGATCGACCTCAAAATGCACTTAGAGCACCTTGGAGACTATTCACTATGGGGTGGTCACGAACAATGGAGGCTCTCCACAGCTAGAACAAGGGTGTCACTAGGGTTTACCCACCTATCTAGAGCTAGTGACATTGATGATTTGATGCCAAGATTAGTGATTTCAAAGTTACGCAATGATGCACATATGAACTGAGGCAAACTATGAGTTTTTGCATTGAGCGAGACCATTGTGCTGAATCCAAATGGAATGTGATTTCTCAAAAATGAGATAGGTTATTGTAGACCTCAACATGATTTTCCTATAGAATTTTACATTTCATCGATATACCCTATGAGCTCCGAGTTACAACCCTCAAAAAATGGACCTCGAAACACACTTAATGCACCTTGGAGACTCTTCAGTACGAGGTGGCCGCGAATGATGGAGGCTCTCTATAAATAGAAGAAGAGTGTCACTAGGCTTCACCCACCCATCCGAAGCTAATGAAACTAAAAATTTGATGCCAAGATCAGCAGTTTCAAAGTTACGCAGGGATGCACTTATGAACTAAGGCACACTACAAGTATTGGCATCGAGCAAGATTGTTGTACCGAATCCAAATGGAATGTGATCTCTCAAAAATCAAATAGGTTATTGTAGGACTTATCATGACTATCCTGTAGCATTTGACATTTGATCAATAGCCCCCACGAGCTCTGAGTTACAACCCTCAAAATATCAACCTCAAAATCCACTTAGAGCACCTTGGAGACTCTTCAATACGGGGTGACCGCGAATGATGGAGGCTCTTTGTGGTTGGAACAAGAGTGTCACTAGGGTTCACCCCCCCATCTAGAGCTAATGACACTGATGATTTGATGCCAAGATGAGCGGTCAAAATTACGCAGTGATGCACCTATGAACTAAGGCACACAACAAGTTTTGGCATCGAGCGAGATCATCATGCTGAATCCAAATAGAAAGTGATATCTCAAAAATGAGATAGGTTATTGTAGGCCTCAACATGAAAATCCTGTAGCATTTGATGTTTCATCAATAGCCCCCATGAGCTCTAAGTTGTGACCCTCAGAATATCGACCTCGAAACACACTTAGAGCACCTTGGAGACTCTTCAGTACAGGGTGGCTGCAAACGATGGAAGCTCTCTGCGACCAAAAGAAGAGTTTCACTAGGGTTCACCCACCCATCTAGAGCTAATGAGGCTGATGATTCGATGCCAAGATTAGAGGTTTCAAAGTTACGTAGTGATCCACCTACGAACTGAGGTACACTACGAGTTTTGGCATCGAGCAAGATCGTTGTGCCGAATCCAAATGGAATGTGATCTCTCAAAAATGAGATAGCTTACTATAGGCCTCAAAATGATTGTCCTGTATCATTCAATATTTCATTGATATCCCCCACAAGCTCTGAGTTACGATCCTCGAAAGATTGAACTCGAAATGTACTTAGAACACCTTAGAGACTCTTCGGTATAGGCTGGTCCTGAACGATGGAGGCTCTCAATGGCTAGAAAAAGGGTGTCACTATGGTTCACCTACCCATCTAGAGCTAATGGCACTGATGATTTGATGCCAAGATCAAAAATTTCAAAGTTACATAGTGATGCACCTATGAACTGAGGCACACTGCATGTTTTGGTATCGAGCGAGATCGTTGTGCCAAATCCAAATAGAATGTGATCTCTCCAAAATTAGATAGGTTATTGTAGGCCTCAGCATGACAATGGAGGCTCTCTAAGGCTAGAAGAAAAGTGTCACTAGGGTTAGTATTAAGTAAAAACATTATTTTTTACCTCTCTCAAGTTTTTGGCACAGTGCAATTTTGGTGTTAGTATGTATCAAAATCATCATTTTTTAGGTCCCTCCACATAAATTGCATTAAGTAAAATCATCTTTGTTTCTTTCATTAAATCAACAAGTTTACATTTTTAATATCTCAAGTGTTTCGTCATTGTTACATCAATACACGACTATCAAAATAGTAGTGTCAAAAATAGTAGCATCAAAAATCGTAGTGTCAAAAATAGTAGTGCCAAAAATCATAGTGTCAAAAATAGAATAGATTTTTCTTCTTTTTGCTCCTTATTTAGTTTTTTAATCTTCATTCATAGCTACTCTTCATGATGTACCTACATTCTAATATCATAAAAATATTAGGAACTTATTGTATTAAATAATATAATCATCGGTTCACCCAATCATTATGAACAAACGAACATAAGAAGTAAATATACCTAGTTGAGTGTTCTTGTAGGGTCCTCTCTCTATCTTAGGGTCTCCAATAGGGCTTCATGATCAACATTAGTAATAGTAAAAAGTTCTTTTACTTTTGGTCTTCCTTGATACTTCAACAACTTCACATTTGTTGCTATAATAAGATGTGAATATATGAGAATTGTTTTGTGCTTCTAATAGTCTTTGAATGCAGGAATTCCATTCCTTCTAAGCATGTATATATGTAGTCATGTTCCATCAACAACAACTAAACTAGTAGGATATATGAATCCATCATCATCTGTGATCGGTTGTGCAAGCTTTTGCTTACCTCTTACACAATTTACTAACCAATAATCTAATTTCTCATCATTCCCCTGTGGTGCGACCAATGCAAAGACATGCCCTGGCTGAAGAAGATTCGATAGATAGTTATACTCAAGTGAACTTTCCATGTCATCATTTCTGATAGAGGGTATGATAGACAATGGAGTAAGATAATGTGGAGCCCATGTGTCCACCCACTCACTCGACTCACAGTGATCCCAATTAAATTGAAAACAAGTAGGACAAAAGCAAGCTAGCTATCATGTCCAAATGGTTCATGTACTAGAGTCAGAGCTCCGAAATAAATGCATTTTTTATGAGTCTCTAACTGTAGCACAATCTAATCTATCACCTATGGACCCTTCCTCAACCAACCAAAAGAACATGCATACTCCTGAATCAAGAGTCCCCCCTTGTGATAATGTTGAACTACACTAATCACCAATGCTACAAGCATCAAGAAGCTCTACTCCTGAAATCTTTAATTACTCCTTAACTACAGCTCTCTTCACACATGCCCCTGCTCCATCATGTTCCCCTTTCCCATGGCTGGACTCAAAAAAAATCCAAATCTGAGGCACCCCTCTCTCTACGTGCATCCTACACAACCAATAAAATGTGCAAGCCTTCTTGAATTGAGTTTTTCAATTATCTGACCAAATGATATGTCTATCCATAGCAATGTCATGCTCCTGTAAGAAATCAAAATAATTCTCAAAACAATGTTGCACAAACTCATGAGAGTGAGATTTATCATCACTCATGTAAAAATGGTACTCTCTAATAATCTTCTGATTATCTTCCACACTATCAAGGGCATGTTTATATGTTATATGGACAAAAATAGCAATTTGAATGGAGTTGTAATACTGAGATTGTGTCTCATTTTGAGGTTGCAATGTGTAGTTCTATGTAAAGTCAACGACTGATATAATAGTGCCAATGGGAAAAGTCTCCTTACGCATTCTAAATTGTTGATCCAACCACTGAGACCTGTGACTATAACTTGCATACTTGTAGAAAAGATTTGTCTTGAAATCTAAATAAAACTAGCCACACTAATTTCTTTTGCAACAAATTCACATCTACAGCCATCACCCCCACTCTTTAATATGTATTTCACCATTTCATATACCATTTTTTTTACTATTGTCCTCCCAAGATCTTGTTCGCACCCCTCATGGAAAAATGTGTCAAACTTGGATAAGCCAACACATTCTGAACACTTCGCATTTAAGCAAGTATTTCTATAAAAGAAACAAGCATAAACTCTACGATGTAAAAATTGATCAAGAAAGTCTCTTGATGATTTTGGAAGCCCACTAGCACCACAATTCTCTAACATTTCTTTACTATGTAAAGTAGAAAGGATGGAGTGTAATAGTTCATATGCATAGAAAACTCGACATGATATTTGCAACAACATATATTTTGAATTTTATGTGGCACATAATAAAATGGCTTCAAAGATTCAAAAGCCCTTTGTGATATATGCAATCTTGGATGACTCTCTCTAAATTCTTTGAACAACATAGTTTGACTTACCTCCAAATAATGTTTAGGATGTGGCATGCGGTCTTTGATGCCAATTATCAACTTCAACATGTCTTTAGCATTGGGTGATACTTTTGAGCTAGAGTGACAAAACTATGTAATTTATTCTTTCACATCATTGGATAGCTTCTTATCAAAACATGGAAGTCTCCCACCAAAAGCCCATGTTTCATTTTGAAGAGGATCATCAATTCTCTCTCGTCTACTAAGTGCTCTTCTCAAAGTAGTATGATTTAGGTTCAAGTCAATACAAATTTGTCTCATATATCTACCCTTTCTCAAATGATGACTTACCAAAGAGGTTGTAATAACCCTTCGAGCAACTCTCTTATCCTTCTTCCTGCCATTTTTTCCAATGCTATTGAGAGCACTGAAAAGATTCTTCACAATAATGGCATTTTTTTCAAATTTTTATTGACACAAATATTCAATTTGGAAAGCATAGGTCTCATCTTTTGCATCTTTAATAAGTGCATAAAAAGTTGACATTGCTCCACCACTGTCTTGTTGTCGGAAAACATCTTATATAGTCTTGAAGCTCATAACCGAATGGTTCTTTGTGATTTTTTTTCCTTCCAAATTGGTAATAATCATTTCATCAATTTCAATTATCCATTTTGGTGTTCTAGGACCTTCATGTCAATTATAATTAGGAGATATGTAATGTTCTTGTGCATTTTCATTTTTGACATGGTGAATCATGCAATTTACATTATGAACTTGTAATTTTTCATTCTCCAAATTTTTATTCACTAAATTTTCAATCCCAACATTATCATTTTCAATTGATACATTTCATTCCCCAACTGTACATACCCATTATCTGACTCTATGATTTCAACTTCGATCAATACATCGTCAACTTGATTCACATTTAACATACCTTGTCTCTTCCTTCAGTGATTTACCTTGTCCCTTTCCTTATATGATGTAATGTCTTCATTTGATACCTTCCTTTTGTGTTTATCATTTGGACGACTACTACTCCCCATTCAAACAACAATATCGAACACCTAATCATACATTATAGAAACTTTTTTGATTGTATGGGCCCCAAGAAATCATTTTTCTTCAAACTTGTGAAAATGAACCCCAAAAAATGTGATTGTCGGGTCTATAGTGACATAATCGTTTGGAAAAAGTATGCCCGTATTTCGGGTACCCGATCCCATATCGGGTATTTGATCCAAGATTGGATACCCAATACGGTATTGAGTACTCGATATGGACACCCAAATTTTGGAAGGAAGTCAAAATTTGGCAAGTGTGGGCAATGTGAAGAAAATAGTATATTATTATATATATTAGTATTTTATTAAATATAGTATAGTAATATATGTAATTATTATTATGATTATTATTATCAACTATAATACAGTAATATATATGATTATTATTATTATTATTATTATATAGTCATATATTATAATTACTATTATATTTAATAGTCATATATTATGATTATTATTCTATTTAATATATAATCATATATTATAATTATGTCCCTAGGGGTCCTAGGACCCCTAGGGACCTATTTCGTTTGATCGAATGGGTCAAAAGGGGTCATAAGACAACCTATGACCCCTTTCAATGCATTTCATGACAACATGTGTCCTTAGGGGTCCTAGGGACCTATTTTATTTGATCGAATGGGTCGAAAGGGGTCATAGGACAACCTAGGACAACATATGTTTGTTTGATCAAATGGGTCAAAAGGGGTCATTGGACAACCTGTGACCCCTTTCAATACGTGTCATGGCAACATATGTCCCCTAGGACCCCTAGGGACTTGTTTCATTTGATCAAATGGGTTGAAAGGGGTCATAGGACAACCTATGACCCCTTTCAACACGTTTTATAACAACATGTCCCTAGGGGTCCTAGGACCCCTAGGGACCTCTTTCATTTGATCGAATGGGTCAAAAGGGGTCATAGGACAACATATGATCCCTTTCGATGTATTTCATGACAACATATGTCCCTAGGGGTCCTAAGATCCCTAGGGACATGTTTTATTTGATCAAATGGATCGAAAGGGGTCATAAGAGAACCTATGACCCTTTTGATGTGTTTCATGACAACATATGTCTCTAAGGATCTTAGGACCCTTAGGGACTTATTTGGTTTGATCAAATGGGGTCATAGGACAACCTATGACTCCTTTCGACGCATATCATAATAACATATGTCCCTAGGGGTCCTAGGACCCCTAGGGACCTGTTTCATTTGATCGAATAGGTTGAAAGGGGTCATAAGGGAACCTATGACCCCTTTCAAAGCATTTTATGACAACATATGTCCCTAGGGGTCTTGGGACCGCTAGGAACCTATTTGGTTTGATCGAATGGGTCGAAAGGGATCATAGGATAACCTATGACCCCTTTCGATGTATTTCATGACAACATATGTCCTTAAGGATCCTAGGACCCCTAGGGAGTTGTTTGGTTTGATCGAATGGGTCAAAAGGGGTCATAGGACAACCTATGACCCCTTTCGACACATTTCATGACAACATATGTCCCTAGGGGTCCTAGGACCCCTATGGACTTATTTATTTTATCAAATGGGTCAAAAGGGGTCATAGGACAACCTATGACTCTTTTTGACGCATTTCATGACAACATATGTCCTTAGGAGTCCCTATTTCATTTGATCGAATGGGTCAAAAGGGATCATAGGACAACCTATGACCCCTTTCGACACATTTTATGACAATATATGTCCCTAGGAGTCCTAGGACCCCTAGGAACCTATTTCGTTTGATCAAATGGGTCGAAAGGGTCATATGACAACCTATAACCCCTTTCGACACATTTCATGATAATATTATATTTAATAATAATATAATACTAGATTATATAATTATATATATATATATATATATATATATATATATATATATATAATAGTCAATAATAAGAATGATGTCCACACTTTCCAAATTTTGGTTTCCCTCCAAAATTTGGCCTATGTCCACACTTCCTAGTTTTTAGTTTCCCTCCAAAATTTGGGCTATGAATCTTTGAGAAAAAAAATTGCCGCCACTTTTTGGGTACCCGATGTGAACTAGTATTAGGTACCCAATTAGGGTTGGTATTTACCAAACCTGTTTGGTCAACTCAAAAAACATGTTTGAGACAAGTTTCAGTGACATTCAAACTTCAAGTAGCCATTTGACAATATTTTTTTCATCAAAATTTAATGAAATGAAGAGGGTTTTTTTATAACACTCTCAAGATTCCATCGATATAATTTTTGTCAAATTTTGAGTTCAATAAGTATTTATTAGTTAATTTTTAATGAAGATGCCTATAAACTGTTGATTGACATACTGATTGAAAAATAGCTATAACTTTCAAATGGTATAATATTTTTGAAATCCAAAAGTTGTGTCACATTATATGCTTCGCCTAGTATAAGAAAAAAAAATTAATTAAATTTGTAAAGTTTTCAATTAGTTAAGGTGGTCAGACACGGAAGTTTTTTTTATTCTAGAAAAGTTGTAGTAAAAAATTCATGTTTGATTATTTATTTGGAATTAAAATACCCAAAAATATGTGTCACATTTGGGAATGAGACTTTTTTTAATCTATAATTATATTTAAATATATTATCATTTGATTTTGATTGAGGTGGTCAGACACACTCTTACTTTTTATTTTTGCCCTAAAATTTTTGTAATACTACATTAAAATCCAAAATTTTGTTAAATCAAATAATTTTTTCTCTAAAAAAGGCCTAATAGAAATTACATTCAATTTCTTATAGATTCTTTTCTTACAACTTATTGATATAAAACCCATAACTACTTTAAAATTACATGTCAAGTTAACATAACCCTGATTTGTTGGTTTTTCACTGCCACTTAAGGCCATAGTTTGGTTGACCATGATCCTGCGCATGCCCTACATCAAGAAGCAATACATCATCTTGTAGGATCTCAGGATATAAGGTACAAGATACATATATACATCAATTGAATAGAAGTCTCCAAGATAAGAATACGAATGATAATAATAAAAATGCATCAACGAGCATCCAACATCTGTCGATCTGAGGGAGACCCAGATGGTAAGAAGACACTACTTCTCGACTGAGTGGTCACCTAAT
>CM053784.1:271108916-271316416 GCA_028749045.1 Cupressus sempervirens | reverse complement strand
TTAATGACTTTTTAGTTTAATATTTTAAATATGTCATTTGTCAATTTATTTTCTATTTCTATTTGTTAATAATTATGATTGTCAAATGACATTTTCTATTATAAATTAATTTTTTAAAATAAATTCTATTTCTAACTCCCATCAAATTTATTTATTATTTATATTTGTTAATAATTGTGATTACGAATGACATCACATATTTTAATTTGGTTTTTCAAGTTTTTGTGATTGCCAAATGACATTTCCTATTCTAAATTGATTTTTAAAAATAAATTTTATTTGGAACTCCATAAAATTTATTTTCTATTTTTATTTGTTAACAATTATGATTGCCAAATGACATTACATATTTTAATTTGGTTTTTTAATGTTTTTGTGAATATCAAATGACATTTGATATTTTAGATTGATTTTTAAAATAATTTCTATTTGTAACACCCGTCAATTTATTTTTCTTAAAATATTCTTTTGGCATATTCTTGTGATGCGGTTTATTGCTCTCATTGGATATGCCTCTTGGCTTAATTATGGAAATTTATAATTTATATTTTTCTTCACTAACCACGAAAGGATGAAATCAAGTCAACCAATGGGGATTGATATTTGATTCATAGGGAGTCTGACACTTTAGTGGAGATAAGATTGGATGAGGAGCTTAGAAGATTGATATCCAGTGGGAGTTTGAAAATCCATGTGTGATTTCATTATTTTGATGGGCCTACCCCCTGCGTACATAATGAGGAAGTGACAATTTCCAAATGATTATTAGTTGCAATTATAAATGTTATTGGAAGGTGACAATCTTTCAATATCTTAAATCTTTTATTATGATGGACATCTTACGATGTCTAAGCAAGTCATGATAGATTATAACTTGCATGGTGGATTAAGCTCCTTAAACAAACCATGACCTTCTATTGTGATGGACATCTAATGACGTCTAAACAGATCATGATAGATTATAACTTGCATGGTGGATTAAGTTCCTTAAAAAGACCACGACCTTTTATTGTGATGAACATCTTATGATATTTGAGACAGATCATGATAACTTATATCTTGCATGGTGGATTAAGTTCCTTAAAAAATACATGTATATTTCTATGGTAACTATTATTGAGGATACATTATCTATGAACATTTTTTTTAGTACTCGATGAATATAACATGACTTGATATTCTGAGGTCATTACGCTTGATATTATGAGATGATATCTAAGTGGTAGATATCTTCTAATCAAAGATATCTGCAAAATTGTCATTCTTGATATTACATTGAGGAAATACAATATCATGTGTTTATCCTCTCTAGTTAAGAGAGGGTGTTGATGTTTGGTAGCTTTAGTCGGATAAACCTAGAAGACAATGGTATTGTAGATATATACATACATACATATGCATATATTCATTATGTATGAGATATAAATTATATATATGTAAGTTAATATTATAAGACTAATTAAATATATTTTGTGTGTGTGTGTGTGATTATATTAATTAATAGAGTATGTGTTAATTAATAGACATGTCCCATGAAGGAACATGTCTCTCCTTCTCTCTTCCTCAATATTAACTAGCACTTGCACCTTGAGGAGCAAGGGGTACGTCGATAGGGTCAAAAATTGCATGCCTATGTAGGATGGTTGCCCACATATATTAGTTTTGGTATAAGATGAAAGGAAATGTAAACAAGGGAAATACAATAACTTTCATGTGTATGGAGCCTTCAAACTCCTATTCTATTATTTCAATGTCTTATGGGAATATAATTGTGTTCCCACAATATTTGTACTATTTTTCATGAGTCCGGGTCACTTGCACTTTGTATTTACTCATGTTATGAGCATCTCTTCAATTTGGGTTAGCTTTCTTAATTTATCTAGCTATTTCCTTGGGTCCATTTTATTACACATAAATCATCAAAACCTTCCTTTTTCATGAGAACATATAGTGCAAACTACACCACATTCCATTGAATTGGTATGCATCCCAAGGTAGAACTCATTGCATACTTTACATGTTCGCATGTTTGATAATGAATGTATCCTTGTGTAGATTACTTAGAATCTATTGTAAAGTTTGTATTGGATTAGGGTATGAGATTATTTGAATGAATAGTTAGTATCTAAGTATTCACCTAGCTTAATTTTATTTTCATTTTTCTAATACAAATGAGAATAGGGTCACAATTACCATTTTGGATGCATCTTGCAATCATTGCATTCATGAGACAATATTTTGTGCAAGCATCTTTGTGAATATTTTAAGAGCATCATCTATATTCCAATATTTGTTGTACATATCATTTAGGAAAGTTCAAACTATATATCAATCCTATATCCCTAATAAAAGGATAAAGTTTTAAATTTAAAGTGGAGAATGAGTATATGAGAACTATATAAAAGTGGAATGCAATAAAGACTAAAAGGATGAATACTATTGAGGTTGTGGGTGAACATTCAATAGTGTTTCTCACTTGTGGGATGTTTAATTTCTATAATTCTTTGAACAATGTTCTACATGACTTTCTTTCTCATAGCCATAGAATTTTTCTAAGATATTTTTGAATTCAAGAACTTATGCACTAGATATGTTTATGGTTAAGAGAAAATGTTATCATTAAATCACTAAGAATCTAGCTTAAATTCCTCTATTTGATATTCATTGGACTACAATCACAACTATGAGTGAAAAATATACAGTAATATTTTCTCAAGCTAATGACAAAGAGATCATTTCTAGTAGTTTCAACATCATGCATAAAAAACTACACAAAGCTAGCAATAGTGAGAATTGAGTAATTGTATAGGGGTAGTAGATGAATACAATGGGGGTTGTTACTGCATAAATGAAGTAGATGTCCACATCAATATATACAATGGAATTCCAGTAAACAAAGACATCACAGTTGACATGAAGGCATGCACGTATCCATAAAATAGTAAATTGCATCTACAAATCTATATTTGTCACAATGATTAAGTCACCACTATATTAGTAGATATACATCAAATACAAATCCCCTTGTAGGTTTTTATAGCATAGCTCTGAAGTTGTCTAGAACATAAACTTTGCTTTAGCAAGATTTTTTTGACCATAGGTCTGCACTGGTGGTCAACTATTGTAAAAAGAACCAAAAGGTTCATACTTGGTCAACATTTCTATTTTACTATATCAATTTATGTTATATACATCAATTTCTGAAATGCAACTTTGATAGTAGGAATACAACCAAAGGCACGTAGGAAGTTATAAAACCCACTTAGGATTTTTCCATGTTGCATGAAAAACTAGTGTTGCTTCCTCAATATCATAAAACCAATGACTTCCACATGGCGTATCAGTGAACATGTTTCCTTTACACGTTGTAGTGTGTTATAATATCTAGGAGTAATTTAATTTTAAAAGCACGAGAGCTTATTGTTCAAAAAGCTAGTCTAATTGATTGATGGTATTGACTGATAAGGTATCATGGCAAAAAAAATTCTTCTATTAATTTGAATAACAATTTTTTACTAAGGGAGATATTCCAAAAGTTATACACAAAGTTTGATAGATAGACATAGTGAATATGATGTTGAAGGGTTTCGCATGAAAAAATATATTTTAGGAGCATTATTTTGAAAACCACAACTTTCTATGTGAATGGAAACCACATCTTTCTATGTGAATATTGTATTTTTTATTAAGATTTATAAACTAGTCAAAAAAATGGAAATTATAGATGAGTTTATCTTTCCTTTTTCATTTCTTTCTATTATAGATTATATAGTTTGTTAGATTCTTTTTATAATGATTTTATAGAAGTTCAAGTAATATTTTCTTTCAAATTTAATGTTTGGTATTTCTTATGTGAACGGAAACCACAACTTTCTATGTGAATGTTTTATATTTAATTAATTAGATTTTTGTTAAGATTTATAAACTGGTCAAAAAATGGAAATTATAAATAAGTTTATCTTTCCTTTTTTCATTTCTTTCTGTTATAGATTATATAGTTCATTAGGTTCTTTTTATAATGTTATTATAGAAGTTCAAGTTATATTTTCTTTCAAGTTGATGTTTGGTATTTCTTGCTATCATATTAAAATATTAAAACAATGTAGATCAAGTAAGTAACATTTTTCTTTTGATATTTATTTTACTTATATAAAAAAATTGTGAAAAACAAAATGAGTTCATTGCACCTTTTTTGTTACATTCTTTTTATATTGTGAGTTGTACAAGTTTATTTCACATTTTTATTTCATTTGGTATTTATTGTTTCTTATTGCCTTTCTATTACATTATAATATGCTCAAGCATTGGACCCTTTGGGCAAAGAGGAAACGTAGAAGAAAGATTCAATAGAAGAGTAATCAAACATAGAGGTAGGGAGGACACCTAATCTACATTGCAAAAATAGTTGACAGCGTGAGGTGCTCAGCAAGACTAAAATTTACATTGTGCACCTCGTAAAGAACTGATATTGGTTACTGTGATTTCAAGAAGCTGAATGAGAAACGCCAGGAGAGAGCATGGCAGACAAATGGAGATGCATTCATGACAACGATAACTAGGAAGGCATGCTCCATTCCCTTCACCCATCTGACCTCAAAAAATCCATTCTCATCTATGGCGACCTCATTTAGCACACCTACGACACCTTCACTATGTTACTAGAAATGATAAATGTCAAAAACAATGTAACACGAAACAATTTTTTTGGAGGTTTCCTTAAGAAATGTGTGTATGTATATATATATAGAATGTGATAATCTTAAATAATAATATAATTTAAAAATAAAACTACAATTCAATTTATATTTAAATTATTTTTAGTATAAACATAAAAATTCTAATATACTTAAAATACATTGAAAATTTAAAACATAAAATTTATAAAAATTTAAAATATATATCAATGTTCAAATATTTTCTTTTAAATATAAACTATTTTTAGAACTACTAAAATAATCATTTAATTCTAGAACTAAATCACCATAACTAGTAAGAGGAGTAATCAATAGTACTGCAATGCAATGTTTGAATACATAAACTAATTTTTAATTGAATTTGTCTTTGCAAATTGAAGGCCACAATATCACTAATTCATAATCCAAACAACCTTTAAGTGGACGCTGGTGATATATACAATATTGTCATTGTCAGTTTCAGTCTGTATTTAACAAATTAGAAACACATTAACTGATGGTTATGTTCTAGTTACTTGCAATTAAACTCAGTAAAAAGTGATTGTTTGTTGTACTTGTAGGTAATCGTAATGAATAAATGTAACTAAACCTTTAACTCCCTTAAATTTCGCATCAAAGTCACTCACCCTTTACTGCTAAATATTTTGCATAGGGCAATGTAGAAGACAAAATGCAAAACAACAACCTTATGTTTGGTTTTTGGTAACATGGCCCTCATTTCAAACAGGTTGATGTGGAATTTGTGGTGGGCTCTAATTCCTAGGTTGGGGCCTCGATCAAGGAGAGTATTTTTCTTGGTTTGATGTTCTAGTCAAAGAATATTTCATAAAGCCAAAAATTAGGGGTAGTCTTGTTTGGGCTAAAACATTCGCTCTAATTACCAATCTTTCTAATCTATAGAGTGGTTACTTTGTGATCTATATCTCAAACTTATTATTAATCAAAGATTTTATCTTTTGGTTCAATCTTTGGTTGGAATTTTTATGAGACTACATGCAAACATTGAGATGGTAAACATAGACTAGAACAAAGAAAAAATCAACTTCTTCAGGATAAAAAATCCACATAGAGCTCTCCATTAAAGTACAATCTATGGTGACCTTAGTGAAAAATAAATGGTTGTTCTAATGGCTATTCACAAGCTAGTCTTCATTATAGTTTGTTGGAAGTTTGTACACATGAATCCTTACATCACTTGACAATCATACACTAAAATACTATAACATTAAACCCAAATTTGAGAAAAAAAGTACTAGTTTCGAACATCAAAACACAGATTTTAAAAAAATGAAACAAAATATTATTTTCAAATATGATACAGAGATTACATTAAAACCCCTTAAATACACAGACAATCCCCTACCAAATGCATCAGAGAATACTTTTTTTTGGACAGCTAGGGTTTGAACCATGGATAGTTGAATCTCATCGCTAAAACCTCAAACCAATCAAAGGTAAACAAAGATTTGCAAACATAAAGTTACAAAGATATATAGACAATCAATCCAATATATCGGTAACACATCCACTATTCCCAAGGGTCAAACTATCCATGCACCACCTACGCAAAGATCATCATTCATAGACCCTGATACAAATCCTCCTTAAATTTGCTCCACCATCCATTTTGTGCACACAAAATACCACTTCCCTTTGATGCAAACATCATACTAACCTTCAACTAATCCAAATCTGAAAATAATATACAACCAAAACAATACAATTTATCAAGCACAACACAACTTCCACTACTACCTTGCATTCTTCGCCAACAAACCATGAAATCTGACCACCATCTTCTAAGATATTAGTTGATATAGAAAGAGGACATTTATAGAAGGAAGAGACAATGGGAAATCCACTCACTGTTGTAAGTGACATTGAATTAATTCATTGGAGATTTTTGCCTAAATACAATCCAAGAGAAGATTTTATGAATCATGAAAAGATTGTCTAAGATATTAAAAAGGTTGTAGGTGACAGTGAATTAATTTATTGAATTTTTTTTCCTAAATACAATCCAAGAGAAGATTTTATTAATTTATGCTAGATATGTCTTAGGGATTATATTAATTTATTCTGAAAAGGTTGGAGTCAAATTTGTGTAAGGAAAGGCAAACTTGCTAAAACTACCAAAAGTTGTCATGACAACTTTTGCATAGAAGTTTCATTACATTGAAAATGAGTTGGTTAGTGAAAAAAATTGTGGGAACTCAACAAAGATGCATATATAAGCCCTCACAAACACATGTAAGAGGTTGGTTGAGGTTTTGGTGTGGAGATAGTCAAGAACACTGCTCATTTTCTAACTTATTCATCACACTCACCTGTGCAAGGAATGTGATTGTTGTTCATTGAATTGAAAATTCATTAATATTTTTTTTTGTAAATAGTTAGAATATGCTTATTTGATACATTTTGAGTTTTGGTAGAAGTTAAAGTTCAGTTTTGCATTGATAAATAAAATTCTTTCTTTGACAACCAACCTACTGGTTTGAACAAAGTAGGAACATTAAAAATGGCCTTAACTTGAAATATCATTGTGCAAATCTGACATATCTTTTGGATCATTCAATAGGGTATATTTACATATCAAATCCTTTTCTAGGAGGTCAGATAATGAGTTCTTCTATTTTTACCACCTTGCCCTAGGCGAGTCTTGCTTCAACTCGACCAGGGGCAAAGGTGGTTAGTTGAGTACAAATTGTATGAGTGGATTGGGAAAGCCAATGCAATGACTTGGAAGAGTCAATACAGACTTTAGGAAGTTGTGGACAATAAATTAAGGTATTTGAATTCATCTTTGAGGTTTTCTCATAGAAAAATCAAATTCATTGCATATTCCTTTGTAAAATGATACCATTAGGGTTTACAATTGTACGAATGAGTTTGACACTTGAAACCCTAAAAATATATTTTCTCACCCAGAAGGGTATCTAAAATGGTACTTGGTTTGGTAATATGTTTACAAATTTGTAGAGTTATTGGATATAAACCTCATTAGCATGCCTAATTGAGGGCTTGAAGGGCTATAAGGCCTAAAAGTGACAATTCTTGAAATTGGTAGAAAAAGGATCACAAGATTTGCCAAAATGAATTCATATTTTATAGAAATGGTTAATATAAAGGCTCATACCCCCTGCAAGGACATGGTGAGTGTGCTAGGTGCTTGCTAGACTAGTAAGACTTGGAGTGTCCAAGAAGTTTGTATTGATTGTAATGATAGTGAGATCCTAAGGAGTAGGGAAAGAAGATCAATTTTACCTAAGAAACTAGGTTTGAGTATAGAATAAACCTAGAAGATCCTAAAAGAGGCCTTATTCCTATTAGATTGGTATCATAGATTGAATATTTGGGGTAGTTGGGTATATGTCAGAACTGGAATCAACAGTTGAAACTAAAATGATGACAAATGTGGAGTTGGCCAAAATAGTCCAACAAGAGGTGGAAAATAGACTCCTCAAGGAAACATTAGTACTAATGGAGAGTAATCTTGGTGAAGTAGAGGCCAAGGGAGACCTACTTGAATGAAGATTTTTAAATCATGCTTCATAGAAAGAGGCAAAATTTGAGACAAAGAGACTTGGATGTGAACTCGTATACAAAGGAGTGTGACAAGATAAATATATCTAAATGGGTTGAGGTGGGACATTTAGGAATAAATAAGATTGTTGATCCCCACAAATCTCCACAAATACGATCAAATTAATCTTAACGTGGAAGAAAAGAGTAATAAGAAACATGAGTCAAGCAGTAGAGGCTGTGGAAGAGGCAGACATAGTAGAGGACATAGAAGAAGCTATAAAGGAAGGGGTATTGATCAAAGACCCCAAGATGAGTCTAAATTGAAAGAATAAGTGGAGAATCAAGTGGTAGAGGTGCATATAATAGAGGAAGGGGTTCCAACAATAGTATCAATAGAGGAATATCAAGTGGATTTGGTAGAGGGTCATATTTTGCTACATTGAAATGTTATAACTATAATCAATTAGGCCACCCTAATTATAGGTGTCCTGAGAAAACTTGTTCATCACAACGTGATAAAATGGTGAATTATGTGCAAGAGGACATTTCTATTGTCAATTCTGCTAAGGTAAATTTGAACTCAGAAGTGAGTGATAATCTGATGATAAAAAGAATCCTAATCAAGTAACTAGTCAAGGAAGAACCAAAGCAAAGAAGATCATTGTTCAAGGTCAAGTGTAAAATCTAGAGAAAGGTATGTAGATTTATTGTTGATTCATAGTCCACTCAAAATATTATCCCAGAAGAAGTAGTGAATAAATTGAATTTAACTAGGATTCCTCATAGTAGTCCTTATAGGGTCACATGGTTAAATAAGAGGCATCATATCTTAGTTAGTGAACAAGCATGGATGGAGTTTGCAATAGGTGGTCATAATAACGAGATCCTATGTGATGTTTTTTCCTATGCATGCATATTATTTTTTATTGGGAAGGCCATGACAGTTTGATAGGAAAGTTATACACAATGGGTAGAAGAAGTAATATTATTTCCAAAAAATGGGGTAACAAATAAAATATGATCATTAATAGATGGAGATGAAATTAGAAATGTTAGTCCTAATGTCCTCATGGTAGGAGTTAAGGATTTTTTGAACACCCTTAAGAAGGAAGATGGAGAATGATTTTCTATTGCGGTAAAGCTAAGTGAAGAGGGAAAAGGTAAGAAAATAATGATACCTACAAAATTACAAAAGTTAATAGATCAATTCAAAGACATTGTAAGTGGTGGACACCTGCAACTCTACCTCCACAAAGATTAGTAAGTCACCAAATTGATTTCATTCTAGGAGCATCATTACCAAACAAGGCACCTTATAAAATGACCCCTAAATAGAATAAGAATGTGGCTAAGCAGGTGCAAGAGTTATTGGATAATGGATTAGCGTGGAAAAGCATAATTCCATGTGCAATCCTAGTGGTACTAGCACCCAAGAAAGCAGGATCATGGAGCCTTTGTACCGATTCAAGGGAAATCAACAAGATAACAATTAGGTAGATAGTTTTTGGCTACCCCAAGAATTGAAGATTTGATGGTTGTCCTAGGATGGGGTATATATTTTAATAGGATAGACTTAAAGAGTGGGTACCATCAAATAAGGATTAAAGAGGGAGATGAGTGGAAAACAACCTTCAAAACCACATAAGGTTTGTATGAATGGCTTGTCATTCAATTTTTGCTTACCAATGCCCCTAGCACCTTTAGGAGGATGATGAATGAGGTGTTAAAGGATTACATAGGAAGGTTTTTAGTTGTCTATCTTGATGACATAGTCATATTTAGTAAGACTAGAGTAGGACACCTTGAGCATTTAGAGATTGTGTTAAGAAATTTGCATGAAGAGGAGTTAACCATTAACTTGGAAAAAAACTAAATTTATGAAACAAGAATTAGTTTATCTTGAATGTTTCATTACACAAGGAAACTTGAAGACGAACCTTAGAAAAGTTTAAGCCATACTCAACTAGCCTACTCCCAAAACAACCACTGAGGTAAGAAGCTTTCATGGATTTGAGAAGGGAATAAAATAATGGGTTCAAAGTGTTAAAGAAGAAAGTATCCACCCAACCTATACAAGTTTTGCCTAGTTTTGTAAATATTTTCACTTTAGAATGTGATGCAAGTAACATAGTAATAGGATTTGTCCTAAGTCGGGATAATAGACCAATGGCCTTTTATAGTGAAATATTAAATGAAGCTAAAAAGAGGTACCCCTCATATGGTTTGGGACTCTATGCATTAGTCCAAGCACTTAGAAAGTGGAGACATTATATAATACCAAAGGATTTTGTTGTGTACGTAAACAACCAAACTTTGAGATTTATTAATTCACATGACAAGCTAAGCTACATGAACATCAAGTGGATAGAATTTTTCCAAGTATATACCTTAACCATAAGGCACAAGAAGGGTCACTGAAATAAGGTTGTTGATGATTTAAGCAAGAACATCTCACAGTTCAAGAAGTGTAATTGAATAGTATAGGGGTTGAGAGTTTCATAGACCTTTAAAGAGAAGATGAAGATTTTTTTGATGTCTGTAAGGCATGTAATGGGTTCAATAATCATATCCATAGTGAGTATGTAGATTTTACTTTGCAAACTGGAGTTTTTTTTAAAGGTGAGAAATTGTGTGTGCCAAGAGGGTCAATAAGAGAAAATCTTATTCAGGAAAAGCATACTGAAAGTCTTACTAGGTGCTTTGGCCTTAACAAGAATCTTGAGCTAGTTCAAACACTACAACATTTAGGGTCAAATTACAAAGCCAATTTGTGACGACAGTGTAATTTGTGGTGATTTTCATGTTTTTTTTGTAATTGTCCTTGACATCATCGCAATATTGACATTAGCATCATAATTGCAATGCTTGCGTGAGTATAAACAAAAAAGAAAATAAAACATGACATAAATCATTCCCCATTTGTTTTGATTGTGGAGAGTTTCACATTAAAGAGGGTGGAGAGCTACGAACGAGGGTGGAGAGCTCTGAACGTTGTGGTGCCCTTGTGATCGGTACATTTTATTGCCATGCCCTTGTGATCTCTAAATTTTTTTTCATGTCCTTTCTCTATGATTTCATTTCCATGTCATGCCCTTGTGATCTCCATGCCCTTGCTTTGTGATTTCTTCAAGGGCTATGTAAATGTTCTTTTCTTTTCCTTCTAAACATGTATCTCTTTATATTTCCTTCTAAAAATGTATATCTTTATATATACAAATATTTCCTTTTTAAGGTTCTTATTACATCTTAGAATAATTTTAAAATTGATCCAACTACATACATATTCTAGAATCCAAATAATAAAATAATAAAACTCACTCAACTTGATGTAGTAGCATCCTAGGCTTGCCTACAATCCTACATGTTTGAAGCGATTTTGGTTAAGTATTGAGGACCATCGAGCTTGGATTTTGGTGGAGCTATGATTTCATGGTTTGGGGTGTGTTGGAGACACATTAGGGAACCTTTCCTCATGATTTTATAGAGATTGGATGGATTGAAATGAAGTTTGAACTATTTTTACCTTGCTACTGGAACTGCATTTTTTTGGTTTTTGGGTGCCTAATTTTGCACAATGAATGAGAGGCTGAAAACTTTAAGGATTGAAGAGGGCCTAGAGTACTATATTTTTTTAAGGGCACAAGTCATAATTCATTATAGGTTGGGAGATATGGAAATTTTCTTGAAGTATCAATTTATGACAAACTATGTGACAGGTTTCTGTGTGTGACTTTCGAGATGGATGTGCACTTTTCCTTGGGGAATCAGCCTTTGCACATTTAAGGGTTGTATAGGACCTAAAGTACTACCTAATAATTGAAGTATGAGTTATAATAAAATTGGAGCTAGGAAATATTGTGATTTTTCTCAGATATCAATTTTTGAACATTTAATTGTTGTTGCAAGCCAACTTGTGGCATTTAATTTATGTACTTGTTTAATTTGTGCTCTGGGATGACTTGTGGCTTAGATTGGTATAAGTAGGAGTCTTGTGGAGTATTTTATTCATTTAGTTAGGATGTAATGAAGAATAGATGCAAATTTGAAGAGCTAGAGTTGCGGCTTAGGAACTAGAGGATCTCTTGGTGGACCTGAGGTTACAAGTGTGGATTCTTCTTGGTGTTCTTATCTAGTTGTGTATCTGGACTAGCTAAGATTGTTTGCAAGTTGGATCTTGTTGGATCTTGTAGAACTAATTTTGTAATTTCTATTTGTATTTGGCCCTAACTTGAAAGGCCTTATAGCCAGACATATTTTATGTAATCAGTTATATCTATGAATAAAGAATTGTGATTTGGTATCAAATCTTGCATTATTATTTTTTGCTATTGTGTTTTCATTGTGTGGTTAGATTTTAGGGGGCTAGGAAATATCCTTTGGGGATACTCCTACCTTGCACTACATCAGATGGTATTAGAGCAAAGGTTTTTCCTAAGTGTGTTGACAAATTGCCGAAGCTGAGGCAGTTTACACCAGGATTTGCAAAGAAGGTTGATCTTGTGGCTAATTGATATTCTGGATTGGTGAATTGGTTGCTTAGGGTTTGCTAAATTTTGGAATATTCCTCCAAGAAGATTGGACCCTAGGGAAATTAATGATCTTAGTGATGTTGTAGAAGAACGGATCTCAGAGAAGATGAGAGTAGAGTTCAAATCTGAGATTGCATTGATGAAGAGTGACATGATTGCTAAAATTATAAGTGCTTTAGGTGGTGTACCTAGACATGTGGGTACTAAAGATGGTTATGAGGAATTTGTTGAAGATTTTGAATTTTTTGAATCAAGTGGTGAAGCTAGAACTGATCATATGGAGAGACCTATGGGAAATAGGGTTGGTCAGTTTGCTTGACCTGGATCTCAGTTGAAGCTAAAGCACAAGATGGAGGTTTCTAATTTCTTAGGTACTTTGAATCCTTAAGAATTGATTAATTGGATTGGTGAATTGGAAGACTACTTTGAGCTTGAGGATATTGAGGATCCACTCAGAGTAAGGTTGGCACAAACTAAGCTGAAGGGACATGCTGCTCTTTGGTGGAAAGAACTACAAAGAGATAGAGAAGAGGAGGTGAAATGAAGATCACTAGATGAAAATTTATGGTGACTAAGTTAAAGGCTAAGTTCATTCCTGCTGATTATAAACTTGAGTTGTTTAAGAAGTTGTAGAATCTAAATTAGAAGGATATGAGTGTAAAGGATTATACTGAGGAGTTCTACAAGTTGACTATTCAGTTTGGGCATTGAGAATTGTCAAAGGAGAAGGTAGCTCAGTACATTAATGGTTTGAAATTCAATATTCAAGATGTGATTGGTATGTTGAATATTTTTTTAGTTGAGGATGCTTATTAGTATGCTTTGAGAGTAGAGGAGAAGCTAAAGAGGAAGAATCAAGGTAGTTCCCAAGGGAAGGAGAAACGGGATAGTTCAACACAAGCTAAACCAAAAGCAGAAGGGGAACCAAAACCTATTGGATAGAAAAGGAGGATAGGTGGAGGTAGGTTTAGAGGTAATTGTTTCAAGTGTGGTCAAGAAGGGCATAGATCTTTTGAATGTCCAATTGAGACGACAACTGCTATTGTGAATGAGAATGTAGTCCAAGACAGTCAGCCTGAGCAAGGAGAGAGTTTGCTAGCTTGACAAGTATTGGTTAGTGAGAGGAAATTGGATTCTTGTTAGAGGACTAGTTTGTTCAGGACTTATTGTAAGTCTGGTGGTAAAGTCTGCAAGGTGATTGTAGATGGTGGTAGTACTGATAACCTTGTTGCTGAGGAGATGGTTTAGAAACTTGGTTTGAAGAGAGTGAGACATCCTAATCTTTATAGGATTGGCTAGTTGCAAGGTGAGAATGCTTTGGTTGCAAGGTGAGAATGCTTTGGAAGCAAGGGAGCAATGCCTTGTTGATTTCTAGATTGGGCAGTATAAGGATCAAGTGTTGTGTGATATTGTGGATATGAAAAATCGTCATTTGTTACTTGGTAGACTTTGGCAGTATAATTATAGGGTTGTGCATGATTGTGTTAAGAAGGTCTTTACTATTGAGAAAGGTGGTAGGAATTTTTTGCTAATTCTTTTGTAGAATGAAGAGCTCAGTAGGAGAAACTTGAGTATTGGCAGACGAGTTGAGTTGGCAGATTCTGAGAAGGTTGGAGATCAGTATGTAAAGCAGACTTATGGAACACCTATGGTGGATGTGAAGAAGAAGAAGAAAAACAAGGGAAACATTGTGTAAGTTGAAGACTTGGAGGACATGTATGTGAAGAAACAATTTTGGATTTATATGTTGAATCCCAAAAGATGTTCTTCTAGTTACTAGAACATCTTTTCAAACCTAGGGTATTTGATGCAGGAGCATCCTAGGCTTGCCTGCAATCCTGCATGTTTGGAGGGATTTTGGTTAAGTATTAAGGACCATCGAGTTTGGATTTTGGTGTAGCTATGATTTCATGATTTGGGATGTGTTGGAGTCACATTGGGGAACCTTTCCTCATGATTGCATAGAGATTGGGTGGATTGAGTTGAAGTTTGAACTATTTTTACCTTACTGCTAGAACTACGTTTTTTGACTTTTGGGTTCCTATTGCAAATTGTATAAATAATTTTTCATAATGAATGAGAGTCTACACATTCTAGGAATTGATAATAACCTAGGTTAATATCTTTGGTTAAGGGCACAAGTCCTAATTAATTATAGGTTGGGAAATATGGCAATTCTCTTGAAGTATCAATTTTTGGAAAACTGCGCAACAGGTTTCTATGTGTGACTTTTGAAATGGATGTGCACTTTTCCTTGGGAATTAGCCTTTTTTCATTTAAGGGGTTGAAGAGGACCTAAAATAATACCTACAGTTCAAAGAAAAAGTTCTAATTCAATCAGAGCTAGGAGATATCGCGATTTTTCTCGGATATCAAGTTTTGGACTTTTAATTGTTGTTGCAGGCCAATTTGTGGCTTAGATCAGTATAATTAGGGGTCTTGTGGATTATTTTAGTCATTAAGGTTGGGATGGAATGAAAAATAGATGCAAATTTGAAGAGCTAGAGTTGCAACTTAGGAACTAGAGGATCTCTTGGTGGACCTCAGGGTACAAGTGTGGATTCTTCTTGGTGTTCTTATCTAGTTGTGTATCTGGACTAGCTGAGATTGGTTGTAAGTTGGATCTTGTAGTACTGATTTTGTAATTGCTATTTGTATTTGGCCCTAACTTGGAAGGCCTTACAACTAGGCATATTGCATGTAATCAGTTATATCTATGAATAAAGAATTGTGATTTGGTATCAGATCTTGCATTATTGTTTCTTTCTGTTGTGTTTCCACTATGTGGTTAGATTTTTGGAGGCTAAGACATCTCCTTTGGGGATACTCTAGCCTTGCACTACATCACAACCCATGCTAAGTGACTTACCTCAAGATCCTACACAAAAATAATGTAGACCAGGAAAAATGGGCAGAGTTCACAAGAAATTTTACAAAATAATATCATAGTAGACATTTTTAGAAAGAAACAAGCCATAACCCAATTAAATGGGTCTAGTTGCTGATTGACTGGGTTGATTACAAATTCCTATAGAACTATCATTGCATTAGGTATGATAAAATAAACAGTTAATCATTCCCAGCTAGTAGGATCAAATACAATTTTCCAAGGTGATAAAATTGCATGTGAAGATGCATCACTTGCATGCCATGCATGAAACACATTCCCCAATTTCTACCGAATGGTTGGATGTAAAGGCTCCATATGCTGGCCCAACAATGGAAGCCAAGGATGTAACCATGCATGCATTGGTACAGTCTCCCTATGAGGATCCCAAGTATCTATTGTTGTTGTTAATTTGAGCATCACTATATGATCCAAAATGTTATGAAGTACTGAAGGCAGTAGTCACTTCTCCCATGTCTCTAGAAAATGTAGCATCTGTTCAAGGTTCATTAGCTCCTAGGAATTTATAGCAGCAATTCTCACTACTGGAATAATAATTTCAGTGAAGAGTTGAGTGTAAGGAGTTGAAGAAGCAATTTCTACTTCTATGTAAATGGCATAATCACAAGGCTCAATCCCTTGTAGAAGCCTCTACCACAATAACATTACCTCTAAACCATGCAAAGGATGTTGAAGTGGTTCCCAACCTTAAAATACTCTTATAAGAAATGAATGCTTGGGATCATCATAGGGAGACTATGCCAATAATTGAAACAGTCTCATAAGTAAATGTAGATGAAATACATGACGAAATTGTACAATTTGTAGTCCTCCTAATATTTGGACTGTAAATTCTCAAAGGCACTTGTAAGTGATTCCAATGTCATATTACCTACACAACACTTTGTTGGATTCTATCTAGTGGCTCTCATAATATGCTCTATATTTTCTAGTTGTTGTTTTTGTTGTGCAGTCTCTTTCTAAAGCCGCTCCTTCTCCTTATGGTATATTGCCACATACTCTCTCTCATGCCTTAAATTTTGATTATCAAACTTCTGAATATCTGCCTATACCATATCTAAAATCAACTTCACATTGTGTTGTAACTCAGCCATAGGTGTTTGATCATCGATAGATTTCATTTCAACATTCAAGTTTTCAAGATTGGTTAACACCCTCACTTGCAGACCTCTCATATCAAGCACTTTATATACTATTTCAACACCATGTTCTTGCTTCTAAGCTAACAGTTCTTCAAGTGCATTTTCTTGTAAAACATTAATTTTGTTGAACAATTGTAAACTCTTAGAAAGTGCATTGTTGTTTTCATGTATCTATGTATGTATATATGTATGTGTGTATGTATATATGTATGCATGTATGTGTGTATGTATATGTATGTATGTATGTATGTATATACATATATACATATGTATGTGTATATATGTGTGTGTGTGTATATATATATACATACACACACATAACTATGTGTCTATGTAAGTATATATACAAAGAGATCTTGTGGATTGTATTATAGATTATAAAAATAAAAAAAAAATAGAACAAAAATAATAACTCATTTTTTTAGATTGATTGTGGAGATCTGTGCGCGAAAGAGGGTGGAGAGCTCTAAATGTTGGTGGAGATCAATGGAAATCTAGGATTTCATTGTCATTCCCTTGTGATCATTGCATTTCATTGTTGTGTCATGCCCTTGTGATCTCTATGCCCTTGCTCTATGATTTTCTTCAAGGGGAGAAGAGGAACCTATGTAAATGTTCATTTTTTCCTTCTAAACGTGTATATCTTTATATTTCCCTTAGTAGGTGAATAGAGAAGTTCTCTTTATGTATATGTATGTGTATATATATGTACATACACACACATTTTTGTGTCTATGTATATATATATATATATATATATATATATATATAAAGAATATTATCTTTATGTATATGTATGTGTATAGATACATACATACACACACATATATGTGTGTATGTATGTATGTATGTATATATATACAAAGAAATATTTTTAAGGGGATTATTGCATCTTAGCACAACATAAAAATTGATTCAACTGCATACATATTCTAGAATCCAAATAGTAAAACAATAAAACTCACTCAACCTATGCTATGTGACTTACCTCAAAATCATGTACACAAATACTGTAGACCAGGAAAAATGGGTGGAGTTTGTAAGAAATTTTACAAAAATATATCATAGTAGATATTTTTAGAAAGAAACAAGCCATAACCCAGTTAAATGGGTCTAGTTGTTGATTAGTTGGGTTGATTAAAAATTCTTGTAGAATTGTCTTCAAATTAGGTATAATAAAATGAGCAATCAAGTGTTCCCAGCTGGCAGGATCAAATATAGTTTTCCAAGGTAATAAAATTGCATATGTGTCCTTGCATGCCATGCATGAAGTACATTCCCCAACTTATAAAAAATGGTTGGATGTAAAGGCTCTATTATTATGCAGAGGTTAGGGTGGTGGGAGTCAAAACAACTCAATCCCACTTAAACCTATAAGGGAAGTACAAGATTCCACAAACCCTCTACAAAGAAAAAAGTAGACAAGCAACTCCATCACCTCCCCAATGATTAGGATGGATTTCTTAGACCAAATCAAGGTGGATTCAACATTTTTTAACTAATTTTTGTTCCTCAAGTAACATCCAATACCCAAATCCCTCAAACTGTCCTAAAGGCCTAATTGATTTCCCACTAGCCCTACAATGATACAAAAGTGAATTTTCCTATCAAACTTTCCAAAAAAATATACAAAAAAATGGTGGATTTAGATACCTATTAAGCCATAATAGAACATATCAAAAGGGTTCCATGTGTTCCTTTGGACCATATATTGTTGTTGCCATACTATGGCTCAAAAATGCATGAAAAGAGGTCAATTTAACAAAGCAACTATAAGTTTCTTGTATTCCCAAGAACCAAAACTTTGGACACTCTCTCCTTATGTTTTAAATGTTCCAAATCCAAAAGGAATTAGTCCCAAAAATTCTGTAACTCTAAAAGCCCCAAATCAGTCTCCTACAAACCCTCAAAGGTAGGCTTTTCTAAATCTCTGCCTTCCAAGCACCTTCAGACTTAATTGAAGTTTTTTTCACCTTGTATCCAATATACCAAATAATTTCCAATCATTAAACATTGACCTCTAATGGATAGAACTCCCACTGTTGCTCCATAGCCATGAATTTAGTGCCCTTTACTTCACAAACTCTAATGGTGATCATCAATCCTAAGAACTTCCTGTCAAAAAATTGTTAGATATGATTTTTACATACTATTGCAAGATTATTCCATGAGATTCCAGACACCTACATTCATGGAATGATCAACATTTCAAGTAGAAGCTCAAACTTGTTGATGAAAACAATGAAACCCTTAAAGCAATGACAACAAACTTGAAATGAATGAACTTCACAAATCTCTGTTCATTAGGAATTGATCAACAAATATGAAAAAATTATTATGAGATCATAAGACTACAAGAAATCAATGATAGTCAAGCCACCATGCACCAAATGCTTAAAACATGAAATTTTTATTGGCTCTCTTTATACAGTATGTACAATTGATCAATCCCAATATTGCTCTCTCTGTACAATGCCTCAAGCTTGACTTAATAGAATCCCTTAAAACTATCCCAACCTATTTGGATCAATTTTGATGTATAGTTATGCCTAAAAATCATTAAACCTAATTTTCCCCTAAAATGGAACTAACTGTTGTGATTCAAATATTGGAATTTCCCATCTTACTATTTATTGAATAAAACAACTCATTAACCCACTAAACATGCCCAAGACCAATTTAACCAATCCCAAACCTTTCTAAGTTTCCTAGGGATCCAATTACCTCCAATATTCCATTATGCCCATATTTCACTATCAAAGATCCTAAGGTCCTTAACAAGCCCTTTAGGATTCATTACATTTTTATCATCTTTAAAGCCTTATAAGGCCATGATTGGCTTCAACACATGCCAATTGATTGGTCTAAACTCATCCTTACCACTAATCCATCTTTTGTCTTCTTTAGGGATCCTTGCATGTCTTGATGCTCTTGAGTCACATAGAGTGGCCCAACAATGGAAGCCAAGGATGTAACCATGCATGTATTGGCATAGTCTCCCTATGAGGATCCCAACTATCTACTGTTATTGTTAATTTGGGAATCACTATATGATCTAGAATGTTATGAAGTACTAAAGCCGGTAGTAACTATTCCAATGTCTCCAAAAATGTAGCATAGGTTTAGGGTCCCTTGGATTTTCTAGCAGCTATTCTCACTGCTGGAAGAATAACTTTGGTGAAGAGCTAAGTGTAAGGAATTGAAGAAGAAAGTTATGCTTCTTTGTAAATTCCATAATCAAAAGGCTCATTCCCTTGCAAAAGCCTCTACCACAATGATATTACCTCTAAACCATGCAAAGGATGTTGAATTTGTTCTTGTTGGGTGGATATTTTGCAACCAACAATTTTGGGTAAAAATTCAGTCACAAAATAGGATGACCAGCCACAATGTGTGAGACAGAGTATCTCCTACCTTAAAGGGAAGGCTCCCCCTTCTCACCATTCCTTTGGTCAACTCAAAGTAAGAAAGAAGTTGAGAGATTTTGTAAAAGGGGTGTGACCAATATTCTTTCTTCTTAACTTTCAAGAAAGAATTCACTTACTCATGGAGCGAGTAATGGGCAGGGGGAAATCTCTAACTACACCTCTATCTAAAGCTAAAAATGATGATACTGATAAACCAATACCAACTCAAAGGCTAGCTAAAAGTATACCAGTTTGGCTCTAGGTCTTGTCATACTTCTATATGAAAAATATTTACTAACAGGTCACAAAGACTTCCAAAAGTAAAGATATCTTAATTATTTTATGAATTAAGAAAGAAATATAAGCTATAGACAAATCTTATAACTATATATCTCCTTAATTGCTCCTGGTCAAAGCTTTAGTTCCATTCTTAACTCTTTTATACTCAATTATCAAGATAAAAAAATAATATGAATTGAAGATAATGTATGTGAATTATAGAAAAAGCTTCTAATTCACACAAGTAACAATCTCACTCAATCAAAGTTAAGTCTAAATTGCTCCTTTATATTCACTTTTCTCTCAAAATAGTGCTACACAAACAAAGTTCTGCTAGCAGAATTTCTCCAGAGCTCTCTTGCATATAATATATGATAAATGATGATTTTACAATGATGGGGGCACTCCTTTATATATGCAAAGGAGTTGAGAGAATTATGGAGGAAAAAGTGGGAGCAACTCAACCAACTTTGACCTAGTCTAACTAAAAGAGAAATTATTGGGTTACATGCAATTGCATATGCAACTCACATACATCTTTTCATGCACATGTAACTTGCATTACATGTAATTAAATCTTTTCATGCAATGTAATTCTTAGATCTACAAACATAAATAAAAATCTTAAATAGTGTTCTTTAGTGCCTTGAACTTGATGATAACATCACGTAATGGCCCTTATTTTCACTAAGCTAAATTTTAAAATTTAATGGTGAAAATGTTTTAGAAAGAGTGTTGTGTCATTAGGGTTCATGTTTTATTTTCTTTCATTTTCAGAGAATGGCCCTAACATGGTATTTTTTCGCTAATCCAATATTAAATTCTTGCCCTAGTGTGATATAACGATGCCCTAAATGAAAATTTTTATAAAAATTCACAATTTGGCCCTTACCCCAGGTTTTATTTCTAAGTTAGAGATTTTTTTCATTTGAATCATCTCTTATGATCTTATGATTAAAGGGGTTGGTGAGTGATTGTAGGGTTAAAATTTGAGTCTCTCAATCTTAAGATATGTTGTGGTTGTAGTATCACAAATGTAAAAGATGAGTTTCTCGATCTTATGATTCCTTTGTGTTGTGTCATCGTAAGTTCTGATGAAAAGGTTTTTAAACCAAGGTGTGTGATGTTACAACAAACAGGTGACCAAAAGATCATAGGGGAAGAAGAGAAGGATCATGATCATGCAATAAGTAGTTTATAGTAGGATCATAGAAGTGTGAAATACAAGGAAGTAGCTGAAGTTTTATGATGTTATGCTAAGGCCCTAGTCATAGTATCGTTGGAGGAATTTTTGAGGTGTTCAATGGCATGATAATGAGATGATCATAAGATCGTATTGATTAGTTGATAAAGTGAGGTGGGGCCAAGCAATGAAGTAGAAAGATTTTGAGACACGTGGCTAGTCATACCTCCCAATGCTATGACAAGTAGTAGATCATAAGATCTCAAAGGTAGGTTCAAGGCTTTATGAAGCTATGGAGTAGTGTATATTGTAAGGTCATAGTGAAATTTTTTGAAGATTACAATGCTATAGGGGGCTTATGATTGTAAGATTGTAAGGTAACAAACAAAAAAGCAAGGTGGTAGTTCAGTGTCAGAGAAGTGACATGTGTTCTATCCTGATTGGTCAAAGATGCAACGTATAAAAGATGGATGCCAAGTTGGACCGGTGGGGCCAAAATTGTATTTGCATAAGTTTTTATGGAAATATAACATATTGCATTCTCTAATCTTATGATAAGCAGTGTATTGTAAGATCTCAAAGGTAGGGATAAAGAGTTACGATACTACAAAATAGTCTATCGTGAGATCGTAAAGTTGAAAGTTAATGTCAGTGATGCTAAAATGAAGAAAGGTAGTGGTTTCTCATAACATCGTAAGGGTTTGAAGGGTAACTACCAAAGTTATGAAATGCATAGATAAACCATGATCGTAAGATTGTGAGGCATAGGGAAGCGAGATAAAATGCTACACTACTAAGTGTAAACCATGTCTCATAAGATCATAAAGGTCTTTCTAAAAGTTTAGGATAGTGTGATAAGGGTCTGATTTCAAGAGATCTTAAGACCATAGAGCCTCTCCCTCCATCATAAGATAATACAAGAGATCTAATTCTTTAGTGTGTCTCATAAGATTGTAGAGCATTTGTTCCCCACCTAAGATGTTACGAAGGCTTTAACTTATAAGTCAATTATAAGATCGTAAACCCTAAGTTTGACATGATATGTGCTTTTCACTTTTCTACGTTGGAAATGAAAAAGGACTCTCGACCAACAGGATTTGAGTAATGTACAAAAAGTGTAGTGTTGGATAGTAATGGCGATGCTCCCTTGAGGTGACAGAAGAAACTGAGTTTAAGGCTCGAGCATGCTAAAAATGAATGCAAAAAGGAATGTTGATGTTGTACACTGAACTATAAAGACATTCTACTAATCAGATGATTATTGTTCATAGAGAGAAGAGAATTCAAGCAATTGCAGTGTTTTTAGTGCATATAGATTATTGCTTTCAGTGCTTGAGTATAGTTTCTACCTAGTGTTTTCCAACATATAGTCAGAATATATGATAAGGAAGTAGAAGAAATTTTGGTGTTAGACATAGAGATTACAGAGACTTCAACTTCCAAGTGAGGAAAAACAAGACAAAGAAAACCTAATAGGTTTGTTGAAGAATGGATAAAATTGTTCCTAGAATCCTCAATGCAATAGATGATCATGCTTTTGTGGACCCCTATGCATTGTGCAAAGATGTTATATGCTTGGGAGTCATAGGTTCTAAGATTTTCAAGTATTTCTACCATAACAAAGAGAAGAAGATCGCTAATTGTAATCCTTGGAAGAAGAACCTGACAAAGTTAATCTTTTCATAGGTCTTTGTTAGAATCTAAAAAGATTAATAACCTTGAAAACTAGTGCAAAGAATAAATATCTAAACTACGAATCCAAATGATACAAAATCAAAATAGCAACACAGAGTTAATCTCCAAGAGAGTAATGCAAATGTTAGAAGAAAAATAGCATTAAGAGGATGCAAAAACAAGAGATCCAAATACAAGCTAGGTAGCATGCTTATATAGGCTAGGAAGAGGGAGGAGGTGGAAACACCAACCAATGAGGAGCAACCATCTATCGGACTAAAGATAGAAAAGTATCTTCCCAAGATAGCTAATGGATGCTCACATGTAAGAAGGTGGCACCTTATAACCATTCACTTAATAAGACATGCTTTATTAACCTCAACGAGATTATTAAAAGTGTAGGAAAAACCTACCAATATAGGAAAAATAAATAACCTACTAGGAAATAAAAATCTACACTAACACCTCCCATAAGCGAAGCTTAGGTGGATGTAGAAATGGGTCCCGGCATGTCAAGCCTGATGAGGTACCCATGTACATAAGATTTCCCCAAAAGAGAGAGAACAGAGACCCTGCAAAAAAAAGTCAGGACTCTAAGTGAGAAGAAGAGGCCCGCCAAAAGATGAAGCATCCCACACCCCCAAAAAAGCTCACAAATGAAGGAACTTTCTCTTAGTGAAGGGTTTGGTGAAGATATCAACAACCTAATCAAAATTTGGACAATAGCGAAGGTCAATGACATGACCATGGATGAGCTCCCAGATGTAGTGCATGTGGACCTCTATAAGTTTGATCCTCTGATGATGAACCAAATTCTCTGAGATCTGAATGGCACTCTAGTTATCACAAAATATGACTGATGGACATCTAATTTGGATACCAAACTCAGTGAGAAGATGTTGAAGCCAAATGGCCTCAGTGGTGGAATTTACAGCCCCCTGATACTCAACCTCAGTAGAAGATAGAGCAATAGCAAACTGCTTTTTGTTGGACCAACAAATAGGACTTGAACCAAGTGAGAAGTTGAACCCTGAAGTAGACTTGCAATCTTGAGAATCACCTACCCAATCTGAATCTGTGTAGCCCACCAAATCAAACTCAATACCTACTACATAGTGAATCCCACAACTGTGAGAACCTTGAATGTAGTGAAGGATCCGCTTGGCTACTTTCTAGTGCAGCTCGTGGGGCTCCTGCATGAATCAAGAGACATTAGGATCAGAATGGCACCGAGTGAACCCAACTAATAGAAGGAAGGAGTCCATCTTGGCATACTAGGCTTGAGGAGCCTGTTTGAAGCCATAGAGAGACTTCCAAAGATGGCACACAAGTGAAGAATCCTAAAGGAAGTCCTGTGGCTGCTCCATGTAGATCTCCTCATGAAGGTCATTATGAAGAAAATCACTCTTCACATCCATTTGATGTACTTCCCAATGATTATCTATAGCAATGGCAAGAACAAGTCAACTGGAATTCATTCGAGCAACTAGCAAAAAAGTCTCAGAGTACTCAATCCTAGGAACCTGGGAGAATCCTTTGGCAACCAAGAAAGCCTTGTGTTTGTCAACTGACGAATCTACTACAAATTTTGTTCGATAGATCCACTTACATCGAATAGTTTTCTTCCCTTAGGAAGTGTTAGAGTAAATAATTAATATCTAATTATTTATTCTATTACTTAAGCTTACTTAGGTCATGCATTTATTTAATATTTTATATTTAATGCATGTAGTGGTTAGTTGTTGACAACTCGGGAGTTTGTTCCTTTTTTAGCATATTCCACTTTTTGTGGTTGTGTGCTGAGTTGTCAATCTTATCTTCTACCTCCTTCCAGCTTGTTCTACAAGCTTCCATGAGCTCTTTATATTCGGGCTCTCTCTCATTGTAAACATCGATCATCATATCATTTCTTATTGTAAATACATTTCTTCTTGTGTTTGCATTATGATGGCTCTCATGTCCATTTAGGGTTTTGCCCATGCTCCATGCTCCTCCCCTTCTATGGCTTCTCTTTGACAAGTTCGCATGCAGGTGATCTTGGCGTCTTCGGAGTTGGCTTTCCTCAACTCCAACATGGTATCAGAGCCTTCCTGCTGCAGCTTCATTGAAGAAATTTTGAAGCCGTGATTTGAAGTCACAAACCCTAGTTTGTTTGTGCAATTTTTCTTCAAATCAGGGGATCAGCAATTTTTCAGAGCACTTTGGACCAAAACGGACATTACCATTAGATCCGGAAGGCCGTTTGCAGTCAGGATTCATATAAAACTTGTCATTTTTGGAGACAGGGCATTTTTGGCAATTTTTTGAGGCCTCCAGGGGTCTGTCGTATGGTCGTACGGACGCAGCGACGGATTTTTTTAATAAAAAAATATATATTGGGGCGCACTACCGCCGCGCCACCTGCGCGCAGCCCGCAGCGGCCGCAGCAGGCAACGCCGCCCGCGAACCATCGCGGCCCGGCAGCCTCCCGGTCGCCGCCCTCCGCCGGCAGCGCCTCTCCAGTTCTCAGCCCGCGCTCCGTCGCCGCCCGGTCTCCTCCCGGTTCCGCCGCCCGACAGCTCCGCTTCCAGTCAGCGCCAACTCTGCAGCCCGTCAGCCGAGTAGGCCACTGCGGGGGTGACACGTGGCATGGGCGCCATGTGGCACCTTGCCACGTGGACCCGCCACGTCACCCCTGCCACGTCAGCTGCCACGTGGCTATGCCACGTGGCACTCTTTTTTGCTGCGACGGCCACCAAACTATCAAATTTAATCGCATGACTTGCTGACGTCAGCGCTGCATCAGCCCTTGCATGCACCTCTCCCGATTGCTTTTGGACCTACCTTTGGTTTTTTGGCCATAACTCTTGCATACGGAGGTATTTTTCTGATCCGAAAGAAGCGCCGAAAAGCTGGTTCCGAGATGGAGATTTTGGTGTAGGTATTTTTAGGTTTTGATGCTTTTTTATTGCTTGTTTTTACTGTTGAAGTCCAAAGTCCTGTTTTTGACTCCGACATGCATATCTTTTGCGTCCCATGTCAGTTTTTTGAAAACTTTATATTTCTGGACAGCTGGTGCTGTGTTCTTTTCAGAAATGTAGTCCTTTTTCTTCATTTTTGGCCTCTGCTTTTTCTATCATAGTTTTGGCATTTTTGCTCTATGGTTGATATTTTGAGTGTTTTAGGCCCGAGGATCGTTTTCCTGGCATGGTTTGCTTTCTTTTCGGCTGTACTTTCTTTTGGTTTAGCTCTTTTTCAGTTCTGATCATTGTAGCTATCCTTTTGAAGCACTTTTCTATTTCGCACTGAGATAAATTGTCACTTTTGCATTCTGGGGGTCATGAACGTTGTTTTGAGTCAGCTGTGCATGCACTATTTCATAAAGCACCATGGGGGGGATTATTTGTTTGCTATTTTAGGCATTCTCCCTTTGTCAAGTGAGTGTCCCTTCCACGAAATTAGCCCATGCAGAGTCAGTTAGACCGTGTCTTTATCAGTGTCTGTACCTCTTTCCCTCTCTCCTCGTTCTTGGTTCGTTTGCAGAAGATTTTGGCTCACCTTCTCAGTTGCTTGTCATCACACCCCGTCTGCATTAAGGGGGAGTTATGCTGTATTCTAATGCATCCATGGTTCGATGGTTCGATAGTGTGAACTATGTATTCAGTGGTTGATCCTATGTACAAGGCGATTGCAGTGGCTGGCTACCTATGCATTTCGGTGAGATGGATCATCTACCATATAGACATGCTCAGTTCATGCCTTCTTCTTCCATGGAGGTTTCTTCAGATCAGCAGTTTGGCAGATTTGCGGCTTCGTCATGCTTCAATGATGCTGCTTCTTCATGATCACTCTTTGTTCCTATTTTAGGGGACATTTTCCCTAGTTGGAGACTTCTTCAGCTCTTCACTGGGTTCTTACCTCTTTTTGGGGGAGGGTTTTTCCCATGTGGTTTTCTCTCTTTCCTCGCTTACAGAGGTTGCATTCTTCTTGCATTGTACTTGGGTACCTAAAATGGCCTCATTGCCGGGACCCATTATGCATTCATCTTAGCTTTGTGAGCTTAAGGCATTTCCCTAAGTTGCACTTAAGGGGGGGTGTTAGAGTAAATAATTAATATCTAATTATTTATTCTATTACTTAAGCTTACTTAGGTCATGCATTTATTTAATATTTTATATTTAATGCATGTAGTGGTTAGTTGTTGACAACTCGGGAGTTTGTTCCTTTTTTAGCATATTCCACTTTTTGTGGATGTGTGTTGAGTTGTCAATCTTATCTTCTACCTCCTTCCAGCTTGTTCTACAAGCTTCCGTGAGCTCTTTATATTCGGGCTCTCTCTCATTGTAAACATCGATCATCAAATCAGATCATCATATCATTTCTTATTGTAAATACATTTCTTCTTGTGTTTGCATTATGATGGCTCTCATGTCCGTTTAGGGTTTTGCCCATGCTCCATGCTCCTCCCCTTCTATGGCTTCTCTTTGACAGGTTCGCATGCAAGTGATCTTGGCGTCTTCGGAGTTGGCTTTCCTCAACTCCAACAGGAAGAGGGATAAGATCCCAAGTGTGGTTCATCATCAAGGAACTATACTCTTCCTACATAGTTGTATCCCACTCAAGAATACCAGAAGCCTCATGAAAGGACTGTGGATTTGAGGAAGTAGCAATGAAGACATGTGGAGCATCTTGGAATTGTGAATGAGTTTTCCTGGTGTCTGATGGATCTCCAACCCAATCACCTGCAGACTGCAAGGTCTATCTAGCCCAAAGTGGATTAGAAGATGGAGAATCTAGAGGGGAATAATTAACCTCTAAATGATGACTGGAGAGGAAGGAGTTGAGTTCTATGAATCACTCTCTACATCAAAAGTGGAGGTAGAAGATTGTACAGGTGAATTTGACTCATTAGAAGATATGTCATGTATTCCAAGTGACTCCAATGTCAAAGTAGGAGTTGGAGAAGTGATAGAAAGTAAGCTTGAAGATCCCTCCTCAAACTAAACACTCCTCTCAATGAATAAATCATTTGTAGTAGGGTGGAGCAACTGATAACCCTTCACATTGTCAGGATAACCTACAAATATGCAAGGTTTTCTTTGCGGATCCAAGGCCTTATGTTTCTCTACAGGAATGTGGGCCCATGTACGAGAGCCAAAAACTTGAAAGTGCTTAACTGATGGTTTTTTACTACTCCAAGCTTCAAAAGGAGTAACTCCCTTCAAGGCTCAGTGAGGAACACAATTTTGGATATATAACAAGCATAGTTAATGGCCTCTGCCCAATACTATGGTGCAAGAGATCTAGAGTGAATCATATAGTTTGCCATTTCCTTCAAGGATCTATTCTTCCATTCTGCAACACCGTTCTACAGAGGATTGTATGAAACTGAATGCTATAAATCAATCTCCTCTAAAGTGCAAAATATTTCAAACCAATGGTTGACATACTCACCACCATTGTCTATGTGCAAAACTTTGATGGCTTTCCTGGATTACTTTTCTATAAAAAATTTGAAGTCCTGAAAATGATCAAATACCTCTAACTTCTATTTGAGAAAGTACACCAAAGTATATCGAGAAAGGTCATCAATGAATGTGAGGACATATCAGGCCCTACTAAAAGAAGGATGTTGAAATGGACCAGCCAAATCATTGTGAACTAACTCTAGTATCTGTGAAGCTCTCCATGCCTTACTTTTGTCAAACTTTTCCTTAGGATGCTTACCAAGAATGCAACCTTGGCAAACACCGCCTGAGAACTGAATCGAAAGCAACCCTGTGACCATGCTCTGCTAGTTGAGCTGAATCAAATAGTGGAAGTTAAGATGGCCAAACCACTCATGCCATAATTCTCTCACATCATTAGAGTGAGTGAGAAAAATAGACAAAGGAGGATCAAGAACAAAGGGAGAAAATAGATAGAGTCATACTGATGATCTGCTCTCCCAATTACAACTATAGAATCACTGTGCAACTCATGTATCTCCACAGAATCAGGAGTAAACTCAACCTGCTTGCCTAAACTTGTGTGAGTGATCTGGTATACTGATAGGAGATTAGTTGATAATGAGGGTATACAAAGAACATCATGGAATGTGCCATCCCCCATATCAACAAACCCTCTCCCACACACCTCAACAGGAGTGTCATCACTCATCAAAATAGAAGGCTTAGTACATGACTTCAAGGATGCAAGTTCTTCCTTAGATGAAGCCATGTGGTGCAAGTAGTTGAATCAAGAATCCAAGTGGATGGTGATGAAGCAACTGAAACAAGAGCCTTGCCCTTTCCTTTCCCCTTGCTAATTTCTTTTTCCTTATCAGACCCTTCATTAGAACTTTGTTTGATAGACTCAAGAACATTAATATTATTCTTCTCAAGAATGTATGTCAAGTGATCAATTTGTTTCTTCAAACATTTATGTTCATCATGATCAGGTCTTTTACAATAGGCACATTTGACCTTTTCTTTCTTAGGCTTATTTTTGTTGGAAGATGGGGTATCAATAGTTTCTTTTGAAGAACCTGATATTTGATCCTTATTTTCCTTGTTATTATTTTTTTTCTCACCCTTACTATTGTTGCTACTACTTTGTCCTTTTTGTTCCTTTGTGCCTTGGTTGGCAGCCAAGGCATGTGACTTAGAGAACTCAAGAGTGCCCATCTGGATTAGCTTGTCCTGTTCTCGAGTGAGATTGATAAAAAAATCATCCAAAGATGGCATGGTGAATTGAGTACCAAGTGTACCCTTAGTGACATAGAAGGTAGAGACAAACACATAATATTCTGAACTTAGCTTAGAGAGAATACTAAGAATTAGTTGTTCATCTTTCTTTTCAATTCCACATTGTTTTAATCGTAGCCTTAGTGCTTTCAATTTGGTGAAGAAATCTTAGATTGTATTGAAATTGCCTGGACTTAAACTAATTAGTTCATTTTCCAACATATGACCCCTCATTGAATCTTGTGTGCCAAATAGTGTTTCTAGCTTTGTCCATATTTCATTTGGTGTATCCAAAGACTCAATGTGAAATAGAAAGTTAGGAGAAATAGACAAACACAATGTTCCATATGCCTCATCACATTTGTTAAACCACTTAGGCTTATCTTCATCTTTATCAGGTTTAGTTTCAAGTCTCATAGTTATCCTATTTAATCCAGCTTTCCTTAAGTGAATTGTCATGTGTGATTTCCACTTAAAGTAATTGTATGGAGTTAGGATGGGCATATTTGTTTGATCCATGATGAAGAAATGCTAAAAAGAAGAGAATCCAGTCACGACAATGCCCCCCCCCCCCCCCCCCCCCTTTTTACTCAATTAAAGAACCCCCCCAAAGAAATATGATTTGGCACTTTATTTTAGTGCATTTACAACTACCACTAGCAATAAATACTAAGTGGTCTTGATTTCAATGCATTACAAAAACCCTCACGAAGAGCATATGTTGAAAGTGAAACTTGGACACAATACTCAAGGAAAAAAATAGCACCACTGTGATCTAATCAAAAAATTATGCACTTTCAAAAAAAGAATCACCTCGATACAAGGTCGTATGAGAAAGTTATGATCCTCTGAAGTTTCCAAAACAAGAACTATTCAAAGTCATCGCCAAGAATCTAGAATTTCTAAAAAAAAAGTGCATGAAAATCAAAAAATGACTACACTAGTGGATAGAGCACAAAAAAAAAAAGCCAAGATCATAATAAGAATCATTAAAATTGGAGTCTGTATGAGCAAGAACGAGGCATTTGAAAACTGCGTTCAAAACTACAACTTCCAACAGAGAGGGGTATGGTTGTAGGTTTCCATGCTCGATTTTGCAAAATATATAGATTGGATGCAAAAACTAAAAGATACCCAGATGGTTTTTTGGGGCTGTGAACAAAACCCATAAATCATTTTTCTTGCTAATGTACAAAAGATGTAGCTATAGTGTAAATCAAATGCCTTTAACAATAAAAAATGACCCCAACAACCAAAAACTAACCCCAGAAACCAAAAGACATCATGAAAATATTGAATTAGCTATCTAAGTCAATAAATGGCATGCTAGAACCTACAATATTGATTGAAAACACCAAATATGCAAGTTGGTTGTCAAATTTGAGATTGAAACTCTAGTTTTGTAACTTGTATGACGATCTCTAATCTCGGTGAAATGAAACCCAATTTTGACTTTCTCAAGCTTGCTGGATGCATTGGAACAACCAGAAATGTTGCAAGTATAACCAGAAATGTTGCAATCACTTAGAGATTAAAATTTTTTGTGTCAAACTTTTTTGATTCTCAAGATCATCCGAAGATGCGAGAGAAGAGCATACTAGGTTTTTCAAAAACTTACAATAAGATTTATTAGCCCCCCCTGAATCTCTCAAATATGGAAACTAAAATCTACTCTTGCATGTAGAAAAGCTCTAATAACATGTTAGAATTTGAAAAGATTAATAACCCAAAAAACTAGTGCGAAGAATAAATATCTAAACTATGAATGTAAATGATATAAAATCAAAATAGCAACATAGAGTTAGTCTCCAAGAGAGTAATGCAAATGCTAGAAGCAAAATAGCATTAAGAGAATGCAAAAACAAGAGATCCAAATACAAGCTAGGTAGCATGCTTATATAGGCTAGGAAGAGGGAGGAGTTGGCAACACCGACCAATGAGGAGCAACCATCTATCGGACTAAAGATAGCAAAGTATCTTTTCAAGATAGCTAATGGATGCTCACATGTAGGAAGGTGACACCTCACAACCATTCACCTAATAAGACATGCTTTATTAAGCTAAGCAAGATTATTAAAAGTTTAGGAAAAACCTAGCAATATAGGAAAAATAAATAACCTACTAGGAAATAAAAAACTATACTAACAGTCTTTGTGGACGTGGATTTGGTAAAGGCCCTAATCTGATCATATAATCTAGCCACCAAATCCTTCCATAGGAGAGATGGAACCATTCTTTATATATTGGACCATGTTTCATTTATTTAAGCTTTTGGATTGGATGGTGCCATGGGCCAATCCATAAGCTTGGAGGATCTATATAAGAAGTTTGAGAAGAACACAAAAGCCTACATAGGGAAGTCTATGCTAAAACATATTCCCATGGACTTAAAGAATGTGGGCGATTAGCCTAAGAAGGTGGAGAAGATGATGCCTCTAGAAAAATTAAAGAATTATTTTGTAAAAATAGTGTATGGTGTCCACAAGGTGGTTGATAAGGATGGAACTGACATGGTATATGGATCAGAATTTATCATTGCTATAGATGTGCAAGACTCATACCATGGAGGGGAATATGATTATGTTGAATATAGTCTAAAGGTAATGAAGGAGAACATTACACTAGCTTAGAGTGGAGAGATGAAAAACTTCAAATTCCATCATTACTCACTGTTGATGCACCTGATCCTATACAAGAACATGGGGTACATAAGCCCTGATTTCATTGATCACACCTCTAATGCAAATGGAGAGCTAGCAGTTTAGCTATGGACACAGATATGAGATAGTTCATATCACTTTTTTTATTCTATATCTTTTTTCAATAATTATAGTGTTGTCATAATGAAAATTCTAGACCTAGGTTACTTTAGGGCACCTAAGATCTTGAAGAATCTTTTGAGACCAGCCCTACTCCTTGACGATAAAAGGTTAGACCATAATGGGGGGGACATTTTCCTTTTTCCAACGTTTTCCTTGACGAGAGTATATGGTTGTCCCTAGCCACCCCACATATTTCCAAAGTTCATTCCCCCTAGGTTGGGTATAATTGAATTAATGTGGAAAATTTTCATGGTTAATAGGGAGTATCTAGGACCTAAAGTGCATAAAGGCACATTCTTATGTAGATGTTTTAAGGTGGGGGACTTTTCAATTAGAAAAGGTGCCCTAGATCATATTCATTCTTTCCTCCACCACTACAACCTGTCAACTGGTCCTTATAGGATTTATGATCCTGATAATTGGATGAGGAACATGCTCAAATAAATAAGGAACTATGTGTTGCCTAGTACCAAGGAGCTACTCCATGAAGACCTCATTCCCATATTGTTGTAGAGGGGGAGGTAACAGATAAGTTGTCTAAACTTGATGATGTTTTGAGGGTAGAGAGGGAGATGAAGAAAATAGATCCCAATTTCATGGGATTTTATATGGATATCCCCTATCCTCATATGATTAGGAAGATTCTCACTGAACATGCTAAAATTATGGTCCAAATGCCAGAGGGACCCATTAGAGAGGAAGAGAGGGTATGTAATGACAACCCTAAACTTGATGTGACTCTATCAATAGAGGAAGATGACAATCCAACAACATCATGGGTCACCAAGGGGAATAAGAGGCAAAAGGTTATCCACATCCCTAGAGAGGTCAAATAGAGAACACTAAAAATCCTACTAGGAAAAAGTTAGTGCTTTACTGACTTGAGATAGAACTATATCCAAGGCAAAGTCATTACAGCTGAAAGCACACTAACTGACTTGGAGTTAGCAGTAGCAAGGTTGGATGACATGATCATCCAAGCCCAATAGTTTATAGAAGATGATAAATTCATCAAGTCAGTAGAGTTCAAGAGCTTCTTGTACAAGGTTAAACAAAGTAAGTTGGTACTCAAGATGAAACCAGGGGAGATTGATGAACATAAGCTAGAGCTGGTTGAGAAATTGCATGCCTATGATCCAGAGAGTAAAATCATGACTCTAGAGGAGGCAAGAGATCTGGTATAGAGAAGTGGGATGTTATTGGTGCCTAGGTGGGCTTTGGAGAAAGCTTTTATGCTTGATCAAATTAGGAGATAGGAAAATTCCATCTCATATGAGGCTTATGGTACTGGTGGACTGCAGAGAGGAACTAAATTTAACATTGACACCAAATCTCTAGTAGTATGGAGCATGGATCCTTCATCCAAAAAACCTAAGTTGATGGATGTGTAGAGCACCAAAAAAGGTAATATTATTTTTATGGACTTTGCAAGGTACTTCAGGTAAAGAGATCTCAAAGGCCATGAAACATTTTTCATTCATGAATGAGGCCAAGGTAGAGGAGATAGAAACAATACTTGCCAAGTCTGTGAATGATTACATTGATGTAAGGAAGCTTTATGAGGACGAGCTTAGGAAGAGCCATGTGTATAAGGAGAATATTGAGGAGCTTGAAGCTAAGGTCTAGGGTTTAGAAGCTGAAGTTGCATCTCTTAGAGAGAAACTAGAAAATGCAGAGCAAGTGGCTACTATAGTATTGAACAAAGAATATGACAGCCAAGAACAACCATCAAAAGTCATGACAAAGAACAATACATAGACATATGAGTTGGAAGCAGAGGATACAACAGAGCCTATGAAAATGAGCATCGATGCTCCACCAACTCAGCAAGGAGATGAGGTAAGGATTTCTATCCTTAGAAGTATGATTGGCCATAGGGTTGAAACTCTAAGGAGTATATGAAAACAAGCCCATATTTTATATGTTACTATACAAAATGTTGAGAAGTTTCGCAATGAAGATTTTTCATGGCTGTCACCCACATTCAATCTTTTGGGGCCATATACTCAATTCTTAGAGAGGCTTATTGTGTTGATGGATAAAAAGTCAAATTTTCCTAATAAGATAATCACAATGAAGGAGAGCTTGGAGATAGTTAAGGAATTAATTGGCTTCTTCACTAGGAAATTGCAATTTATATAGGGGGAAATGAAAGTTTTATCTTAGGGAATTAAGCTCTGCATTCCACCAATTTTGGATACTAGCAACACATTCAGGGATTGGTAGGAATGGTCTAATTCCTTTAGAACAATTTTGACTTAGGAGACTACTACAACCATTTTTGAAAATACAAGTGATGTTTCTTTCAATAAATAAATTGACTCCTTGTTTAGGGCTGAAATAGATTTGAATAGATTTTCAGTGGAGTCTAAAGCCATAATAGGTGCCAGGTGGACTAAAGCTACAAAGGACCTAGAAGAGGTTAAAACCATAGAGTGGCCCACCAAGAAAGAGTTTTATGTATGGGAAGTGATGGGAGAAATACATGCTCTATCAGTAGGGAGTAGTTGAGAGATATTTTGGCTTAAAAGAAATGAGAGATTTGGATAGGATTAGATATACTAAGTAGTGTATTAAGAATAAATCTTTCGTAGATATTTTGATTTTTAAGCTTTTAAAGGAAGTTGAAGATAGTAGAAGACAAAGGAGAGTAGAGTCAAAGTGCCTAAAATAAATTTTCACCTGCTAACTTTTTCAACTAATTCCCTACTTTTGGATCAAACACTAATGAATGTTTTGTATAACTTTTTGCACATGTCTTGCCACCTTTTCTATCCATTTAAGTTTTGACATGTTTCCTCCTCCCATTTGTAGATTGTTGCAATCCTATATAAGAATTTCCAGGATGTGGAGTAGAGGTTGGAAGTTTGTAGAATTTTCCTGTTATATGTCCTTTTTACAACCCATCCAAGTTTTGTAGTTATATGAATGTAATTAATTTTGTATACTTTAATATACAGTTAATACCAAGTATCAGTTGTCAAATTCTAAGTTGTATTTTGACTCTTTATCAGTATTATAATCAATTTCAAAGGAAATCAATACAAGAAAGAAATTCTACATATCTATGTCTTTGGGTTTTGTCTCCTTCCTTATATATCTATAATCTTGAGATTGAAATGAACAAGTTTCTTTCAATTTAATGCAATTTAGGTGAATTGTATATCTCTTACTAATTGTTTTTGATTCAAAGAATTAAGTAATTGCTTTTTGTAAGTGATAGGGTTTAGGGTTTATGGGAAGGATATGGTAAGAATGAAATTCAGAGCTCAATGTTGACAAATTTAATTACAAGTTGATTAAATAGGTCCAAGTTGCTAGTTTTGACTCTATATAACAATGGATAAGACACTAGTCAATTAATTTCAGGTACAAGTTGATGGTTCATTTGATTGTAGAACATACATAACAAACAAACAATCAATTTACTATTTTATGTAATGAGGAACTAAAAGTTGTTGGTCATTACTTATTTGCGTTTATAGTTAGCTACTATGATCACGAAGTTTATAGGAAAATCATAGAAGAACATTGACCACTTTCTACTATAGGGGATAGGTTTGAAGAGAAGAATATCATAAAATCAGCCATATCAATCCCTAAGGTTTGCCCACCTTGGTCCTGCAGAGCCTAAAGTGAAGGGAGTCCTAGTGACTTTGTTGAAGTTGGCCCAGAACTAAGATTTAACCCTATTAAGTATAGGATTTAGCTGATCCTTAGGCTTATCCCTATCTTATGCTTCCTAGTACTGGGTTTAAATCTACCTAATATGTTCCTTACCAAAAAGAACTCCAACATCACACACTGTAGGAAGATCATAAATCTCTATTATCTCCAATATGGCCTCTATCTTCACTGCATCTGCATATGCTGATTGTACAACCTCATAATTTTTTGCTAGAGAATCTAACAAATGATTTGTGAAGGATTTACATAGGACAATATGAGAACCAAATTCTTCAAAATCCAAATCAACATTGATCCTGCTTGTATATTTTGAACTTTCCCTTTCAATTGCAATTAGATTATCACGTTCATCAAGAACCCAACATCCTATTTGTCCCAAATCACAAGTGACACATGTTTCTACTACTTTGAAATCTCCAAGGGTTGCCTGCAACTTTGTGATCAACTTCCTCAATGTTTCCTCTTTGTAGCCCATAAGTCCTTGAAATCTAAAGAAAATTTCACATGACGAAAGAATGTCACATGAGACCAAGACAACTTGATCAATTTTTTCAATCTCATCATAATCATTGAGAATATCCTTCAAATCATCTACTTCTTGAGTCAAAGAATAAATCAAGTTTTGCTCCATTTCATTCATCTCTTTGACACTCTTAAGAACTACAAATATTTCTGTAATGGCTCAAACTCCTTCAGAGATAATTTCTCCTATATAAGACTTGGTGGCTTCAATAAACTTTCTTTCCTTGGATGTTTGAGACATAATAACAACACTTTGAGAAGATTTTTGTTGAATGACTTCATTTAGGTGAAAAACCTCTTGTTTGAGTTGATTTTTCTTCTCCCATAATTCATGATTTATTTTCAATACATTAGCTAATTCATCTTGAGAATCTTGCAAACAACTCAAACGTGATTGCTTCTCAATTTATACCTTAGTGAACTTGTAATCAAAATGAGTAAGTTCTTCAACATGATTTTCCATCAATGGCTCAACAATTTCTACAAATTTAGTTTTATCTGAATCAACCAAGATCCTTGAAACAATCTTATATTTCAAAGATTTGGATATAGTTTTCTTGACAAGGAGATTATTAGGAGGTACAACAACTTTTCTTCTATTCGATGTGATCTTTCTCAACCATGCAAGCAAACTAAAACTTTCATTTATAGAAGTAGGTATAGTTGAAACCATTAGCATTGATCCTGATAGTATCTCTATCATGCCCAAACAAGACTCACTCTATACACTTGAAATCATAGGTGCATGATGAGAGGATTCTACCATAAAGAGCTCAAAGCCTATCAAAGATGTATCAAGTTGAGAAACTTAACCCTTTGTAAGAGTTGGAAAATCCTCAAACATATTTCCCAAGTGCTCATATTGTTCATTCACTAGGATGAGAGGAGCAACTAAAGAAATAAGAAAATCCAATGTATTGACTTTTGAAACTAGAATAGAAGGTTTGAAGATAGTGGAAAATGAATCCACGTTACCATCTATCCCATCTAGAAAAGGTGCTTCATGCATGGATGGTGCATGAGTTTGTGTAGGCCTTGGAGGAGATATGATCATGACTTCCCCTTCTTCCTCCCCATCTTCTTCATTTGATTCTATCTCTACTTCCTCCTTTGAATCCTCTAACTCTTCTTCTAATTCTAGAATTGGTTTGGGAATCTGATATGATTTAGATCCCTTCTGCCCTTTAATTTGAATTTAAGGGACTTTGTCCCATAAGAAGAAGAAGCTCCATATTTTCCTTCAATTTCTAGCTATGGCTTCCTTTAGGAGGGCCAAAGCTTCCACAATCCAAGCCCAATTTAGGATAAACCCTTTTTAGGCCTTTAATTTTCAGCCACTTATTGGTGTTGGCCAAAATGGATTGAAATCTATCTAGGATAGATGCACCTTTTGTCAAAAAAAACTAATGAAATTTTGGATCAAGAATATGTCATCACCTTCTATTTGGAAATCTGAAAGTATCTCAAGCATATTAAGATCGACAATTTGTTGCAAAGTTAATCTACAGTAATCCATCTTCATTATATCCAGCTTTGTCCTCATATCAATCCAAACATTCTCAATGCAATGAACATGCATGAAAGCCCTCTTGATTTGAGATTTCATCTCTCAATAATCAAAGTCAAATCTAGCTTTGAACTTCTTCAAAGTGATCAATTGTAATTTTTCTTCCATATTCATTTCTTTTTTCACATAATTGATTGAATAGTTACCAATTGCTAATGGTTTGGCAGAAGAAATACCAAAACTAGGCCTATGCAATGTATGCTGATCAGACTATACTTCCATGAGTTGTCTGGCTAACTCCATTAGAATGATCTTATCAGTAGCATACCTAGGTAAGGTATATGACTCACCTTTAAAGTATCCAAATCTCAAGTATGTAAAAGTTGGAAACTGGATAAAGATACAACCATATTGATTGTGATAGTGAGCCACATTGATAGAGGGGTGCAAGGATCAAATCACATGAAAGGTTTGGCTAGTGGAGCAACCACACTTATTGGACCAAAGGTGATGTGGACTTCTATGTTGGTGCTGGAGGAATGATTTGTGGGAGGAATGCATTCAGACGTGGAGGTGGATTCGTTTCCCAATGAATCATAGATGATGGTTGACAATTTCTATCACTGGCTTCCTACCCCATTCGTAGGCACACTTCATCCGATGTGTGAAGGAGACTAATGCACTGCTTTGGTAGTACAAACTGTCGCAAGGAGAGATAAGGATGTATACAAGAAAACCTAACCTATCAAAAGCACATGTAAACAAGAAAATGTTAGTTGCACATGTATATTAAAGATTCAAATAAGATTGAAATACAACTAATTCTACTTGATTTTTAAAACTTAGTGCAACTGAAAAGAAAAGTTCCCATGTGACCTCAAAGAAGCTCAATAAGGGTGCCCACAAGAGGCCTTGTTGGTGTGCTCAAGATGAGGGATGTGGATGTGCTCTCCCAAACACAACTTTTGAATGAATCCCTTAAATGATGCAAGTATGAAAATGAGATATTGGTGTGCTCAAGATGAGGGATGTGGATGTTCTCTCCCAAACACAACTATGGATGTATCCCATGTTTTGATGAATGATCAGTGATATGAAGCTATGCTAAGATGAATGGAGAACACTTCAAGCAATATCTATGGAAGAAACCATGTTTGAAAACATTCAAGGATGTGAAGATGGATGCAAGTAATCAAACTAACAATATAAATCTAGAATGAGAATGCAATTCCTAAGCCTAGAATGCAAACAATTACCAAAGATTAGCTCTAAGCATAAAAATTTCTAAAAGCTCTAAAACTAAACTAGCATGATAACACTGCAATAGAGGAGATTAAGAATGCTTGAGAGAAGGGCTCTATTTATAGGCTTGAGAGAGGCCTTGAGGAGGTGGCATCTATGTGGCATCCATATAGGTGCCACAAAGGAGAGACATAGGCTAAGGGGACAAGCCATGCAAAGGTCAACATAAGCCTTTTTGTGATAGAGATGGCTCAAGGTTTGCTCACATATGTGTGAGAAACCTTGGAGGAATGAAAGGGGGACAAGTGTGTAAGAGGATTTTTGGAGAAATTAATATAAAGGGGGCTTCCTTGGGCTTTTAGTGTGTGAGCAACAACTTAGGGGCTAAAAGGTGTTTAGGAGGGTATTTAGGATAATAAAGTGGGATTAACTAGTGGGTATGCTTAGAAGGATGAGAGCGATGGGTGGTTGACTAGGTTTTAGGTGGGATTAGGATTTAATTTAATCATAGAATTATAGAATTTAATAAAGTGGAGGGAATTAAATAATGGAATTTATTTAAAAGGGGATTTATGGAGCATTATGCATTAAATAAACTTAACACATTAGGGGGAGGTATTCAAATTAAATTTAAATACATTAGGGAAGTGAACCTATTTAATTAATTAATTTTTATTTAAATAAGTAGAAGAATATGAAAAAATAATTAATTAATTAATAATCAATTATAATGTCAAGGGAAATATTAATAAATTAATATAGTGTTTAGGACAATTTTAAGTGTCTACAAAGGAGGTACTAGGATGGAGAGATAAGGAGCTTCGGTGACTTGGAGAGATAAGGTGTTGGAAGGTCTTCTTGTAGCAATAAGGTAGTGGCTCAGTGGTGTGTGAGGAGGGAGGCATAAGGTGGCCGACTACGTAGGAGTAATAAGGTGGTTCGTTAATTGGGTGGTCTAGGTAGTATAAATATAGGTGTATCTAGGAGGCGTCAAGGCCTCGACAACCACATTCTCATCGGGGATGGGGTCCCCCCTTAATGAGACCCCATTGGTTCAAAGCTCCTGTCAAAAGCACTTGCCTTTAAAAAAATGTTTTTAAAAAAATATATTAATTAAATTAATAAAAATACTATATTTAATAAAATTTACTAAATTAATTTTAAAATTTAATAAAAATTAAATAATAATTAAAAATCAAAACTTATAAATGATAAGAACTTTTAAAGGCCTGTTAGCCTGCTGCACATGGAAACATGGGCTGCTTAGTCAATCTTGGCTATCGCAACAACTAGGCTATTGTCGACAGCTAGCAACCATAGTCATAAGGCAAAATGGGATGGGGAGAGTCATGGCCCCTAATTTCCCAAATTAACATATATATATATATGAAGCCACCAAACAAAACAATGCATTACTATATATATATGAAGCCACCAAACAAAACAATGCATTACCTTGAATAAAATTTATTGAATTCTGATTTCTTGAACATTGGTGATTTTTAAAACAAATAACATCTATAACATCTATAAACATGTGTATGTGTGTCTGTATTAAAACCAATCAACAAAATAGAACTGATAGGAAAATATGAACAGTTTAATCAAATCTAAATAAACAATCCTGATATCTTTTCAAAACCTCATTCATATCTAAATACGGTTCTCTAAAGTTTAACAATGAGGGTTTCCAATTATCAATTCATATACAGATAATCTCAAAAAAACAAAGAACAATAAATTTTCAGCAAGGGTTTCAACCAATTTAAAACTCTAAAAAATAGATTTATCCAGACATGAAGAAGATATTTAAAGAATGGAAAATTATTGTGCAAATAAACCCACAAAATTCTACCTAAATCTAATGCTAGTACAACAACGCAATGGAGCACGCAAGTAATCCCCCTTTTTCTAAAACCCTTCTTTTTAGAAATTGCTCCTCCAAATCCCTGGTTCTTGAGAAATGAACTCTAAATCTCTAATAAAGAGTTCTTCCCAAATTTAGGGCTTCGATTATGCAATCACACAAAAACCCTTTATCCTTTTATTATTTTATTATATTTTGATTTTCATGTGCAACCTTTTTGCAATTTAATTAAAATATCTTTATTAAATTAATTAATTTCTTCTTGAGATGTTTTAATAAAATATTATTAATTTAACTAATAATAATATTTAGAGTTTATTTTAAAAATGAAACTCCTAAATATTTTATTATTAAATTAAATAAATATGATTATACGAAAATTAGAATTTTAACTATATCTTTAAATTTAATGCTTTTATTTAATTAATTTATCAATTAATTAAATATAATTAAATTTTGAATTTTATTAATAAAATTTCCATTAAATTAAATCATTAAATACTCTTTTAACTTGACTTAATTATAACAGATAACCATCACAGACCCACACGACTAAATATGAAAACTCATAATAAAGTACAAAATACTAGATCAAGCTCAAGGGTCAAAATCATGAATTTATGTTACTTGATGAATTTGGAAGGGTAGACAACTTATATACTTGTCCTACTTTCTAGGACAATTGGCTTAAGTTTAGGATTTGGACTCAAGAATTATCTCCCCTCTTTTACCATTGAGGTACTGCAATAAGGTAAACTCATCCTGGCAATTCAGGGATGTTGATACCCAATGCCTGCAATCTGCATAAAATCCATGCATGTAAATACACATATATTATAAATTAAATAGGCAATGGTAGGAAGTGGTGCATCATGTAGATCCAGACTTGCAGGTGATAACTACTCCCTTGCTCAACCATATTAGAAACATCGTACATAAAGTAAAACATATAGGTACACCATACACATGCCAGTATGGGGTAAGTATCTATAAAAACATCTATAAATGATCCATCTAACCATCAACATGAAATAATTGGAATCATTGTATACAATCATCATCGAAGAATAATCATGCAAATAACTAGTACCAAAGTAACTCATCATATAACCAATTGAGAATGAAAATATATCCAACAATCTAGAAAGCAAATGTTACTAATCATCAAGCATAAACATAAAGCTAGCCTAAAAGAGTTTGACAATAATACTAAAAAGTAAACTAGGGGTAGGCACTACACCTTTGGTTGAAAGACCAAAGAAAGATCCCATAGCAACAACAATGTAGACAAGGTAGGAGTTCATGTAAAAATGGACCAAAGTCTCTATGTTGAGCAATTGTTGACAGAGTGTAGTGCTAATCAAATCTCCCCATAAGATGTGTTCTTTGTTTTTCATGATCTGGAACATGAATTTGTACATCCATGGTTCAAAATTAGTGGAATCTTTAAGACTGCAAACCCTGGGGAGAAGAATGATAAGGTCTTTGTATTCTTGCTTGAAGTTAGACATATGAGTGGTCTAATTTGCTAGTTGAGATTCCTTTAAAATATAAAGATGACCTTGTTGTGATAGATAAATCTTTGTTGTCCCTTATACTGCTTGTAGCCTTATCAATTCATGCTTCTGCTCTTCATATTCACTTCATACTTTTTTTGGATATGATATAATTCATTACATATATAGCAATCCAAATCACAACTCATTGGAGTTGGCTACAATACAAGGTTCCATAAAAATCACAAAGTCAGCCCAACTACTAGCACTCAGGTTCTGAAGAAAAACTCGATGATGTTCTGATACTCAACAACTATTTTTAACAATCGACATCATCATACACTCGATAGACATAAAAGCTCATTCCATACTAATCACTTCGAAGTAGCTTGAACTTAGTCAACATTGTGAGACTTGATAAACAATGTGAAACTCAACATATAAACTGAATCACTTGGTTGACACTGCATGGCTTAGTCAACACTAACACTATGAGCTTGGCATAAACTGAATCACTTGGTTGATACACCTTGGCTCGGTCAACACTAGATTCACATCACTAATACTGAGAGCTCGGTAGACATTGTAAAGCATGGTTGATACTGTGCAACTTGGTTAATATTGTGAAGCTCGATTAACACTGACATTGATCAACTCGATAGATACTACTCACCACACACTGAGTAAAGATTTTGTAATTTGGTAGCAATTGTAGAACTCAGTAACAACTATAAAGTTGGTAGCATCTATATAACTTGGCAGCTACCATATACATAAACTAATTAGATCAGTAGTAACTGTAGCACTTGGTTAACAATACTTATCTAGGCAGTAGTTGTAGAGCTCAGCAATAGCTTAACCAATTGACTAAGTGTGAGTCACTAATAAAAAAACTTTGACCTTAATGTCAACAATCTTCCCTCTTGGCATTAGTGAAAAAAACACTTATCAATCCAAAATTGAATGCTCAAGTCCAGAACATTCTTTTATCTCCTTTTTGTGTCTACAACTCAGTAACATACTCTATTTTTGAAATTTTTCAAAATTACTTTTGTAAAAAATGTTTTATGATTATCTATACATGTATTATGTTGCTCCCCCATACATATATCTTATCTATACACATATATCTAGAGTACTACTCCCTTGTATATATTTACATTATATATCTCATATATTCTTCTCCTAAAAACTCTTCATATCATAATATACATTACATTATACTTCTCCCCCTTTTTGACATAAATTCCAAAGGTGTATAGATTAAATGTTAATGCCAAAATGTGACAAGAAGTTAGAATGTACCTTCAAAATCAATGCCATTTTTTTGTCCCAATTTTCCTGTAACACCTTGTTGGCATGTAAAACAATCTACACTTTTGCTAAAAACTCCATCATGTGATCAGCCATGGATAATTTATTATCATAGATGAGTGTCTTGGTATGTGCAATGTGTTTCTACAATGCATCCATGTTTGGAAGAATCATGCATTGGATGTCTACAAGTGTGGCTGTAATCCTGGCTTCTTCCCTTAATAATTATGCTTGCAAATTTGTCAAATATCTGATCTTTGAGTAGTGAACAAAACTATAGCTTGGGTCAAGTGACAACTGGTGTGCACTTGCCTTCAAATCTTCATCTATCTTAGATAATTTTTCCTTGATCCCTTGGATGAAGATATATGTATCACATAATTTTCTAAATAATGAAGTTACATTATTTGAAAATGTTTCCAATGTATTAAGAACAATAGACAATTCTACCTAGTTTATTGCAATTTTCTGCACTACTTGTTCCAATACTTTGTTTTCAAATTTCCTTTCTACTCTCTGTAGCAACTTATCTTGTCCATTAAGATCTTCATTGAATTTTTGGACAACTTCTTCCAATTTATTTAAAATAGGTTGTGTATTATCAACCTCTATACTCAGTGCATTTACAAATATATCTTTTATATCTTCTAGCACTTGTGTCTCCATTCTTTGATGTTCTCTAAGAATTTGTTGCTTAGCTCTCTTCTACAATAGTTTCCCTAGGATGTTCATCTTGTTAGTAGTGAGGGTAGTGATATCCCAGTTTGGAATAACAATATCCTCCTCTAAATCTTTTTCCTCTTCTTCATCCTTTTCTTTTAGAGTAGGAGAAACAATTTTCTTACCCTTGTCTAATACTTCGGTACTCAGTTGAGATTGATTCTCAACTGTCATTGTACTTTCTATTGACACATTTGGAATAGTAACAATTGTGGAAATTGAGGGGCTAGCAAAAAAATTAGATATTACACTGACAATAGAAATACCTTGTTGTTGCATTTTTAGATCTGATGATGAAGGCACTTGCTACTCAGTAGATGAAGTGTTGATCACTTGAGTCAATGCAGTACTCAGTTGAACAGATGCAGAGATTGGTTGGGTGCTTGGTGTTGCAGTGGTTACCACAACCAACTAGGAAAAAGCTTTCTCAAAGCTTGATGGCATTAAATCTTTTCTTAGAGAGTGAGGAAATGAGGCCATCACTACTACTACAATCTTCTCTAGGTTAGTTTCTTCAATACTTTGTATCTTAGGGAGACTTTCTTTTGTAGATTCCTGTTCTTCTTCCTTATCATCCAAATTTAGATCTTCTATTTCCACATCTTCTTCATCATCATTGTCATCATCCTTTTCATCTTCATCATTTTTTTCATCAACATGAACAACAAAGTCACTTAGTTGATGTAGTTGAAATATGTTCTTCCATGTGGTAGTGGCAAATTTTACCACAAATTCTATGGCTTTCATCAGTACAAGACATGTGTTGAACTTAGGTGTTAGCTTCTTTTCATTTTCCAATAAAACTTCTTTCACCTTCTTATTACTAAGATGTGGCATAAGTTGTCTTAGTGTCTACTCACAGATGTACATGAATATTTTCTTTGCATTCTCCCATTTTGGCTTGATGGATTGAAGAAGTGCATCAAGAACTTGTGGAGAAATCTCATCTGGTGAGTATTTCCACTTACCCAGTTTAGACAATAGAATGTCTTCAATTTTCCTCTTCTCCTCAAGGTTCCTAGTTTCATATTTTAAAAATTTAAAACTATTCATACCAAAACCTTCTTCCAGCTTCTTCATCCTTTCTTGAAGTGTAGGAGGAGACTTTAGAAGTACAATTTGGTTGTCATCTTCCTCTTCTCCAAACTTCAACTTCTTTCTAGATTTTGATGCTCTTCTTGTGAATACAATAGTGGATGATTTAGTAGGCCTAGTTATAATAACCTTACCTTTTTTCCTTAGAGGCTCTTCTTCCTCAGACTTAGTTTCTTCTTCTTTATCCTCTACATCATCTTCTTCCACATCATCTCCTTTTCCCTCTATCAGCAAGAGAGTAGAACTTGCTTGTTTCATTTTTGCTATCCTCTTTCTGCCTTTGATAACTTCTTGAGGAAACTTAATTTTAAGTTCTATACTAGACTTATCTTCTTCATAAGTTCTAAATTATGGCACCTTTAGATCCATAGGCTCATTCAGTGGATCCTTAATGATATATTTTGTCTCATCAATGTTAACCTCATACTCAAGAGGCTTAACACTTGCTACCCTTGGTTTGACTACCTGAATATACATTCTATCACAGTCTACCATGAAACAAATATCATCATTGTAGTCCTCTACTAGTTTCTTTGGTATCCTATATCTATTATTCATCTTTTCTTTGAAAGAATCAAAATAATTATCCATAATACTATCAAAGTTTCTCCCATCTCTGTTATGTATTCATTAATCTGATATAGAATAGGTACATCTTTTCTCCATAAAACTATACCTTTAGAAGGGAAGAATTTTTGTACAAATAAAAATAAACAAGTTATGAGTGAACTAGACTTACACAAATTGTTCTTGGAACCTTTGATGCTTCTTATGTTCTTATTGAACTGATTCAATAACAACTCGACAAGTTCAAGTGTCATGTTGTTTTTCACCACCTTGAGGGCCAAATCTACTACCTCACATGGCACATTGTTGAGATGACTAGAGCTGTAGATTTTGAATCCCAAACTTCAATTCCATGTTTGTGATTCTATTGATCTTCATTCCTTTGTCATCCCACTCAGCAAGAGTTTTCTTTGCTAGTTTAGCCTGACCTAGGGTTTTGGTCACGTTGGCTTTGCTTAACATTGGAAGGCTAGTGATTTGGTGAATCATCTTTCTTGTGATCAAAATGGGCTGATCCAACCATAACTTTCCATTGTGCACTTAGCTTAGGATGAATCTTATCCATTTTTCCTGAAAATCCCTTGGCATATGTGAAATATTCGTCAAACCCTTTTCTTCCAAATGTCGATGCTCAAGTTTTAGAGTGTCATTTACACTTAACTAATTCAATGTCACATGCATTTCATGTATGCTTAGCCCTTGAATGGAATAGTGATAATAAGAGTGTATGTATTGCACTAGTAATACCTGCGAAGGAATTTGAGATTGTGCACCTGTTGGGTCGAGTGATTCAAAAAATTGTTGGACTAGTCTTGAATGCTAGAAGCTTGCATTCTGTTCCTCAAACCAAAATTTCCAATCCCTTCTTCACTTTATTGCTAGAGGATGCCATTCTTTGTAGGATCTTTGTAGGGTTTCAAAAACTTTCAGAATTCTTCCAACAACAAACACATAGATCACTTGGAAGCACAGAAATCACTCTTCGCGAATAGCTCTCAAAACTTCACGATGAAAAATCAATTCAATTTTCTTCCTTTTAAAAAAATTTCACTTTTCAAATGCCATTAATGTTTTGGTATGACCACTCACTTGGTGACATATTGTCTTCCACTCAGTTTTGTCTTTAATGCTCAATACACATTCATAGCTCGACAGTCTCAATGTTGGTCGGTAGAGTCTTCAAAAAATTAGAGTCTACACATAATACTTTAGTGTAACCTGATCTTGCTTGGTAGGATCTTGCAACCTAACCTAGCTTGGTAAGGTCTTGAATCTTCACATACACTCAGTGATCCTTGAGCATCTTGAATGCTGGTATGGATCGTTTCTTCTAGCTGGCTAGAATTGATGAAAGATGTTTGCTTCATAATCTCAGTTCTAGTTATTCCTTTAGGAATTCAATTTGAAATGCTTGAGTCACCCAAATCTTGAGAGACATTTACTTCAGGACTAGGACTTCCATTTTCAGGGCACTTTGGCAACCATTGTTGTTTCATTTGCTTTTTGATATTGTTAGCTTTGGATTTCTTTTCATCTTCAACACTTCCAGTGTTCATACAATTCTTGGCAATGTGTCCAAGTTCTCTACAAATGAAACATCTTTTAGTGGTGTCTATTTTCCTCATGTGGTGTTTCACACAATTTTCTCTAATGTGCCCAAATTCTCCATAGTAGTGGCATCTACACCATGTGTTGTAGTCCCATCCAAATATAGCTTTTACAATTTTTTCTACTAGATTCAATTTCTTAGTTTTGCACCCTTAGGATTTATGTCCTTGTTTATTGCAACTAGAACATTTTCTTTCAAACTTAGATTTCTCCTTGTATTCACTTGCTCTATGTCCATGTTTATTTCAATTGTAATACTTTCCATTGAATCTTGGTTTTCTATTGCTCCAACATTTTTTTGATGTGTGACCTATCTTACCACAATGATTTCAAGTAGGCCTTTTTTTCTTTTGATCTCCTTGCTTAGATGATTCTTCTTCTTCTATATAACCTAATCCTTCTTTGCCTTTGTGTCTATACTGATTTTGCTCATTCAAATGATTCATGCTTTCTTGAGATTTCATTACCTTCTCATTGGTTTTCTTTTCAGTGTTTAATTGACTCTATAATCTTTCATTCTCTGATCTTAGATTCATGAGTTCTTCATTTGCACCAATGAGTTGATCAATAAAATCTACTTGTTGAATGGATAGTTGATTGATTTCATTGTTCTTTTCTTCTATCTCTTCTATGGCTTTATCCTTTTGTTCCATGACTTCACATAGTTTGACTGATTGGATTTCTTGTTCTCTTTTCATCTTTCTTACTTCTTCTTGGAGAGTAAGATTCTTCTCAAGTAGATCTTTGATTTCTTCACCATCTTCATTAGAGTTTCTTTTAGGACATATGTCTTCAATTCTTTCTTCAATGTAGATATTGTCATTTGTTTGTTCTACCAATTCTTTCCTTCTTTGCAAAGATTGAGAAAGATGCTCCTTTACTTTTCTCAGATTTCCAATAGCCAATTCCAAATCCAACATGTCATTCTCAATAGTCTTTTCTAGCTTGTATACCTCCATTGCCTCTCATCTTTTCTCAATTTGTTAAACTTCTTCTCAGAGAACCAAATACTCTGATACCAATTGTTGGAAATATTAGATAGAAAAGGTTACTAAAAGGGGAGGGGTGAATTAGGAACCAATAAAACTTTGACTTATTTCACCAATTTATCCTTCATATAATATTCTAATCTAATTGCATGCATGAAATAATGAAAGCAGTAAAACATGCATAACACTTTCACACAAGATATGGTGACCTAGAAACCTTCCAAATAGAAAGTAAAACTGGGGTGGGGATGATACCCACAAGCTTTAGTACTACAGTATAAGTTGTCTTGTTAAGACTTACAATTGATCACTTCTGATGATCTACCCTATTAGGAGCAATAAGAACTACTAGGTCCATCTTGTGAAAGGATTTACAAAATATACAATGAAGTATGCACTCGAAAAAGAGATTTGACGAAGATTGTTAAGTCTACCATGTTAAAGGATTTAACCGATACACCTATTAGGATGAACCAATGGTTGATCTCTGATCTGCAACTTTGATTTTCTAGTTAAGATTTCTTTAAAATATAAAGATCACCTTGTTGTGATAGATAAATCTTTGTTGTCCCTTATGTTTCTTGTAGCCTTATCAATTCATACTTTCACTCTTAATATTCACTTCATACTTTTTTTATAGATATGATATAATTCATTACATATATAGAAATCCAAATCACAACTCATTAGAGTTGGCTACAATACAAGTTTCCATAAAAATCACAAAGTTGGCCCAACTGTTGGCACTTGGGTTCTAAAGACAAACTCAATGATGTTCTGATATTTGGTAACCATTTTCAACACTTGGCATCATCATGAGTTTGATAGATGCAAAATATTGGTCCATACTGACCACTTTGAAGTAGCTTGAACTCGATCAACACTCTGAGACTTGTAAACACTGTGAAACTCAACATATAAACTGAATCACTTGGTTGACACTACATGGCTTGGTTAACACTAACAATGCAATCTTGGCATGAACTAAATCACTTGGTTGACACATCTTGGCTCAGTCAACACTAGATTCACATCACTGATACTAAGAGCTCAGTAGACACCTGAGAGCATGGTTGATAGTGTGCAATTTGATTAACACTATGAAACTTGCTTAGCACTGAAATTGATCAACTCGATAGATACTGCTTACCATACACTAAGTAAAGATTCTAGAATTTAGTAATTTAGTAGCAACTATAGAACTTGGTTAAAACTATATAACTCAGTATCAACTATATAGCTTGGTAACTACTATATACATAGACTACTTAGCTTGGTAGTTTCTATAGCACTTGGTTAACACTACAAACTAGAAGATAAGCTTGGTAGCAACTATAAGCTTGGTAGTAGCTTAACCAATTGACTAAATGTGAGTCACTAATAAAAACAATTTGACCTTAATGTCAATAATTCCTTACATCAACATGAAACTAAGACAATGGTTGCTAAATTGACATCGTGGAACTTGCTATAGGAGTTCGCAACTTGATTTGGTTTGTCTTCTTCTACCTTCAATCACAAAAATTCTCAACTACCTCTATAACTATGTTCAAAATATTTACTTCCTTAGTGGTGGTCATTTTGCAAAAATGATCCTATCTAATTTCCACCATATCCTTACTCCATAAGAAAATTCGATCCTTGTCAAAATTTTGTTGCTTGAGCAACCAACCCATCCTTCTTTTCGGTGCTGACCTACGCCATGCTTTTTTTCTGCATTATATTTTAATATTTTATTTGCCAGCTTAGGCTCAAACCCTATTTGACTACCAAGTGAGATCCATGAACTATCATTTGAAATTCTGTTGAACCCTTTTAACTCTCAATCTCATGATATCATGATCTCATGATACACTAGAGGAAGAAAGCCCTTCGTATCATCTTTGAGGGAAGCATTGGCTCTACAATCTTATGATCATCATAAATTAATCCTTTATTGTAGCATCATAAGCTCTAGAAATAGCTTCTACAATCATACGATACCCAATTATTATGACATGGAAATATACCCTATAATCCTCTTACGATCTTAAGATCATCCTTAACATTCCTTTGATGTAACATCTTATTCCATTTTCATCTGCTATATGATCTTACAACTGTGGCTAGCTAGACCATTTTGTATCTTTGATAGTCAATGTTTCAACCCCTATGATGTTACAACACATCTTATTGTAACATCGCGGCTCCATCTCTTATCTCTTATGATCACATGATAGCATTCATCTTTTCTATTGTCGTAGCATTGAGAACCTTCATATTATATGTTCATGATCTTATGACACACTGCACTTCATAAGGTCAAAACCCAAACCTTTTATCCGTAAGATCTTGTGATGAAGCAATTGTCATATCATCTTATCCTCATAACATCGCAACTTACAGTCACCTTACGATCTTATGATCATCCTGCCATCATTGCCTTGTAACCTTCCTATCTTCCACTTGAGACCTTATGACCACACTACTCATCATAAGATCAGGACTCTAAATCAGCACTTGCACATTTTCCTTCCTTATGCTCCTAGCCCCACCTTACATTATCACATTGACCCTTATAGTCTTACGATCATGCCTTATCGTGTCATCGAACATCTTCAGTTTTACTCCTATGATCTTACAATCGCCAGCCCATCATAGCTTTGGAAAGCATGTTGAAATCATATATAATGTCACAATAACCCCCTTTTTGTAAGGTTGGGGTCCAACACATTACCTTTTCATCATAAACTTATGATCTTACGATCACCCAATCTTATCGTATGGTCGCAAGCCATCATTTCTTCCTTCATGATTTGATGACACACTGACTATCATAAGATCATAGCCTAACTTTAACATGCCATTTCCTACCCTCACGATCCTATGATCACATGACCATATGAAAAAGAGACCACATGACAAAGCGCAACATCTTAGACTATGCATTCTAACCTTCTAATCTTATGACAACATCATAACATCCTAACACACTTTGACCCTTCCAATTACACGGCTGATCGTAACATCTTAGGACCATTTTCATTATCTTATGATCTCACGACTAAGCGTAAGATCATAACCCATTTCCTTCATGGTTGAGAAATATTGAATGAACATGCACTTACTTTGTAGATCATACCATTTGAAACCTAAACTATACCTTTTCCTATTGACTTTTCAACTTTCCTGGAGTGTGCCACATGTCAACATGCAATTTATCTATCTCTTCTCTGGCTTCATCATCTAGGCCCACAAGGACATGTGTCTGCTTCTCGTACTCTTGCTTTAGTGAAAAAGCTTGCAACTTCATTTTGAGAGAAAGCAACAGTCATAGATTTGGATCATCTAGTAGTCATGAAAAATTGAAGCTTTCCTTCAGTTAATGTTAGTATCCTATCCAATTAGAAACTGCTTGTATGTCACATCATCCTAACATTGAAATGCCACATCACTAGGTTGATTACCTCATTGCCCCACAAACTGCACCATGAGCCCTAGACATTGCAAAACCATTCAAACTATGAAATGTAACCATTTTGCATAATTGCACTTCACCAATTGTTAGTAGGGGAAAAGGGATGATGTTGCGACCAAAGCAGTCCCAACATTGTGACTTGAAATACATGTTAGAGGCAAGGAAAATAAAAGGGATAAATAGCCAAAAACTTAGGGATATAAGAATATGCATGGTTTTTATGTAGCCTTCTTCAAAAATGTTAAAACCTAAAACCCTAATGAAACAAAGGACAAGGCAAAGCCCTAGGGTTTGAACATGAATGACAATTTTTTTTGAAATTCTAGGCAATCTAGACATAGAATTTCCTAATTTGCACAGGTATTTTGAAAATTTTGGGTAATTAGAAAATTAGGCCATCAAAGGGCATCTCTTGCACTTGTGCTGTAACACAAAAATCCCAAAAGATAAACACATCATCAGAGGAAATCACCATACAAGTTGATTCTTGATAAACAAAAAATATTTGAGTACATATTTGAAACTTTGGAGATCCGATTAAATGATCTCAAAAGAGAAATCATATACATATGTAGTGAATGGAGATGAAATGTGAATGTAAATGAAATGTAGAATGAAGTGTTACAAAGGTGGGAAATGGAAGAAGATGGGTATGTGTGAAGGTAGAATGCATGGGAATGTGTGCGAATGAAGATTGCTAATTTTTAAAAATGTGACTTAGGTTTTGAAGATGTTATTACATGGAAAATGGATTACATATAAGTGTTTTTGGCTTGGTGGTCAACACCTCCTTCAGGGTTCATGACATGGCTTAACCACCTCTCATGGATCTAGGTAAGTTTGGTGTTTGTGACATTCATTGATAGCTCAAGCTTTTGGTCCTATAGAAAACATACCAACAATTGGTATTAGAGCCTTGGGTCACAGGTATGAATCTCAAGAGGTCTCCTTCATTTTGTTGGTGCAAAACCCTCAGTTGGTGTTGAGGGGGAGATTGTTTGACTTGGTGGTTAGCACCTCCTTTGGGGTTTGTGGCATGGCTTAACCACCTCTCATGGATCTAGGTAAGTCTAGTGTTTGTGATGTTCATTGATAGCTCAAGATTTTGGTGCAACAAAAAAAATACCAACAAGTGCAACATGTAATAAGGGATGTAAAGTGAGATAAGATGTGAATGTGGATGGAAGATGAGCATTACATGTAAGTTTGGATAACAAATGAGATGTGGAATGTGGAAAGACACAGAAAGTAACAAAACTTGTATTTTCTCATGGAGGCATGAGTGCATATGGAGGGACAAAAATGGAATGTAGCTTGAGGTGAAATGAACTTTATAGTCATCTTGGTGGAAAAGTGAAGTCAAAGTACATGAGAAAACATGCACATGACATTTTATGACTTTTCAAAAAAGTGACTTTAAGTCAAAAAAATGGATTTTGGAGATGCAATTACATGTAAGGCTTTTCATGTAATCATGTCATGTGAGTGGATACAAAAAGTTAGATGAGTGAAATGGAAGGGGAAACTGAGATTACATGCATGTGTGGATGGTGGATGAGATGTAAAACATGTAATCACATTTGATGAATGAGATGCAAAGTGTTGTGACATGGAAGATGAAAACAAAATGTTATGACACTTTCACATGAAATAGAAGATCGAGTGAAATGAAATGTGAAGAAGCTCTTGGGAAAGAACTTGTAACTTCTCCAAAGTGGAGAAAACTAGAAATAAAGCACACAAAACACAAAAACTTCAACAACAAAAAATGTACCTTTGGAAAATGACTAAAACATGTCAACAACCAAAGCACTTCAATATGCAATTCTGATATTTGAAGTTTGGGAAAAAACCAAAAACATGAAAATGGACCATTTCATCATTTTAAAAGGAAAAATATACTTTCCATAGCATCAATTTCAACAAGTGACAACCATCAAGCAAAAATATGCATAAAATCAATAAGATAAGCACAAATTTAATAGCAAGAAAGAATATGTCCACTTACATGATAATTAAGTGCCAAAAATGATGGAGAGAAAAGCTCCAATATTGAAAACTTCTTCAATAAACTTGGACCCTTTCAAAATTTGCAAGAAAAATCCATAAAGGGTAGTAAAAGAGACATTTTTAATGGCCAATGCCAAAAATGTGCCCTAAAATAGCTCAAGATCCCAACATTTTTGGCTTTGGCATGAACATGGGACATTTTTGAAAAAAATGTGATTCTCCACTGCATTCAACAAAAATGTTTTGGCTTTAAAATACCCAAATATGAGGCAAGATGCAATGAGAATCACTAGAAATGCCAAAATGAATCCTCCTCTTGCCAAAACATGAGCCAAAATGATGGATTTTTAGTGATTTCCTCCAAAAAATGCCCTTGAAAGGAGTTTAAAAATAATATTTTTTTAGTAATAAAACTCACCATTCATTGTTTGAAAACCCATGGATTGGAAAAAATGACCCTATTGGAGAAAATTTCAAGAAAATCCATGAAGGAAATCAATCAAAATCCTCAAAAATGGGTTCTTGAGAGCTCTTTGCATGTGTTTTCTCCAAAATTGGTTTTGGAAGGGCATGAACATGAGTTTTTAAAGTAAAACACACCTTTTTATGGTTAATGCATATTTTAAAAATATGCCATAATGCAAAACACACCTTTTGGGGGCAAAAGCATGTTTTAAAAACTCACTAAGATGCAAAATGTACCTTTTAGTGGTCACTACATATTTTAAAACATGTCTTTAGTTTAAAAACTCACCTTTTGGAGGCATATGCATGTTTTAAGTGAAAATTCAACTTTTTGGTGCAATAACATATTTAAGTTATCAAGCTCATCCTTTTTATGTCATTGAACATTGTACATGAGTTTACATGCAATGACATTGAAAAGGTCCACCTTTGAGTGACTTTACATTCTAATTTGAATTCTACATGCAATGGCATAAAAAAGGTCCACTTTTGATGGATTATACATGTAATGACTTGAAAAAGGTTTTCTTTTGATGGCTTTAAGTGATTTAGTTAGCACATGTTAATTTAATTTCATTAAAATATTAATTTAGTGGAAAATAAATTATATTTACATAGCATATTAACAATATAACATGTTGAATAACTGCTCTGTAACTTTCCTGCTCACTACCTAGTTTGAATTTTGAATTTTCATGGCCCTCGAGGGCCCAAGCCTATTGGAGGCACCAGTGTGCCCAAATTTGCACATAGTGTTGGAGCTGCAACAAGGTGTTCCCCCCCTTTGTGGGATTTTGTGTCTGGTTATGTCAACACTCCTGATCCCCCTTCTTTGGATTCCAAAGTTGATTCTACTCGGAAGAAAATTGGGTCCACAACCTCTCCCCTCAACTCCAATAAAGGGTGGAAAGATGCACTTGTTGGTGGTAAGGAGGGGAACCCCAAATTGGAGGATCCCAAAGACACTTATAGTGTTACTAGACCAAAAATCTCCTTCTCGGATAGTGTCATGGATAATGTTGTTGCCTCCCTTAAACATTATGTTGTGGGGAGATTCATTTCTTTCAGGCCAATGATTGAGATGACCAGGAAGTGGGTGGCCCAAAAATGGTCTATGAAGGGTAGTGTTTATGTCTCAACTATGCCTAGTGGCCTATTCTACATTTGGTTCACGATTGCAGAGGAAATGGTGACTATCCTTTCTAGAACATGGTACTATGGAAAACACTGTCTGGCCCTGGATAAGACCCTAGTTTCATCAGGAGCCTAGAGCTCCAAAGCTTGACCCTAGTGTGGATCTATTTTCTAGGACTACTACTGGATTTTTGGGATCAAAAGATTTTGAGATGTATTGGGAATACTTTTGGTCATTTTGTAGTTGCAAACTAGGTAACGTTGAATAAATCTAGACTTTCATATGCTATATTTTGTGTGAATGTTACCATTAATAGGGCTCTCCTAACTATAGTCACATTGTCTACTAAATGGGGGAAGAGGGTCAAGCCTATCGAGTATGAGAATGCTTGTCTTTATTGTCAAAAATGTGGGCAGTTTGGCCATGTTTTGATGGATTATAACACTCCACCTCAGAAGGACAAGAAAAACATGGACTCTCCCAGAATAATTAAGTCTCCTACTATACAGGGGGAATCTTCAACCTCCCATGACAATGTAGTTAAGAGTAAGGAGATTAACCAAGAAGGCCTAATTATTGAGGAAAGAAAAGAGAAATATATGGCTAGGAAGGCTCACTAGCTAGTCTTGGTGCCAAGTGTCGAAACAAGGAAGGAACAATTATGGAGGAATACCCATTTAGGAAGCAGATTGATGACCTTCTACAATCCCCAGTGACGAGAGGAGATATTGCTAACTAGGTTTTGGAGGAAGGTGAAATTGGGACCCTTGGTGGTGCCCTCTTGCGGGAATGTTACCTCGAAAAGGCTCAAATTGGTGACTCTGGAGGAAGTTACAACCAAAGTCATGCAAAGTATTGAGGAGGCTGAGGAAAGGATGGCCCTCTCAAATCCCTCCTCCCCTCAAGGTGTTATGGGAGAGTGGGAATTCTTGAAGAGGAAAACAAGGGGTGGAAAGAAACCATATGTGAGGGGAGCTAATATTGTGGGTCCTCCTAATAGTAGAACAACTCAAACTAAGCAAGTAGCAAGGGAGGTGGCTAGTGAAAGACAACTTACACTGGAGACAATCAAGAAAGGTAAGAAATCAAATTCCTTTCCTATAACATTAGGGGCTTGACCAACTCATAGAAATAATATGCTCTTTAAAAATGTATTCTAGTTGAAAAGGTAGATTATATTCTCATTTAGGAAACTAAGATGTCTGACCAAAACTTCATCAAGTTGGCTAATAAGTTATGCTTGGGTGTTTCTTTCTCCCATTCAGAGGTGGAGGGGGCCTCCAATGTCCTGACAGGTAGGGAGATCCATAAAGAAAAGAACTTTATGATTATAGAGTTTAGTAATGACAAAATGGTGTGGAATCTTGTGATTTTTTTATGCCCTGAATACTCAAGTGGGAAGAAGTGATACCTAGGAAAGGGTGGGAAGAGTTGTGGGCAATATGAATGATAAAAGTATAATGTGTATGGGTGATTTTAACACCCCTTTATAACCATTAGAGAATCTTGGGGGAATAATGACTTCTTAGAAAGAATGCAAGATCTCTTGCATTTCATTGACTCCCATGATCTTCTGGATGTTGACCTACAAGGTAACCCTTTTACTTGGACCAATAATAGGAAGGGATAGGAACTAATTCAAGTGAGGTTGGATCAGCTCTTTTTTCCAAGGGACTGGCCTCACATCATCCCCTCATCCCTGGTTAATCTATCAAGAACCATTTCTAATCATTCCCCGATCATGTTCCATTGGGAGAATAAAATTGTGAGTGGGCCTAAGCCTTTTAGGTATGAAATTATGTGGCAATCCCACCTAGACTTCAGAAATAAAGTGGCAGAATGGTTTAATATCAAAGTGGATGGGATAGCTATGTTTAGAATGACCTAGAAATTGGATAATGTTAGGAGGAATGTAAAGGAATGGGCAAAGAGATCCTTTGGGGATGTGTTTAAAATTAAAAGAGATTTAGAGGAGGAGCTCAAGTAGCTACAAGTGGCAATGATAGTGAGGGATGTTATTGAGGCTACCACTCAAGAGGAAGAACACTACATGATAAAATGGAAAGAAACTATCAACAAGGAGGAGGTCTTTTGGAAGAAAAGATCTAGTATTTCTTGGCTAACTGAAGGAGATAGGAATGCCTCTTTTTTCCATAGATCTACTTAGAATCAAAAAAAATGAAATGCCATTACCTCCCTAGAAGAGGATGGAGGAAGGACCTTGAAGGAGCAAAAGGAAATGGGAATACATGTGGTTTAGTTCTTCATGAATGCCTATAAGGAGGAGGACAAGAGGTATAACAATAATATCAAGAGCACTATGCTAAATAGCATCCCAACAATGTTGGGGAATGAGGAGAATGATAAGCTTAAGGAAAAAGTCTCAAAAGAGGAGGTCAAGAATGATGTGTTCTCAATGAAAGCCTTCAAAGCTCTAGGTCCTAATGGCTTCCCACCATCCTTCTTCCAATAGTTCTAGAAAGTGATTAAGAATGAGCTAAGTTGGGCCACTAGAGACATGATTAGAACTAGGAAAATGCTAAGAAGGATCAATAAAACCTTTATTGTTCTCATGCCTAAGATACAAACTCCCATAAAAATAAGAGATTCTAGACCAACTAGCCTCTTTGTAATACCATACATAAAGTATTCTCTAAGGTGCTGGTTAACAGGATTAGACCCCTCCTAGATAGGGTAATTGGGAGCCCCCATAAGGGGTTTGTCCCAGGTTGCCAAATTCTTGATCTTGTGACTACTACCCATGAAATTATCCACTCCATGGAGAAAAGTTGAAGATCGAGCATGGCCCTTAAACATGATATCTCAAAGGCCCATGATAGAGTCAATTGGACTTTTTTGTATGAAGTTATGGAATAGGTGGGGTTCAGATGGGACATGGTGAATGTCATAAAATGTATGGTGGAAACCACTCATTATGAGGTGTTGCTCAATGGGACCCCCTTGGGAAACTTTGATACTAGTTGTGGCCTCAAACAGGGTGACCCTTTCTCCCCTTACCTCTTCATCATGGTGGCTGAAATGTTAGGAAGGTCCATTTGCAGATTGGCTAAGTTGGGTGAATTGAAAGGTATCAAACCTACTACTACTCTACCGCTAGAGGTTATCCAAAAAAAATTGGATGATACTTTCCTCTTTGGTGAGACATTCATCCAAGTGGCTAGAGCTTGGAGAACCCTCCTCACCAATTATGAGAGTTGTTCAAGTCAAAAAATTAATCTAGTTAAGAGTAAGGTCTATTTTTTTAACTTCCCTGAGGTTTTGCAGGTTAAAGTGAAAAATATTTTGGGTTGCCACTCTTAGATCCTCCCAAAACCTTGCCTTGGGATTCCCCTAACAATCAAGGATGTCTCAACACTTATTGGAATACTATACTGGAACAGATGCAAAAAAAGCTTTCTAGGTGGAAGGGAAAATTACTTAGCAATGTAGGAAAACTTTAACTCCTGGTGGTGGCTCTACAGGGAATACCAATCAATTTTCTCTCCCTGTTTAAGATTAATTAGTGTATGGTAGAAAAACTTGAAAGATTTCAAAGGAATATCATTTGGTCTAGCACGAAGGAGAGAAACAAATAGAACCTTGTCAATTGGGACATTCTTTTCAAACCCAGGGATAAAGGGAGGTTGAGTATTAGAAGAATAGCTTATATGAATAATGCTCCACTCACTAAAATGGGTTGGCAATTAGTGGATAACAAGACAAGTTGGGGAAGTATCACGAGGGCCAAATACCTAGTCAACACCCATTTTAGATATAACCTCCTCAATAATGATCTGCCTAGTGGCTCTAAGGTTTGGAACAGCATCCTCAAGAACAAGTCGCTCTTGAGGAAAGGAGTTAGATGGTTGGTTGGCAATGGTAAAAAAAAGATTTTGAGAGGACAACTGGTTAGGGGGGAACCACTAATTTATAGAAAATTCAATGGCCTCTAGGAACCATTGAAAAATATAGTGGGGGTGAAGTTGGAGGACTATATTGATGACCAAAGGAAGTGAAAAAGCTTATCTACTGTGAATCTTCTGAAGAGTGAGGACCCGCTAGTTAAAGAGTTAGAGGCTATGTTAAGTCACCACCTATTCCCCTTGCATAATCATCCCAAGGAGGTGGTTTGGGATATGAAGAGTAATGGTTATTTCTTAGTTAATTCTTCTTATCATCTTATATTTGAAAATAATTTGACTTCCATCAGTTGGAGAAAGATCTAAATTGTCAGTTGTTTCTAAAAGTTAACTTCTTATGGTGGACAATCATGCACAACAAGATCCTTACTACTGAAAACCTAAGAAAGAGAGGCATATTGATTACTAATAGATGCTACCTTGGTAAGGATGAAGAAGAAAGCATAGTGCATCTATTTCTTGAATGACCCTACACTTTAAAGGTTTGGTCCTTCATATGGAATATGTTCCCACTGGCTTGGGTCATGAATAGAGGCATGGAACAATTCATGAAAAATTGGAACTTCTCATTCTACCACCCTTATCTCAAAATCCTTTGGAACCTCCTCCCCCACATGTCTATTGGGGCATCGAGAAGGATAAGGATATTCGGGTCTTCTAGGATGAGGAGGTTGTGGGAGAGATATTGAGAAAAATCATCATGAAGAATGTGTTGGTGGTTAAGTACAAAGTGCACAGGAACCCTGAGTAGGAAGGAGGAGGAAATTGTTGGGATGTAGAATATTCTTCCCAACTTCTAGTTATTTGACAACTCAAAATTTTTGGCAAGAAAAAATACTCATTGGATCCCACACTCTTTGCATACTGTCAAACTCAACTTCGATGGTGCAATAACTGGTGGTCAGGTGACAATTGGAGGTGTGTTGAAAAATGAAATTAACCATTGAAAGTGACTCTAAACTCATCATATACTCTGTCAAAAGGAACATTAAACTTGGTTGGGCTCTTGATGACATCATGGGGGACATCTAGCATCTCTTAACCATTATTAATTACAACACACTTAAGGGGAAGGCAATACGTTGGTTGATGCTCTAGTATGGATGGGCTTTGATCTCGTGAATATAAAAAGCTAGAAAAGTATTGAGTTGTTTCTAGATCATATAAATTCCCTTATTAGTAGGGAAAAGACTACTCTAAAATATGCTTCATGACTATCCAATTTTGGAGAATGGACAAATTTGGTGGCCTTTCTATAATAATGATGGTTAAGATTGCTTTGAATTTGACAAGACATTTCACGTTGATCAAAAATGTGGTTTGTTTCACGCAAGGGCACGGAAAAGGGGATGAAATTAATAGCCATGGCTTCAATTTTAGTGCCATCATTTGTTGGTGGTATGGGATGATTATGAAAAAAGTTGTATTTATGATTATTGCCAAATCATTAAGATATTACATGTAGATTATATGCATTCCCATTAATAATGATTTAAGTTGGCATGTACATTCTACATTTTACATCCTTGTGAAGAGTAAGGAGAAAGGCATTTTAACCATTGGATACAATTTTTTATCTCTACCTCTATGATTTTCTAGGTGCAAATGAAAATTACCAAGATTGTGGAAGAAGATATTTTTGATGAATGAGGTATCATGGGTGGGGACCTTAACAGACTGAAGCCCACGAAGATAGAAGATTTTTCTAAAAGACAAGGTACTTGGATTATGCTAAAAGACGGAGGGTTTGTCCCTTAGATGTAGGCCATGGCTAGTTATGATGAGAATCACTCCCAATAATTCATCTAGAGCTAGAAGGATAGGCAGGTTACTATCAATGGCATCACCTTTCAAGTGAATGAAGATTCCATTGCTATGGTGATGGACTTGGAAATAAGTGGTAGGAAATGGTAGAAGGTCACAAAGGTGGCAGATGAAGCTGGCCTAACTAGTTTCTTCGGAGGCAATGAGGCTCCAAACTGGTATTGTGGTGGTTTTAGGAGAGATAAGCTTCTAGAGCCCTAGGATGATGTGTATCTAATCACTATGAAGTATCTCACCCTAGAAGGTAGACACAGTGTGTGTTATTTTTACTATTTCCTTTTGCTTAATCATTTTCATAATAGGGAATTTATATGCATTCCATTCTTTCTAATTCATGCCCTTAAAGAAATTGTGATGGATGTTAGGGAGAAAAAGAAGAAAGGGGTTAACTTCACCATCTTATACCAAGGGCTAGTGTTTCATCTTTTTCAGTTTCACCTGGCCCTTTGCCCTTCCTGTGTGATTTCTATTGATAATCTCCTTCCCTCTAGGCCCCCCTTCATCTTGAGTTAGTTGGGGGTAGCTGTGCTCCTACTCCTCAACCCTCACCTAGCCAAACCCCTATTAAGGATAGGAAAAACAAAACCCTAGCCTTGGAGCTAACTACTAGTAAAATTTTTAAAATTAATAAGAGAGTGGAGGTGGAAATTGGGGATTTCAATGATGAAATTTGTGGGAGAAGAAGGTCAATAAGATTAGCCAATACCCTTGGTAGATACAAACAAAAGGCTAGTCACTCTTAGGAGGAAGAGGAGGAAGACACCAATTCAGAGGAGAGTGATAAGCTCTCATGTGATGGTCAAGAAAAGGGAAAGGAGGAGACTGATAAAGAGGTGGATAAGTGGGACAACACGGTCAATGAAACTTGGTATTTTGAGGTGGAGAACCTTACAAAGGACAACCCCCCCCCCCCCCCCCCCCCCCCCACACACACACACACAAGACCCCATGTATATTTATGCTACCATCACCATGCCTTCTACTATTAACCAGGATAACCCCGGACCTAACTTGAAAAAACCTCCCCACATACTATCTCATCTCCTATAAGGGCGCCCACTAATAATTTGGATGTGCAGGATAAAAGAAACTCTCTGGTGAACTATAGTAGGACCCTAGAGCTAGGCATTGTGAAGGATAAGGCTTTTACCCATAAAGAGTTGCAGAAGGTGAAGGACAAGTGCATTGCACTAGAGGAGGGATTCACCCTCTTCTCAAAGTTCACTTTAAAGGTGACCCATGTGGCTATGACCACTCTCTAGCTTCTAGCTCATGAGTCAGAGGAGGAGGGTCTAGGGAAGGAGGACTTGAAGCTTCTTTACAATTTCCTTGCTGAAGATTGGGCTAATAAAGTCCTTCTTGATGGAAAGGGAAAGAAAAAATAATGTCACTTAGTGGCCTCTTGGTGTCTAGTTTTTTTTTGTTTTTCCCTCCATCCTATGGTGATGGTTATTTTTTCTTTGTTAAACTTGGATATTGGCTATAGGTGGTGCGATGTGATGACCACCTACAAGCTCTTTGTTAACTTGATAGACCTTGTTGTTGCATAGAGTAGGAACTCTGGTACTATTAATTTTTGTTATGTTGTTACTTATGTTTTTGATGTAAATCACTAGGGGTCTATGTAGTGTGGTTGTTTGCTAGTTTTCTATTGGTTGTTCACCAATGTTGTTAAGGGTCAACCCCCTAGTTTTGGTTGCTTTATATCAAAAACAATATAACATGTAAATATCATTTAATAAGTAATATTTACTAGAGCATTTTATTTAAATGCTAAAAATTAAATTGAACTATATAATTAATATGGTCACTTAAGTGAAAAATTAAAAAGTAAACTCAACTTAAAAATATAACATAAAGTGGAATTTAAGTTATATTTTTCAAAAAGTGAATGTCAAATTAGAAATATAAAATGATATATTTAATCTATGTTGTTACATCAAAAAGGTCCACTTTTTGAGCACCAAAATGGTCATATCTTTTGACTAACAACTCTGATTATGCTCATGGTTAGATCAAATTGAAGGGGAAATTGAAAGCCATGACTTGAGCAAGACCAAAGGATTAAAAACCAACAAACACACACTCAAAAGAAAAGAAAAGGACAATGAAGGTATAAAAAATCAAGCATAGGCTCAACAAATAGAAAAATGGAAAAGACTTGATGAAAGCCTTCAGTAAAAGAATTTGATATGCGAATTGGAGTTGACGGGTCAATCAACATTAAGCAATTAAATAAAAAATTCAACTTAGAGAGATGTGAAACTAGATTGAAAAAGTTTCATGATGTTACCAACATTTTGTGGTGACCAAATGCAGGACAACAGTTCCTGACCTTGAAACACTCTTATAAGTAATGATAAAGCAAATGCAAATGCAATACATGACAAATTGTACAACTTGTAGTCCTCCCAATATTTGGACAATAAATTCCCAAGGACACTTGCAAGTGATTCCAATGTCATAGTACCTACCACAATACTTTCCTAGATTCTATCCAATGCTCCCATAATATCCTCTATGTTGTCTAGCTGTTGTTTCTGTCATGCAGTCTCTCTATAAAGCCACTCCTTCTTCTGGTATGTTTCCATAGACTCTCTCTCATGCCTTAAATTTTTATCAATCTTCTGAATACCTACCTCTACCATATCTAAAATCAACTTCACATTGTGTTGTAACTTTGGCATTGTATATTATTTAATGTTTCATCCTAGAAATGTGATAGTTGTGCAACCCAACTGGAGAAAATTGTTGTTCATACATCTTAGAGTGGGATCTGTATGGTGTTGGAAGGTGTATTAAGTAGGTCATATAATGGAAGTGTTGGCAGGAGTGGTACGGAAGAGTTTGTACGGGAGATGTGATGGTTGTACAACTATAGTTGGAGGGGGGGCATATGGAGGTGGGTGGAAGGAAGGGATCATACAGTGGAGATATTTGGGGTGTCACACAATGCATCAATTGTACAGAGGATAGATAGTCATGGGAAGTGGTAGGAGGCCATATAGATAATCTAGGTGGTCATATAGTGGTCTTGGGAAGACCATACAGTATAGGAGTGTCAAATAGGATGGTGTGAAGTATGTTACTAGAATGGGAGGTTGTACTGTGTATGGTGGTGACTAGAAACGAATGGTAGGAGTCTGTAGGGTGATGCACAGAGTTATTATAAACCAAAAGATAGTGTGAAAAAATAATGAGATTTAATGTAGAAAAACAATAAATGGAAATACATAGGATAAGAGAGTAGATTAAACTAAACACAATGAATATTTGAAATATGATGATGCTTTGATTTTCTAGATCTGAGTGATGTGTTATAGGTAATGAAATAGGGTGAGGTTTGAATCCCACTTAAACCGAACAAACCAAATAGGGAATTTTTTTCTTATTTGAAATGGCAATTGACAAAGAAGTCCAACAGGAATTTGCAGTACAAAGAAATAATCCAAATTGCATACCTAATGACTATCTACAAGCCATGCTTAAATACCCATTGAGGAAAACTTTCTAAGGGTGTACAAAGATAGTTGATGGCAACACAAACTATGAAAACAAAACAAAAATGGGTCTAAGATATATTAAATCAATCGGTCCATTAATAATAGTTTGATTGATAATCTATTTATGACGGGGATATTATAGTCCTCCCATCCCAAAATCTTCTTTTCCTCAAGCAAATATAATACCAGATGCTATAGAATGTGCTTGCCTTCCTAGGTTGTGTTGTCCAATAGCAAGTGTTTCCAATGTACCGAATATTCCTTCACCATTCAGTTTCACAATATCTTCTCACATAATATAATAACCTTTGTTGGTTCTAATATGAGCTTTCCTTCTTCACTGAGTAGTGGAAGGTCTGTAGCTACCATGACATTCTATCCCATAGCTTTCTTTAGGTAGGAAATGTGAAAAATGTTATGAATACAACTCCTATCTAGAAGTTCTAGCTCATAGTTGACTTCACCAATGCATCAAACTACACAATAAGGGCCATAAAATTATGAGTTCAGTCTTTCTTTTCCCTTTTCTTTCAATGAGGATTGTTGGTATGGCTGGAGCCTAAGGTAGAACAAGTCTCCTGCTCCGAAACTCCTCTCTATTCGGTGTCTGTTGGCATACATATTTTGTTGATTATGTTCTTGTTGTAAGTTTTCCTTTAGGTATCTTAGGATGTCTTGTCCCTCCTGAAGCCACTCCCTTGCCCTTGATGTGCAACTATCTCCCAAAATTGTGTCGATGAAGGAGAGGAGTTTGTAACCATATAGAGATTTGAATGGTGTCATCTTGATGGACATGTGGTATGTGGTATTGTAACAATATTTCCCTAGGTGTATCCATTTGACCCACGCCCATTGTTGTGCCAAAACATAGTTTCGAAGGTAACCTTTGAGCCACTTGTTCACAATCTATGTTTGTTCATCTATTTGAGGGTGGTAACTAGTACTTGGTGACAATTCTATCCCTGCCAACCACAATCGTTCTGTCTATAAAATATTGATGAATCACCCATCATGATCACTAACAATGTTTTAGGGTAACCTGTACAAATGAAAAAATTCTCTTTAAAATAGATCGGCAACTTCTGTAGCCTAAAAATTGCAACTTCTATAGCCTAAAAATTTGAGAGATGGCAAAGAAATGTGCATACTTTGTAAATAATTCAACCATCACAAAGATACAATCCTTTCTGTTTACCTTGGGAAGCCTAGTTATGAAATTCATCGAGATACTTTCCCACTTATGTTCTAGAATTGGTAGAGGTTGCAGTAACCCGGTAGGCAGAGTATGTTTGAATTTGTTCTACTAGCAGACCACACACTCTCTTACATACTACAATACATCTCCTTTAAGTCCTTTCCCTGAAAACCTCTCCCTAAGATGTTTGTATGTTTTGAGGAAGCCCAAGTGTCTTGCCAAGGGTGAGTCGTGTACCTCCTTCAAGATTTTTTGCTTCAATTTGGATTCTAGCACTAAAAATATCTGATTTTTATAGTAAATGATGTCATCCCCACTTTCTACCAATCATCTTGGGTGTTCCATCCATTAGCTCATAGGAAAATGTGTTTTTGGAATATTCCACCAAAAAATGTGCTTTTTAGTCAACTAAAATATGGGTTAGTAAACAAATGGCAGGTTTTCTAGACAAAGCATCTACAACCACATTGTTCTTTCCTTTCACATATTCAATGTCAAAATCAAAAGCCTAAAACCTTGCTTACCCATTTATGTTGCCTCTCATTCAAGTCCCTTTGCTTTAGAAAATATCTCAAACTATTGTGATATGTATGAATGACAAACTTGGCACCCACCAATTACTATCGAAACTTGGTTAGTGCATGTACGATGGCCAGCATCTCTTTGCTGTAGATGGAATATAAGCATTTTTTTTGTGTAAGCTTCCTACTCTCATAGGCTATGGGGTGTCTATCTTGCATCAATACTACACCAATGCCTTCTCCCAAGGCATCGTACTCCATAATGAATAGTCGAGTGAAATCAGGTAAAGCAAGCATAGGAGAAGTGCTCATTGTTTCCTTTAGCTTATCAAAAGTCAGTTGCGCCTTTTCATTCCACTAGAAGGACCCCTTTCTTGTCAAATCTATTAGTGATGCACTGAGCTGAGAGAAACCCTTTACAAACCTCCAGTAATAATTGCACAGTCCAAAATATCCTTGCAACTCTGTAAGTGATTTTGGGGGAGGCCAATCAAGGATAGCTTGAATCTTCTCCTAATGAAGTTGAATGCCATATTTACTGACAACATGTCCCAAGTACAATATTTTTGCCAAACTAAATTCACTCTTGGATTTCTTGGTGAACAAAGACTGATCTTTCATGATCCTTAGGACTTCATCCAAATGCTTAAGGTTTTCTTCCCATGTCGTGCTATAAATAAGAATATCATCAAAAAATATTGGTAAGTACTTACACAATTATTTGTTGAAGATTTGATTCATGCATGATTGGAATGTAGCAAGTGCATTTGTTAATCTGAATGACATTACTAGGAACTCATAGTGCCTGTAGTGATAATGAAAAGCCATCTTTTCCACATCCTCCTCCCTCATGTGGATCTGATGGTATCTAAAATAGAGATCTATTTTTGAAAAATAGACTGAGCCATGTAATTAATCTAACAACTTATTTATCCTTGGAATGGGATATCTATTCTTTTTTTTTTGTTCAACACCCAGTAGTCCACACACATGTGCATCGTCTTGTCCTTCTTTTTAACCAACACTACTGATGATGAGAAGGGACTAGAACTGGGATGGATCCATCATTTCTCTAGCGATTCTTGAATCATCTTTTCAATCTCATCTTTGAATTTCTTAGGATGACGGTAGGGTGTGGTTATGACTAGCTTGGCTCCTACTTTCAACTCAATGGTATGTTAAAACCCTCAATGAGTCAATATGTTAGGAGGAATGTCAATAAATTTTTTATCATGTTCACTTAAAATATTTTGGAGATCATCATCATGGGGAGGTGTCCATTTCCCTTTTATAGGTTCTAGCAAGACAAAACAATGTGTAGCCCAAGAAAACACCAAAAAATTGCCTCCATCCGATGTGTAGAAACTTCCTTCAGACCCTCATTTTCCATTCCACAAAGAACAACCTTCTTTCCATCAACAAAAAAAGTAAAATACATCTGTTTGAAGCTCTGATTGTATTCATCAAGTGTCTCCATCCACTATATGCCTAAAATAACCTCCATGTCGTCAAGGTCCACTATGGAGAAATCCTCGATCATTGTGTGATTTTCCATTGTGATACTTAGCTAAGGAACAAGGTGTGTGCAGGAAAGAAGAGTCCATCCAACAACCTTGATCAGGAATCCTATGTGTATCTCCATAGGTAGACCTCTTCACTTCACTAGAGATGAGTTTATGAAGTTTAGAGTAGCCCCACTATCAAGCATCAACATAACCCTTTATCCTTGAAGGGTTCCCCATACATGAAAAATCATGCACCTTAGGCTACCGCCTAGGGTGATAGTTCCTCTGCATTGTACCAATGTTGCAATTCTTTCCATATAGTTCAAACTAACCATGTTGGTTGTCTTTGGAGAGTATTTCTTCATGTTCGTCCTCATCATCAGACACAACCTCAATTTAGTGGATCTTTCCTTTTCTGAGACATCTATTCCCAAGTTTCCATGGTACTTTGTAGTTGAAACATAGTTTCTTCCTTCAGAGCTCCTATTTGGTAGCTTTTTCCATGTATAGCTTTCTTAGTGGAGGTTTGTTATCTTTGTCCCTCAGAAACACCAATAGTTTGGAATGTGAGTAACTTCATGAGGATGACATCATTGATGATGTCATACTCCTTGCCTCCTTAATGACTTCTGATAGGCTGGTAGGATTGAACCCTTTTACCCAACCCTTCAGTGGTTTTGTCAATTCATCCATGAAGAGCACTATCTGTCCTCTTTTAGAAATGTTTGTGACCAAAACAAAGAGTTTCTAAAATTTTGCAATGTACTGGTCAACCAATCCAATTTTCCTTAGCTATGCCAAATCTTTGAAATTGAGTTATGAATCTTTACCATCATATCAATCTATCAATCTCTTAGTGAATTTCGCACAAGTAATTATTTGATCATGCCCCAGTGTGATGGTGTCATGGTGCCACCACTCATGCGCAACTCCCTCCAAGTGTAATGCCACAAATTTAATAGCTTCTTCTTCTAGCATAAGATTAAGGTGGAAGTATTAGCCTTCATTACCCATGCTTGTGTAGATATGGATCCAAATCTATCAAATGGTGATAGATTTGCTTTACTCAACTTCCTCTTGAGATCATCATTAAAATATCCTCTATTTCTACCTCTGAATATCTCATTCTAAGATCTATATAATCTTTGTAGGATATATCTTCCTCAAAATTTGTATTCTTCTAGTCTTCTCTTAGTTGTTCTTGCATTTCTTCAAAAGTGAGTTTCTTCCCTTTGGGCGATGTCTCCATTTGTGGGGGAAAAAATGACATGGAAGGTCGAGAGTGTGTTGGATGAGGGTTTTCTTTACCCAACATCGAGTCCACGTTGTGACCATTTTGTTCTTTGAATATTTTATTGTCTGCCAACTTCTTGAGAGTCTCTTCCATGAGTCACTGAGTATCATTTATTTGTGCCTAATTCCTCACAAGTTCTCTTAGTAGTGCCATGAGTTTGATAGTTGTGGGTTCCAGCTCAGTAGCCATTATATCAATGGAATGGGTTCTTCTTCTCTCCTAGATATAAACTCTCATTCACTATCCACAAGCTAGTAGGAACTAGGCTCTGATACTGTTGTAATGTTTTGTCCTAGAAATGTGATAGTCGTACAACCCAACTAGAGAAAATTATCATTCGTAGGTCTCAGAGTGGGGTCCATACAATGTTGGAAGGTGTACTAAGTAGGCCATTTGTGGAAGTTTTGGTAGGAGTGGTACGGAAGAGTTTATATAGGAGATATGATGGTCGTACAACTACAATTGAAGGGGGGGCGTACAAAGGTGGGTGGAAGGAAGGGCCCATACAGTGGAGATATTTGGGGTGTCATATAGCAGATCTACTATACAAAGGATAAAAATCCATGGAAAGTAGCAAGAGGTTGTATGGTCAATCTATGTGGTCGTACGGTGGTATTGGGAAGACTGTATAGTATAGGGGTGTCGAATAGGATGATGTGAAGTGTGTTGCCAGAATGGGAGGTTGTACTATGTACATTGGTGACTAGAAATGGATGGTAGGAGTCCGTAGGGTGATGCATGGAGAGTTATTGCAGAGAGATCTTGTATGTCTATATATGTATGTATGTATGCATGTATTTATATAGAGAGATCTATGGATTATGGATTATGAGTTATAAACAAAAGAAAAAAGAAAAAATAACATTAATCATTCCTCATTTTTTTTGATCGATTGTGGAGAGCTGCATGAAAAAGAGGGTGGAGAGCTCTGAACATTAGTGGAGATCTAGGATTTCATTATTATGCTCTTATGATCGCTACATTTCATTGTCATTCCCTTGTGATCTCTGCATCTCATTTCCATTCCCTAGTGATCTTTATGCATGTATGTATGTATATAAATAGAGAGATCTTAGCACAATGGAAAGGGGAAAAAAAAAAACTCACTCAACACGTAGCATGGTAGTAAATGCAATGACAATGCCTATTGGTAAGTAGATTCCTCTTTTTCTCTCTCATTTTTCATGTGTTTATTTCACTTGAACTATTATTTCTTAGGAAAAATTTTATAATATTGGATTCATTTTATGTAGGAGGTAATGAGGACATTCCTAGATGTATCCATGTTAGATGTACGGGAATCACTAAAGAATTGTGATGAATTCTCATGACCAATGAAGATGAACTTCTCCTGAGAGTAGCCCAATTTTCAGATACTTAAAAGATTGATCCTTTCTTAAATAGGTTTGGATTTTTGTTAGAGGTATTTAATTAGGAATTTTAAGTTATAGACCATCACGAACATTGTAACTTTGAGTCTTATAGGCAAGGGTAATGTCCTCAACATGCAAGAAAATCAGGACTTTCTATGTGCTGGCTTATCCAGGGCATTCTCTTAGCCATAACAACTAGAGTTCTAATGTTCATGATGGTCTATAATTTTAAAAACTTGATAGACCTATTAAATAAATGTAATCATGCTGCATTTTTTTAGCTCTGCCTATTACCCATGCATATAGAATGCAACTGCACATGCATTCTCAATTCAAAGTGATAGAATCTTATTTTTGGATGCGACAAACAAATGACATACACTAGAAGATGGGAAAATGATGTCACTTTTGTAGGTATGGAACCTTTTTTTGTACTTTAAATATTGATCCTTTCTTAAAGATTATAAATGTTAATGGGGAATTTAGATGTTAGGGGGGTGGGGCCAAATGAACTTCCACCTTCACGTGGTTAGCCCTAATTAGTAGAGAATATTAAACTATTCTCAAAACCAAGTGAAGCTCAACATTAACCTATGATTGCATGACAACTAATTGTGTGAATCTCTTGGTTTCAGGAAATGCAGTAGGAGGCTATAGTTCAATATGCAATCTCAATTCATATGCCATAGTTTTTGGTCAATATGACATTTTTGCAATTTTAGTTAAGAATGAGCTTTGGACATTGAAAGGAACATTAATGTATGTCTTCTACACTTGACCAAGAGGATAAGTTTGTACCTAGACAAAGCAGACTAAGTAACCTTTCAACAATTTCATCATCCCAAATGACCAATTAGACTCTCACTTGAGTATCTTTGTTTGTCTTTAAAGATTTGATAGTGTTATGGGTTCCTATTTTGAAATGGATACATGTGATTAAGCATTGAAATGGATGCATGTAATCAAATTGAGGGGTATAACATGAATTTACTATTTTTTTAAATAATTTGGCTAGCTGTCGCAATTGTGACGACACATTCTAATAGCTAGTCATCACTTGCACAACATAATTGTTACAAGTATGACAAATAGAACTGAAAGATCAATGTCACATCCACAACATAGTTGTTGTATGGATGTGACAATTTTGATGATGTCAACATGAACTCTTGCCCCTTCTTCCAAGTTACGATGGTTTTATCCTTTGCAATTTGTGATAGAAAAAGTCTAATGTCCATCTGATAAGAGCCAATTCATGGTAGTATCGCTTGGGTGATGGGTGACCGTCGCAATTTAGGCCCAAATGTAGCAGTGAAAGGTTTTACTACTGACCTACTATACATAAATATGTGAGGAGCTATGTAGATCAATGCTTTATTTGTCAAAATGCTAAAGTAACTACATCAAATTTGGGTCTCTACCAATAATTGCCAATTCCCATTAGGCCATGGGAGTGTATAAGCATGGATTTCATTCTTGGGTTTCCAAAGACAAACAATGGGTTTGATAGTATCTATGTAGTTATTCATGGGTTTAACAAGATGAGTTACTTTATTCCTTGTAAGACAACACATGATGCCAATCATGTGGCACATTTTTTCTCTAGGGAGTTGATCAGAATTCATGGCGTACCTATTAATATACTATCAAACAGGGATACAAGATTCATGGGAAATTTTTGGAAAATATTGGATACTAAACTCCTATTTGGGTATGCTTACCATCGTCAAAGTCATGAGAAGACAGAGGTAGTTAACATAATCCTAGGCAACCTATTATGGCATTTGACTATTGAATATGGATAGATTTGGATCAACTAATACCTCGGGTAGAGTTATCTTATAATGATAGTGTAAACAGAACCATGAGGAGAAGCCCATTTGAATTTTTGTATGGAGTACATCTTAGGGGTTTATGTGAACTTAGAGATCTTGGAAACATAGAGGTTATAGGTGGGCATGCAAAGGACTTTGCTCAACCTATGAAAGTGGTACATGCGCAGGTGAAAAGAACCTTGATAGAGACCAATCAACGGATCAAATCGAAAGTTGTTGAGAGGATGAATGAAGTACAATTTGATGTTGGAGATGTAATCATAATTAACTTGAACAAGGCTATACTTCAAAAGGGTGTATCAAGCAAGCTCCAAGTGAGAGTGACAACACCTTGCAAGATATTTGCCAAGTACATGGTAGGAATACCTATAAAATGGACTTGTTAGAAGATGCAATACTTTCCCCTATTTTTAATGTGCCAAATTTGGTCAAGTATAAGGGACCTCTTATAGAGGTAGATAAATACTATTACAAAGTTACAGAGGTCATCAATGACTTGCCTTCACCTCCCAAAAGCCAACCACAAACAAAGAGGATCTTGGATTCAAGTGTAAAGAAGAAGACTAGGCATGACCAATAGATGGGACATCTAATTAAGTGGGAAAATCTACCTAAAGAAAAGGCTACTTGGGATTCTGGGAGTAAATTTGAGAATTTAGGAATTAATATTGCATTATTGTCACTAGTTGTGACTTAACTTTCTTTTAATTGGGTGAGAAAGGTGCAGGAGCACCTAGGGTCTAGTGCAAAATCAAAACTAAATTTTATCATGAGTGAAATAAAGGTCTAGGAGGGTCCAATAGACAATTTTTAGGAAGTTTAGAGGTAATTATTGTGGTCAAGTAACTTGGCCAAAATATTGACTAATTGTAGCCAAATAATTGCAAAGTTGGCCAAAGTTGGCATAGTGAGAAAAAATGGCTCCAAATTATTTAGAATAAGTGGAAATGATTTTAGATATGTCTTAGGGATTATTTTAAGTCATTTTGAAAAGGTTGGAGTCAAATTTGTGTAAGGAAAGACAAACTTGCTAAAATTGCCAAAAAGGTGTCATGACAACTCTTATAATTTTGCAAATTTGCGTGACAACTTTTGCATAGAAGTTGTATGTCATTGAAAATGAGTTGGTTAGTGAAAAAAATGAAAAATATCATTAAGAGTCATATATAATCCCTCACAAACACTTTTAATAGGTTGGTTCAAGTTTTTGTGTGGAAATAATCAAGAACAATGTTCATTTTCTAACTTATTCATCACACTCACCTGTGCAAGGGATGTGATTCTTGTTCATTGAATTGAAAATTCAATATTTTTTATATAAATAGTTATAATATGTTTTTTTATTTCCTTTTTTAGTTTTTGTAGAAGTTAAAGTTCATTTTTGTCTTGATAAATAAAATTCTTTCTTCGACAACCAACCTACTAGTTTGAACAAAGTAGGAACATTGAAAATTACCTTAAATTATAATCTCACCATGGACATATAATGAATATTTAGGATCTTTAATTATGGTTTATTTACATATAAAATCCTTTTTTAGGAGGCCAAACAATGAGTTTTACTATTTTCACCACCTTGACTTAGGCGAGTATTGTTGCAAACCGACTAGGGGCAAAGGTGATCAATTGAATGTAAATTGTAGGGGTGGATTGGGAAAATAAATCTAACGACATGGAAGATTCAAGGGATACTTAAGGAAGTTGTGGACAAGAAAGCAAATGGATTTGAATCCATCCTGATGGTTTTCTCATAGTAGATTCAAATTCATTGCTTATTCCTTTGTAAAGCAACACCATTAGTGTTTACCACTATAGGGATGGGTATGACAGTTGAAAACTTAAAAATATCTTTACATGAAAAAAATTCTATCTAAAATAGAAATATTTTTTGGTAATTTATAGAGTTATTGGCTAAAAGCCTCAATAGGAAGCCTTGTTGAGAGAGCTAGAAGGGCTATAAGGCCTAAAGGTGACAATTCTTGAAATTGGTAGGAAAAGGATCAGAAGCTCTACCAAAATGATTTTTTTTAATGGAAATGGTTAATATGAAGGCTTATACCCCCTGTAAAGACATGGTGAGTATGCTAGGGTTCCTACTAGACTAGTGAAGACTTGGAGTGTCCACAAAATTTGTATTGATTGTAATGATAGTGAAATCCTAAGGAGTAGGGAAAGAAGATTGGTTTTTCCTAAGAGTATAGGTTTGAGTATAGAAGATCCCTAGAAGTCTCTACAAGAGTTCTTAATAGAGAGTTAGAGAAATTGAGTTGTGGGGATCTCCTTATCAGATTGGTATTAGAGTTGGAAGATTTGGGCTAGTTAGGTGTATGTCATAACTGGAATTAATAGGTGAAACCAATATGGTGAAAATGTAGTGTTGACCAAAATGATCCAAGAAAAAGAGGTGAAACATAGACTCCTCAAGGAAAAATTAGTAATAATTGAGAGTAATCTTGGTGAAGTAGTGGCCAACACTAAAGAGATTAATGAAAAAGTGAAAGATACAAAGGATAAAGGAAAAGAATTTGCAAAAGAATTTAAGATTCATGAACTAGACCCTTGATTGCTTGAAGAACCTTTCTTGAAGGCTTTAAAAACATTAGGTGGTGAAGCTTTGGAGGGCATGCCACTAGTCACTGGAAAGATGAAACCTAATTTAGTGATGGAATAGATAGAGGGTCTAGAAAACCATTTTGAATGTGAGGGCATTACTGAGGCCCAAAAGGTAAACGTTGTCAAGTGTAGGATGAGAGAAGATAAATTGACATGGTAGAACTTTGTGTAGTTAGAGAGAGAAAAAGCGGGTAAAAACCAAATAGCCACATGGAAGGGTATGATGAGAAAAATCAAGGAGACCTAATTGGTTTAAGATTATAAAATATAGCTTCATAAAAAGAGGCAAAATCTAAGCCAAAGAGACTTGGATGTGAACTCCTATACAAAGGAGTTTCACAAGCTATGTTTGAGGTCTAAAGTAGAGGAAGATGAATGCATTAAAGTGGAAATGTATCTTAATGGGTTAAGGTGGAATATTCAGGAAGAAATAAGCTTTTTGAGCCTCACAACTATCTAAAAATTCTATCAACTTGCTCTTAAGGTGAAGAAAAGAGTAAGAAAAAACATGAGTCAAGCAATAGAGATAGACATAGTAGAGCACATAGAGAAAGCTATGGAGTAAGGGGTATTGATCAAAGACCCCAAGGTGAGTCTAAATTGATAGATAAAAGTGGAGAATCAAGTGATAGAGGTAGATATAATAGAGGAAGGTTTTTCAACAATAGTAGTAGTAGAGGAATATCAAGTGTATCTAGAAGAGGTTCATAATTTTCTACATTGAAATTTTATAACTATAATCAATAAGGCCACCCTACTTATAGGTGTCTTAAGAAAATGTCTTCTTTTAGAATAATTAGAATAACTAAAAGGGGGGTGAATTAGTTATCCTTAGGTCTAGATGCACCAATTCAACTTTTAACAACTTAATAAAACTCATAAATCTATTTGGCATATATATCAATTCATTAGTAATTCAACTTATTATATCATTACTTAGCTCTATGTTTAGTATATGTCATATAACATAAACATATAACAATAAATAGCATGAAACATGAAAACAACATTCACACAAGTATGAAACCAAGATTTAACATAGAAACCAAATTTGGAAAAAATCACCACGTAATAAAGTGAGCTTGGTTAAGAGACAACCTTGTTAAAGGTTACAAAACAAACTTTTAGGTGTGACCATGTTAAAGGATTTAATAACCCTATTAGGAGTGGCCTTGTTAGAGGTCTTTAAAACATCCCATTAGAATGACACCTTGATTAAAGGATTTACAATATGAATATTAATTCAACCTTGATCAAAGGATTTTACTTCCAGAATAGTTAGAAAGTAACAAGTAGGTTGATCTAAAAAAATACAACTCACTTTGCAAGTTTAGATCTCCACTTTGCTCATTACATGTTTATTACCTAGACTTTATCAAATTCTGCATCTCTAATATGCTTGGAAAATCTTCAAGAAATCTCACTTCACCAGCTTCTCACTTTCCTTTCTAACTCTATTCTTCACAAACTTTCTAGTCTAACAACTAATTGTAAAACACATCCTATGTGATATTAAATAGATGGCTTTGATCTTTTTCTTCTTAAACATTTCTGTAGATCTTAGAGTTTTCCCAGATTCATTGAATCTGTCCATCATTTTATCCTTCTTCTTCTTTCTTGAAACTTCTCATTGAATCCTCACCTTAGATTTCCTAACAAACTCAATTCGTGCATTAAATACGCCCGCTCATCAATCATTATCCTTTATGCATTTTGACCATTTCATAATCTCAACTATGTCAACCTCAAATCTTGATTCCTTCACAAACTATTAATTTGTTGACACTTAAACATCACTACGTTCTTTAGCTTAGCCATCACTAGGTAGTTGAGTCTTTACTAATCTGTCTTGCTCAACTTACATTAGCTTGTTCAAAAATCATTGTGCTTTATCATTACTATACTTTCCCTTCATTTTTCTTGACCATTACTATCTCTCAACTAACACTATTTGCTCAACTATAACTTAAGTTCCTTAATCTTCTACTTCAACTTCTCCATTAACCTAGAAACCTCTCACTTAGTCAAGCTTAGTGTTTTACTCAATTTTTTGATTTCTATCAATCATCTCTTCTACACTTAAACTCATATTTCTTCTTTACTTAATACAATGATCAAACAACATGTTATCTTGTGAAATACTAACTGATCAAGTGCCCATTGTAATTTCATCACGCTTACTCCTCTTTACTCAACAACTTTACTAGTTCACCTTGTTATCATCTCTTTTCAAATCTTCTTCATTAATCCAATGATATAGAACTCTACATTGTTAGCAAATGTCTTACTTGTAAAGTTTGACATCAATGACAACATAACAATTGTTCCAATTGTAGTTTCCAACAATGTCCTTATTTGGCATTGGTGGAAACACCTTTAGTTACCATGCAATGGAAAAAGTGTTATCTTGACTTTCACTATCAACTCCCTTTGTGTTATACATCAAATCTCCATTAATTTCCTTAGTTTCATAATGATTCTCATCTATGAAATCTCTGATATGCTCCCTCCTTGACATATTTTTCATGATGGTAACTTGGCATTCATCTTCTCCCTCACTCATATTTAGATATTAGATGTTAACTTAACATACTTCTCCCTCTTTGACAACATTGCCAAAGACATCATCCTCAACTTCTCTTCTATACTGACTGATCTTTAAATTATCTCTCTCTTTTATCTTTTTCCTTGATTGTATCACTATATACTTACTTGTAGCTTCATTAACTCATACTTTTGTCATCCTTTTCACAACTTTAGACAACTCCTAAAGTGTGACCTCCTACATCAATCTATAAGATATTTTGATCATAACGATTGATGTAATGCTACATCCCTTCTTAGTTTTCTTCAAATAGGGGAATGGCCCCTAACTTACCTCGTAGATACACAAATGAATTCTTGGGTAATGCCTTAGTGCATATATCAGCTATATATTCCTTTGTATTGACATATGCCAATCTTACTTCTTTGTCTTGCACTAATTTTCTTAAGTAATGATATTTAATTGAAATATTTTTGGTCTTTGTATGTATCACATGATTCTTGGATATGTTTATAGCACTTGTGCTATCACAATATATCACCATAGTTTCAATAATCTCTTCCATCATACCTTCCAACAATTTCTTGACCCACATAATGTTTGAATAATTAATTTTTGTTACAACACATTCAGCATCTATTGTGGATTGAGAAATATAATTTTTATTCTTACTTGTCCATGAAATCAATTTATTGTCTAGGAAGAAAAAACCTCCACTTGTATTATTCATTTCATCAATGTTTCCAGCCCAATCGACGTCTGTGTAAACTTTCATTTCAAACTTGTCATTCTTCTTATACCATAAACCATAGTCTTTTGTACCTTTTAGATATATCAATATCCTTTTCACAACCATCAGGTGATTCCCCTTAGGGTCAACATAAAATATTGCAACAATACCAATAACTAATTCAATGTCAAGTCTACTATGAACAATATATTGTAATTCTTCAATCATCGACCTATACAATGTCTTATTTACTTCAACATAATTGAAATTCTTTGAAATATTATGTCCAATAGCTATAGGTGTTCCAACTGGTCTTGAATCTTCCATTCCAAAATTTTTTAGTATCTCCTTTGAATATACTTTGATTGTGTAATGTATATACCTCCTTTTATTTGATAGAATTTTAAACCAACAAAGAATTTTATCTCTCCAAAAATTGGCATCTCAAATTCTTTCTATATCTGATTAGAAAACAATTTTCACAATGAACATGTCCTCCAAATATGATATCATCAACAAATATTTCAACTAGCAAAATCTTATTCTCAAATTCACTTTTCAAGTACAAATTGCTATTGTCATTAGTTCTTGCAAAACTAATTTTCACCAAATATGCATGTAACCTTTTATATTATGGTCTAGGATCTTCTTTCAAACCCTACAATGCTTTGTATAACTTACATACCATATTCTTCTTGCTAGGTTCAACAAATCCTTCAGGTTGTTCTATGTAGATTTATTCTTCCAAGATTCCATTCAAAGATGCAAATTTAACATCCATTTGATATACCTTGAATCCTTTGTGAGTAGCATATGAAAGTAATGTTCTCACTCCTTCCAACCTTGCAATTGAGGCAAATATCTCTCCATAGTCAATTATTTTCTCTTGTACATATGCCTTAAAAACCAATATTTCTTTATTCGTTGTGACTTCAACTTTCTCATTCAACTTGTTTCTGAATACCTACTAGGTTCCAATCACATTCTTATCCTTTGGTCTTGGTACCAATGTCCATATTTTTTTCTTCTCTATTTGATCAATCTCCTCATTCATTTCTCTAAACCAATATTCATTCTCCAGTGCATCTTTTGTTGTTCTTGGCTCAAACTCACATCATAAACAAGTATCATTCTTCAACTTTTTTCTTATCATGACTCTTGAGTATTTTGTCTCCAATGATTTGATTAGGTGTGTGGTGTCTCCTCACATATTTTGCTAAACCATGTCTAGATCTTCTTTCTCATTTTTTCCAGGTGTTTCCTGTTGTAACTCAACTTCCTCTTTTTGGTGTTTGGCATCATCTATCTGTGACTTGGATCCTATAACCTAATGGTTGGTAGTTTGCTGAGGCTCGACATAGCTTCTCTACTATGACTCAACAGTGCTTGCATATTAATGTGTGACAATCTCTTTTTCTTGTTCAGGCCAAGTACTTGGTTCTCCTTCATAGATGTATACAAATTTTGTGTAATCTTCAGGTCCCTTATTGCATTCTTCTTCATTCTTTTCTTAAAAATTCATCAACTCTAACATTTGCACTTTCCACAATTTTGTTAGTGTTAAAATTCAAACATTTATGTCTTTCTTTTTGTGGAATATCCTAAGAATATACCATCATCACTCTTTGCATCAAGTTTTCCTTTCCTTGCATCTTTTAATATATAACACTTGCTTCCAATTACTTTGAAATATTTGACATTAGGTGCATATCTATACCACTATTCAAAAGGGGTTTTGTTTGTACCTTTCTTGACTAGAACTCTATTAAATGTAAAAACAATAGTACTTACACCTTCTCTCCAATAGTTTTGTGAAACATTCTTTTTCATCATTAGTTTTCTTGCATAGTAAATGATTGATTTGTTTATTCTTTCAGCTATCCCATTTTGTGCTTGATTCCTTGGTACTGACATTTTTCTTTTGATTCTTTGTCATTGCAGAATGTATTGAACTCCTTAGATATGAGTTCTCCTCCTCTATTTGATCTCAAGCATTTTAGACTTTTACCTATTTCCTTTTCAACTCTATCCAAATACCACTTAAACATTTGACATGTATCAAAATTTTCTTTGAGAAACATCACAGTCATCATTATAGAGAAATTATCAACAAATAGGGTAAAGTACTTGTCACCATAATAACTTTGCACTCCAATACGACCACATAAATTAGTATGAACCAACTCCAAAATATCATCAGAAGAATAGATCTTGCTCTTGAAACTAGACTTTATAATTTTGCCATTTGAAATTGTTTGCACATCACTTTATTAGGTTTTCTCAATCTTGGTAATCCTCTCACTCTTTCCATCTTACTAATGCTTGCCAAATTATCAAAGTTCACATGACATAGCATCTTATGCCATAACCAAACATTTTAAAATTGTGAAAATAGACATGTATCTTCAAATAGGTCTAGATAGAACACGTTACCTCTTGTTTTTTCTTCACTTTCAATCAGTTCACCAGTAGCATCATAGATCTTTTCCTTCTTGTTTTGAAATTCAACTCGGTAGCTTAAATTGTTTAGTTGTGCCACACTCAACAAATTATATTTTAGTTCATCAACTCAAAATGCATTGTCACATCAGATCTTGTCATTCAATATAATAGATCATTTACCTTTTACAACATGGTGCATCATTTCCAAACTTAACACAACTACCATTATAGTGTTCTATATTTTTAAACTTACTTGTATCACTAGTCATATGATGTGAGAAACCATTATCAATTATCCATTTATCATTCTTACTCACATGTGAATAAGAGCAGTTTTCTCAAACTTTTCATCTTCATCAGATTCATCTTTCATTGCAACATTGATAAATTCTTCATCATGTTCATCAAAATCACTTTAAGAACCATCTTCTTCAGCAATGTAACAAGATTTCTTACCTTTTCCATTGTAGTTTTTGTTACCTCAATTGTCTCAATTGTCTTTCCTTCCTTAATATTTGTTGTCTTTCCTTTCCTCCTTTTCATCTCTGTTAGGACACCTTGCAGTAATATGACCAACTTTGTTGCATGTAAAATATAGTATACAAATTTTACCTTTGTATTTTCCTTTTCCTCTTTGTAGCCTTCTTTTCAATAATGTTTCTAAATCATCAAGGTCATCATCTAATTCACTATCCTTGTCCATGAGCTTACTTTTTGAACTCTTTCTTCTTTTGGATCCATCAAGGATTAGTTGAGACTTCAAAGAACATTCAACACTAGAAGGTATAATTATCAAAATTTGACAATTCAAATGCATTGAGTCTACCAATTAGACTATCCAGGGTCAGATCGTTACCAGGTGTACATCTCAATTCTTGTATTGTAGATACTCTAGTGGAATAGATAAGAAGTAAAGTCCTTAATAACTTGTTGATCATAGTCTCTTCTGATATGTCTGCTCCATTTCCTCTAATTTCATTCACCACTTCTTTGATTTAGCCACAATATTGTGCAATAGTTTCTCTTTCTTTCATTCCCTTGTCATCAATCTTTCCTCTCAAACTTTTAGCTATATCGATTAACACATTTTTGTCTCCTCCATGAATTTGTACCAACTTATCCCATATTTTCTTTGCAGTAGTGCAATCTTTCACATCATCAAACTCAACATAACTCAAGAAAGATGACAGGTCTATCATCATTTGATTGTACTCTTTCTTCTCCTTGATTTGTTCAATTGTCATTACTCTAGGCACTTTAATGTATTCATTGTCCAAGTAGTATAGTGGAGAATCTCCAACTCTAGATAGATGCAATCTCATCAAACATTGCCATGTTGGGAAGTTCTCTTTGTTCAACTTGGGTACCTCTCTCTTGTACATCATGACCTTTTAGCTTAAGTCCCTTCAAACTTTCCTTATAAGAACCATGGCTCTAATACCAATTGTTAGAATGATTAGAATAATTTAGAGGGGGGCGAATTAGTTATACTTAAGAAGTACAAATTCAGCCTTTAACAACTTCAAACAACTTAATCAAACTCATAAATCCACTCGATTAATATAGCAATTCATTTGTAATCCAACTTACCATATCATCACTAAGCTCTTTGTTTACTATATGTTGAATAACAAAAACATATAACATTATAGCATGAAACATAAAAACAAAATTCACAAAAGTATGACACCAGAATTTAATGTGGAGACCCAATTTGGGAAAAACCACCAAGTAACATGCTACCACTTTTCACTCTTTCAAAGTGAGCTCAATTAAGAGTGAACTCTTTTAAAGGTTACAAAACACTCTATTAGGTGTGACCCTGTTAAAGGATTTAATCACTTTGTTAAGAGTGGGCTTGTTAGAGGTCTTTACAACATCCCATTAGAATATCACCTTGATTAATGGATTTACAATATGACTATTAGGTCAACCTTTATTAAAGGATTTTACTACCACAATGGTTAGAAAGTAACAACTATGTTGATCTGATAAAATACAACTAACTTTACAAGTTCAAATCTCCATTATTCTCATTCCTATTTCATTGACTTTACTTTATCACATTCTCCATCTTTGATCTTCTTGGCAACTCTTCAAGCGATCTTGCTTCACCAACTTCTCACTTTCCTTTGCAACTTTGTTCTTCACAAATTCACCAGTCCAACAACCAACTGTAAAACATCTCCTATGCTTCCTTGAATAGATGGGTTTGATTTTGTTGCTTAAATATAACCATATATCTTAAGGTTTTATCAAATTCATTGAATATGTCCATCATTTTGTCCTTCTTCTTCTTTCTTGAAACTTCTCATTGAATCCTCACCTTAGATCACTTAGAAAACTCAATTCATGCACATTAAATACACCGACTCATCAATCCTTATCTTTCACTTGTTTTGACCATTCTATAAATTCAATTGTGTTGGCTTCAAATCTTGATTCTTTAACAAATTGTTTATTTGTTGACACTTGGTCATCACTATGATCTTCAATTCGATCATTACTAGGTAGCTCGATCTCTACTAATTTGTCTCACTTAGCTTACACTGGTTATCTATGTAATCACTACGCTTGGTCGCTACTACAATTTCCCTTCATTTTTCTCGGCCATTACTATCACTCGACCAACATTTTTTTCTCGACTATAACTTAAGTTCTTTAATCTCTTGCTTCAACTTCTTCATTGACCTAGTAACCTATCACTCAATCAAGCTTAGTGTTTTTCTTGACTTTTTTATTTCTATCAATCATCTCTTCTGCACTTTGAGTCATCTGTCTCTTTACTTAATACAATGATCAAACAACACATTGCCTTGTCAAATACAAACTGATCAAGTGCTCATTGTAATTCCATCATACTTCCCTTTTCTCAACAACTTTACTAGTTCACCTTGTTATTGTCTATTTTCAAATCCTCTTCATCAATCAATTGATATGGCACTCTACAATGTTAGCAAATGTCTTACTAGTAGGGTTTGACATCAATGACACATAACAACTATTCCAATTGTAGTTTCTAACATCTTCATCACAAGGTGACAAAAGGGTAAATTTTGTGCAAGAGGACACTTCTAGTGTCAAGTCTCCTAAGGTAAATTTGGACTCAAAAGTGGGTGACAATATGATGATCAGAAGAATCCTAATCAAGGAAGAACCAAATCAAAGAAGATCATTGTTCAAGGTCAATTGTAAAATCTAAGGAAAGGTATGTAGAGTTATTATTGATTTAGGTTCCATTGACAATATTATCTCAAAAGAAGTAGTGAATAAATTGAATTTAACTAGGATTCCTCAAAGTAGTCCTTATAGGGTCACATGGTTAAATAAGAGGCAACATATTTTAGTCAATGAATAAGAATGGGTAGAGTGTTCAATAGGTGGTCATAATAAAAAACATTATATGTGATGTTTTTCCTATGGATGCATGTCATTTGTTATTGGGAAGTCCATGGAAGTTTGATAAAAAGCTATACACAATGGGGAGAAGAACTCATACTATTTCCAAAAAAAATGGGGTGACATATAAAATACAATCATTGGTAGATGGAGAAGGGAGAACTACTAGTCCCAGTGTCCTCATGGTAGGAGGTATGGAGTTTTTTAACACCCTTAAGAAGGAAGGTGGTAAAGGATTTTCTATTGTGGTAAAGCTAAGTAAAGAGGGAAAAGCTAAGAAAATAGTGACACCTACAGAAGTACAAAAGTTAATAGATCAATTCAAGGACATTGTGAGTGGTGGAACCCCTACAACTCTACCTCCATAGAGATTAGTGAGTCACCAAATTGATTTAATTCCAAGGGCATCATTACCAAACAAGGAACCTTATAAAGTGACCCCTAAATAGAATAAGGATGTGGCTAAGAAGTTGCAAGAGTTATTAGATAATGGATTAGTGTGGAAAAGCATCAGTCCATGTGCATTCCTAGTGGTAGTAGCACCCAAGAAAGGAGGATCATGGAGGCTTTGTACAAAATTTAAGGGCAATAAAAAAGATAAAAATTTAAGTACAAATTTTGTATCCCAAGAATTGAAGATTTGATGGGTTGTTTAGGGCAGGGTAGATATTTCACTAAGATAGACTTAAAGAGTGAGTACCATCAAATAAGGATTAAAGAGGAGATGAGTGGAAAACAACCTTCAAAACCATAGAAGTATGAATGGCTTGTCATGCCATTTGGGCTTACCAAAGCTCCTAACACCTTTATGAGGATGATGAATGAGGTATTAAAGGATTACATAGGAAGGTTTGTAGTTGTATATCTTGATGACATAGTCATATTCAGTAAGACCATATCAGAACAACTTGAGTGTTTGGATATTGTGTTAAGAAATTTGTATGAAGAGAAATTAACCATGAACTTGGAGAAATATGAATTTATGAACAAGAATTGGTTTTTATTGGATTTTTTACTACACAAGGCAAATTGAAGATGGACTTTAGAAAAGTTGAAGTCATTCTCAACTAGCTTACCTCCAAAACAGGTATTGATGTAAGAAGCTTTCATGGACTTGCTCACTTTTATAGAAAATTTAGTAAAATCTATTCTCCAATATTAGATACAATTAACGATGGTGCAAAAACTAAGATTATGTGGACAAGGGAAGAAAATAATGGGTTTGAAGTGTTAAAGAAGGAAATCGCCACCCAAACTATATTGGTTTTTCCTAGTTTTGAAAAGCTTTTCACTTAAGAATGTGATGCAAGTAGCATAGAAGCAGGAGTTATCCTAAGTCAGGCTAACACACTAGTGGCCTTTTATAGTGAAAAAATAAATGAAGCTAAAAAGAGGCACTCTTCGTATGATTTGGGACTCTATGCATTAGTCCAAGTACTTAGAAAGTGGAGACATTATCTACTACCAAAGGAGTTTGTTGTGTATAGTCAACCAAGCTTTGAGCTTTATTAACTCACAGGACAAGCTAAGTCATAGGCACATTAGGTGGATGGAGTTTTTCTAGGTATACACCTTCATCACAAGGCACAAGAAGGGTCACTACAAAAAGGTTTTTGATGCTTTGAGAAGGAGCCTTCTCATAGTTCAAGAAGTGCAATTGAAGAGTATAGGGGTTGAAAGTTTCAGAGACCTTTAAAAAGAAGGTGAAGATTGTTTTGATGCCTATAAGGAATGTAATGAGTTCAATAATCATTTCCATGAGTATGCATATTTAGTTAGCAAAATGATCAGAATTCATAGTCTACCTATCAATATACTATCAGACAAGGATGCAAAATTCATGGGACACTTTTGGAAAACCCTTTAGAAAAGATTGGGTACTAACCTCTCTTTCGGGTCTGTGTACCATCCTTAAACGAATGGGCAAATATAGGTAGTTAGCAATGCCCTAGGCAACCTATTACGGTGTTTGACCAAGGAATATGAGCAGGTTTGGGATCAAGTACTGCCTCAGACAGAGTTTTCTTATAATTATAGTGTAAATAGAACCACGAGGAGAAGTCCATTTGAAGTTGTGTATGGAATACATCCTAAGGGTGTATGTTAAATTAGTGATCTTGGAAACATGGAGGATAGAAGTGGGCATGCAGATGAGTTTTCTCAATTTATGAAAGAGGTACGTGAGCGGGTAAAAAGAACCTTGAGAGATACCAATCATAAGATTAAAGCTAAAGTTGATGAGAGGAGGAATGAAGTACAATTTGATGTTGGAGATATAGTCATGGTTCACTTGAACAAGGCTAGGCTTGAAAAGGGTGTACCAAGAAAGTTGCAACTAAGAAGGTTGCAAGATATTAGTCAAGTATGGTAGGAATGCCTGTAAAATGGGCTTTCCAGAAACTCTCCTATTTTCAATGTGCAAGATTTGGTCAAGGGACCCCTTACAGAGGTAGATAAACAAGGTTATGTAGTTGCAAAGGTCATCAATGACTTGCCTTTTCCTCTCAAAAGCCAACCACAAGCAGAGAGGATTTTGTATTCAAGGAAGAAGAAGAAGAGTAGGCATGGTCAATATATGGAACATCTAATTACGTGGGAACATCTACCTGAAGAAAATACTACCTGGGTTGTTGAGAGTAACTTCAAGAAATTAGGAATTGATATTGCATTACTATCACTAGGTGTGACTTAACTTTTTCTTTATAGGGGGGAATGGTGCAAGAGCACCTAGGGTTTAGTGCAAAAGCCAAACACAATTTTGGCTTGTAATGACCTTAGCCAAATCGTGAGTGAAATAAGGACCTAGGAAGGTCCAATAGATGGTCTTTAGGAAGTTTAGAGATCATTGTGTGGGTCAGTGTAACTTGGCCAAAATGTTGTCTAGGTGTAGCCAAAAAGTTGTCGAGTTGGCCAAATTTGGCATAGTAAGCAAAAAGGGTTGCAAATTGTTTAGAATAAGTGGAAATAATGATAGACATGTCTTACAGATTATTTTAAGTCATTTTGAAAAGGTTGGAGTCAAATTTGTGTAAGGAAAGGAAAACTTGCTAAAATTGCCAAAAAGTTGTCATGACAACTTTTGCAATTTTGTAAAGTTACATAACAACTTTTGCATAGAAGTTGTATTTTGTTGAAAATGAGTTGGTTAGTGAAACCAATGTCACAACTTGTTAAGGAGGCATATATAAGTCCTCACAAACACTTGTAAGAGGTTGGTTGAGGTTTTGGTGTGGAAATAATCAAGAATAATGCTTATTTTCTGACTTACTCATCACACTCACTTATGTAAGGGATGTGATTGTTGTTCATTGAATTGAAACTTCAATCATTTTAAAAAATAGTTGGAATATGTTGTTTTCTTCCATTTTGAATTTTGGTAGAAGTTAAAATTCAATTTTGCATTGATAAATAAAATTCTTTCTCTAACAGCCAACCTACTAGTTTGAACTTAGTAGGAACGTTGAAAATGAACCCTAACTTAAAATCTCACCATGGGAATCTCATGACTCTGTGGGATATTTGAGTAGGGTCTATGTACATATCAAATCCTTTTGTAGGAGGTCAGACAATGAGTTCTTCTATTTTTACCACCTTGCCTTAGGCGAGTCTTGCCACAACCCAACTAAGTGCAAAGGTGATAAGTTGAATGCAAATTACAGGGGTGGATTGGGCAAGTCAATGTAATGACTTGGAAGAGTAAAGGGAGACTTGAGGAATAATGGACAATAAATCAAAGGGAATTGAATCCATCTTGGGGGATTTCCCAGGGCAAAATCAAATTCATTGTTTATTTCTTTGCAAAACAACACCACTAGGGTTTACCACTATACAGATGGGTCTGAGTCTTCAAACACTAAAAATCTCTTTGCTCACCCAAAAGGGTATATGAAATGGTACTTGATTTGGTAGATTGTTTGGGAATTTGTAGAGTTATTTGCTAAAAACCTCAATAAGAGACCTAAAGGAGAGGGCTAGAAGGGCTATAAGGTCTAAAAGTGACAGTTCTTGAGATTGGTAGGAAAAGGATCACAAGCTCTACCAAAATGAATTCATTTTTTTATGGAAATGGTTAATACGAATGCATGTACCCCCTGCAAGGACATGGTGATTATGTTAGGTGCTTACTAGACTAGTGAAGACTTGGAGTGTCCAAGAAGTTTTGTATTGGTTGTAATGATAGTGAGATCCTAAGGAGCAGGGAAAGCAGATTGATTTTCCCTAAGAGTGTAGGGTTGAGTATAGAAGAGCCCTAGAAGGTCTTAGAAGAGGCCTTAGTAGAGAGTTAGAGAAACTCAGACGTGGGGATCTTCCTATCACCTCTATCTTCTTTGGTTCCTTCAATTTTTGAGGGACAAGGCACCAATTGTTTCTCTCAATTTGTTGGAACATAAGTCCTTTGGATTATGGAGAAAGCCTCCATCCATTTGGCAAACGTTGCTCCCTCTCTCTTGTTCCCTACCATTCGAGTCCTTCCTCTTTGGGATCCATTTTTGCTCCACATGCCTTTGCTCTCCATCATGTCTCCCTTATAGAGATGCTTGGAAATGCACCTATCCTCGACGATTGAACACCTATCCTCAATAATTGAAGGGCCATCTGGTTTGCCTTTGATTCTTATAGATATGATATTCATGTTTTCAAAAAGCTCTTCTTCTCATTGGTTACAACTTCTATCATTCCAAAATCAGTTGTTGTGAACCATCTTTAACTCAATAAAAATTGAAAAATAAATACTAACTTAAATGGAGAAATTAATATTTTCAAATTGTTTTTTCTCCAGAAAATTATACAAGTACTCTCTATTTGTTAATAATAAAACTCATTTATTTTCCTTAATTCAGTTTTTTCCTTTACATCACATCAAAATCTAACTTCAAAACAAGAAAAAGTCCCAATCAAATTAAATTCATTTCTAATTTTCCAAGATTTACATTATGTAATAAAAAGATGTAAAAAGATTATACTTTTAAAAATAAATCATCCAAATTAAATATACATTAGATATTATAAACATAAGTAATACATAATGTCTAGAAGTAATTTCCGCTAAAAATCCTATCGGCCAAAAATAATAAAAGGCGCGCCCAAACGGTAAAAGGCTTGGAGAGCATACAGAAAAAGACACGACTATGAAATTCATTTTAAATATGACTAAATTTTCAGGTAAGTATAGTTGCAACATTAATGGACAATAAGCCTTCAATCGTCTTACATTGAATGAAGAGTATTTTTAATCTTTCATGTGTAAATGAAGTTTTCCAAGTTCACAAAATAAACCTTTGAAATAAATATAAATAAGGATGATATAATTAAATTGTATTATATATATAAAAACTTCTCTCGATATCTATCCCAAACGCTGAGAATAAACTAGGGCGATATAAGGATTTATTTCGGAAACAGCGATCAGATATCGGCACTGTCTTTTACATATTCAAACACTCGCTCGGCGGGACATTACTCAGGAACAGCAAATAAATATTCTTATCAGACTTTTAAATTAATTCAAATCTTGCTTAACATTATCGATCAAGTGCTCCTGTCAATATATAAATTGTTCAAGTTTGAATAACAGATATCTATAGCCATACAATTTGATATAATCTTTCAAAAGTTATTGGTTTCTTGCAAATTTGAACACATCAATCATTTAGATTTAGGGCAAAGCTTAAGTGGTTCTACAAGGGACATTACAAGAAGTAGTTTTAAAAGGGACATTACAGCATATACCCAGTTGCTACACCCATCTTGGCATCTCATGGTCAAAATTCTACTCTCTTAAGATCCGCCCGTTTAGCTTGCTCTTCGTTCAGATCTGAGGTACATTTACAATCTGATCAACTTTAGTAAGCTTCATCATTTTTCTATTTTCCACATTGATGTGTGGGCCTTGAAGAGGGGCATCATTCACCGTCTCAATATCAGGCAGGAGTAAATGACTTCTTGCTTATACAATTTTGAAAGCAATTTATTGAGGGGTGATTTAAGAATGCTAACAAAATCCTGTAGCCACATTCGACCTTTGCATAGATTGGAAGTAGTCTTCTTTCAATGTCCATCCTGACAAATTACAAGGGCCATGTCTTTAGTACTGCAAAATTTATGTTACAAGGGCATGTCTTTGGTACTGCAAAATGTAGATAAATTGCGATGAGGTTTGGTCTATCCTCAAAATTACATAACTCTGATCTTTCACAAGCAAGACAAGATCCTTTATCGATTCTTAGTACTTATCTTTGATGTTGAAGCCTATGACTGATTCCCTAAAAGAGATTCATACTTCCTGTAGCCCAGTCCAGAAAAACCTTAGAACCCTTAATAACTCCAACCATTTTCTACACTTAAGTCTATCGGATCTCCACAATCCATATTTATGTATGTTATTCTTTCTGGGATTTATTGTGTAAATGTTTTTAGTACCAATGTTTCAGGTCATACTACATTATGTAATTTTTTGGATTGATTGTGTAAATATTTTAGCACCAACATCTTTGGATCATACTACATGATCCATCATCAAGATGCAGGAGAGCAAAGGAGCATCCATTTTCTATACGTTTTATGCCTTAATTTTAAACAAATATTTATTCGCTTACTCTGTTTCAGATTGTTCAACGGGGCCTCATTCAAGGATACCACTTTGAGAAAAAATGAACATATGTAGTATTAGGATTCAAGCCATGTTTGCTCAAAGCGAGCCCCATATAGACAAATGTTGCTAAGCCTTCTTTATCAATGCATGATTATATACGTGTATGAACACCGATTTGTGTTGCTCTCTTCTTGAAGAATTCAATCTTGCAAAGATAATTGTGCAAGTTGAATACATTGGGATATGTACTAGGTTTTTTGGACGAGGAGCTTATCAAGATGCTTGAACTGTAATCCAATCCTTATGATGTTTGGAAACTAAAGAAGTTGCACATTGCAATGTTTCATAAGTTAGCACGGCTGTCTAGGCATTTGACTTTGCCCAAAGTGGAGTCCTTCGTTGGTGTTCCTAGTGGCCCTTTAAGGAGGGAGCAAACTTGTGCATTTAAGTAATTGGGAATGTTATAGGCGTGATGTGCTTACTTGAGGTGAGAGGATCCGTTGAGTCCTGTAAGATGTCCCTGAGGTCTTCATGAAGGGAACTGCTCTTGCATTCATTTATTGATATTTATAATGCTTGATAGAGTGTTCTTTTATATTACAGTTTTCTGGGATGTATTTTTTTCATGTGATGTTGCTTGTATCACTTTCTCTTGTCATCTCTTTGGAATGCAAATTTATAACATCTCATAGCAAGTAAATAAAAATTGGCTGCATGCAAGTCAAATAACAATTGTATGATTCATGCAGAAACCTATAACTTCAGTTCTCATCACTTGAGGATATTTCTGTGTCACCGCTCAATTTGATTGCAGCACACCTGAAATTTCGTTTGATTCATTGCACTTTGGGCTTGAGTAGAGACTTTTGTCTTGGCTCCTTGTTGTTTATGTTTATATAATAGTTTACATTTCCCAAATTATGCATTTATGGTATGTTCATGAGCTATGACAAGCAGGTTTATTGATTGGCAAGGCTATTTATTATATAATTTGGAACATTCACATGGCTTTCAGAATAGGGGATAGGATTCAATGGCTGTGCACCCTAACTTCGTGCAGCTCAAAATTCTGTGTCGGCATTGAACAACTCTAAACAATTCATAGCAACTGCCTTGGTTATTTTACTATTAGGATTACTTAGACAGAAAGTAACAGTTACATGCAAATCTAACCAATTTCACAAAGGAATAAAGCACACATAAATGAACAGAAGACACAAAGATTTAACTTAGTTCACCCAACCCTGAGCCACATCCACCAAACAGAGTCCAATATTATTATCCAGTAACTTCAACCTGTTACAAGCTTCAATCTCCATTACAGCTCAATACTGCTGCAAGAATCTATATATTCTCTTTTAAAAACCCTAACCCTAAGCCAATATTACATGACCTATGTTGGCTTAACAAGTTAACCATAAACATACTTGACAGTCAACCTTGGGAAATGGTTGACAAGTAAACTGGAAAATGCTTGAGGAATTAACCAAATAAAAATTGGGCCGATGCTCCAAAAAACCCACGGCCTATGAAAAGTGTACAGTACCTACCTGATCAGTCGCCACAAATCAACATTAATTGCTTAAAACCCAGGTTATAAATCATTGTCGTCAATTTTGATGAATCAAATACATGTAGACATAAAAAAAATCTAAAACATCACTTTTTCAATCCCTTACTAGTCATAGTCAACTAACACACCCCATCCTTGATTTTACATGTACCAATAACTAGACCATATTCTCCCAAAAATTATACATTACAACATTATTAACTAAATATTTTTAAACTATTCTTATTATAAAAATATTCCAACACTATTACTAAATTTTTTATTATGCATGCATGTACTACACCTATACCTAAGTCCTCTCCATCTTGAGCTTCTACTGCTGCCCCAGGCTACTGCCATCAATAGTGTCCATGTTTATACTTCAGTTCATGAAGGGTGAGGAGAGGTTTACAAATGTAGAGAATTTAAATAATTTCCCCTCATTGTATTTTCCAAGTACCTTTATGGTAAATCCTCCAAATTTGTGTCTTCTTTAGAAGATTCAAGGAAAATCGAAATGCACACACATAGGGCAATAGGCTTCGACATTGCACAAGAAAGACAAGCTCAAGCACTAGAGCCAAATGTTCTGCAGTAAGTTATCCAAACTACTCGTAAAACACACAATATATTGATACCAGAATATATCACATCAACCATTGAGCTTATCCACAATCAAGAACTGACATAAAAGAACCTTGAATCGATTGTAGAATCTTTCGTAATCTTAGCATACAAATGAATTTTCTCAAGAGATGGTAAGGTAATGTGGTATTTTATTCTACTATTGGTGTGGTCATAAAACATGCATGATCACTACCATGTTCATTTCTCCTATTCTACAAAATGAATATATAGTGTAGAATATGTAGTTACATTAGGAATGTGTCCCCTGTTTTATCTCAGAAATTAGTGTAAATGCATCCTTTTTCTTTTAACTTTGGCATAAACCACCAATTGGAATGTTATAAGAAAGAACATTTGGGGAGCAACTTTTGCTTAGTTATCTTTAAACAGCTTTTGAACCTTTCCACCTCATGTAATTCACAAAGGCAACATATCCAAGAACTATTGGTAGTTAAGTTTAATTGTAAACCTTTTTTGGACATGTCATGAAAACAATCACAAGCTTTGTCCACCTTGCCATCTTTGCACAGTCCATCAATAGCTACACTAAATGTCACTACGTCAGTTGCAATATGATGTTATCTCAATCTGGTGTGTTGCTGTAGGATATGATTTGGATCATTGTGATAATATCCAGCATTCAAGCACAAGCCTACTTCATCGCTTATGCAAACTCAACCTATTGAAATGGAGTTCTCCATTCAACTTGTCCACTTGGTTATCTTCTTCTTCAGGTACGCTTGAAATTTCCTGCAATTCATATTTGAGAATTTCCTTTTGAAGCACAAATTATAATTCACTAAGGATTTCACTGTCTTGAGGCATATTGTAATCACTTTTTGCTTCTTGTGATAAGTCTTTTACTCCACACCCTACATAATCATCTTTTGCGACAACTTGTAGTTCTTCATCCTTAGGCATTCTCAAAAAATTGATCTTCACTTGCTATCATTTCTCTTCCTTGGACAAATTCAATTGGGTCCTTGATTTTTTTTCAGCACCTTCCTCTTGTGATGTAATGCATGAAAAGTTATCTTCCACTTAATTATCCTGGTTGTCAAGTTTGACCATGTCATCTTGCAAGTTGTTTTCATCTTCATCTAATGAGGATGCAATGTGCTAATCTTTTGGTGTCCAACTCGAGTGTTGAATGTTATCCTTGTTACCTTCCTTTGATGTCAAGCTTGTTCGTTCAAGGCATGCTCTCTAAAATATGTACTTGGTTGCTCAAGATCGTACCATCCCATCTCTTGCTTGGCCTACTTGATAATATCTCAACATGGTAGACAGGTGAATTCTGAACGTGCCAAATTGTGAAGTCTACACCAACAAGAGAGCAACATAACTTCTACACATGATTCTTCACTTAATCCTTGTTTGATTGTCTCCTTGAAATTTTTTTTAAACATATAAACTCTATTCAACAAATGAGATTGGTTCGAGGATATCTTAGAAGAACATATTTCCTTGTAATATAAGCTTCGCCCTTGATAGAAATGTCAAACAATTTAGCTCATCAGATTGTCCCATGAATCATGCACTTGTCTGGTAATGCCAATTCAGACAAACTTCGTGGATGCAATTGGGCATTCAAGGCTTCCTGAAACCGAGACACAACAACTTAACGGATATTCTGGCAATGAAACCATTGCCCATCATTTGAGAAGCCTCTTCTTTCCCTCTTTTTTATTGGATTTTCTGATTTAAAAGACATCTCTCATAACTCAAATGTAGCTTTGAAAGCTCATTCTCATTGATATCCTCATAAATGAACTTTGTACATTCCCTACTAGCGCCAATTCTGTTGATGTGAGTTTTATGACCACTTCAACATATAGAATCAAATACTTAGTATCCCAGATGAAACACCAAATCTCCAACTCTCTCCTGAATAAGGAAGTTTTATTCACTGACAATGATGTAATATGTTGGGTATCACTCAAGGACTTAAATTGTTCACTCAATGGACTTAAGCTTACAAAAGCGAAAGGTTTAGCAATGAGGCTTTTTAACTACTTCTAATCAAGCAAATTGCACAGGTAAAAGGTTTAGAATGCTATTCTATTCCTAGATTGCAAAAAATGGTGAATGTCTTTGTGCCTCTAATAGACTTAGTTTTGTCATCTACTCCCAGTAAGCTAGTGTAAACTCTTAAGATAAATGTAAGATGTTCAAACTATTACCATTACATTAACACCATCAATGGATGCATATCAATGTGCATGCTATAATCGAAGTAGAGCTCATTAAACTTCCAATTGACATGCAAAGAAGAATTACAATCAGCAAATTGCTAGTGGTATGGATTAGACGAGTTGTATAAAGATTGATTCACAATTACTTAAATCTAACTAAACTACTTCTACATAACATTAACAAAATTCCACTCTAACTAAGGAAATGTAGAAACCATGCAATAATTAAAATGATAAAAATAATCCACCATAGAGGCCAACAAAGAATTTGCAATTACTTTGATTGCAATATAGTAACAATTTTAACATGTCCCCCCTACGAATCATTTGAGTTGGCCTTTTAGAGCAATTCCAAGTGCCATGAATGGCCAAGATCGGTTCAAGATCAAGAGCTAGGTTATACAAACACAACCCTAGGATAACTACTAGTTACAATCATTAAATATTTGACTAATTATGATGACGCACCGCCTTGTGGCCCAATGACAAAATTAAAATGCTTTGATTGACCAATCAAAGAATAGGTTAGGTAAAAGCATTATGTGGAGTATATGTACACTTGACATGATCTAAATGGATGAGCTTGGATGTATGCAACTAGATCCTTCTGATCGGTGCAAAATGAGTGGTGCCACCTCGACATGCTTATCTTATAAATTTGATTAATTGCTTAGTAACGAAGGAAAATCTTTTGATACTCAACATCATTAAGTGCTCAATTATGATGGCTCACATTCCCAAATTGTTTGATCTTCACAAATTGCATCCATCTTCAAGAAATCTTCTCAACATAGTTGCTAGAGCTTGCTTGTACTTGAAATTTTGATGTCCTAACCCTGACCTTGTAAAGTGATATAGGTGCTTTATGTAGTTCATTCTTGAACATGGATTTGTCCTGGAAATTCAAGTTCATAATAACTTCCTTCACTTGTAGCTTTAATCATTTGCATAACTTGTTCCTTGAACCCCATCTTGAACTGGAATTTTCATCTTGTCTTCAAAGTCAAGCCACCTTCTTATTTGTCTTTTTGATGGATGATTGGCCATTGGTATATTCTTGCTTGAAGTCTCAAGCTTGATTTTTCCATTAGTCTTTTCTTATCTCCAAACCCTCTATCTTCCTCTCCTTGCAAAACAAGAAGAATTTTTGAGTTTAGTTCATGACGATGGTGTGTAAACAAATTTAAGATATTCTGATCAAATATCACATAACATCATCTTAAAATGAGGTCGCAATTGCAAGACTATTTTCATCTTCTGATTTCGAATTCAGGTTTCCTTCATTTGATTTCAACAACTTGGTAAAATTATGGGTCTTTTAAAGTTTTGACGTCCTAATTTCGTTATATGGTTTCTAGACAAGAATGAGAATCCATTTGCTAATTGTGACAAAAATCTGAAATTGCACCTTGTAGCTGATGGAATTCTGCCCCTATAAGGATTATGTTTGGGACTTTCAAAAGCTTTCGTGAGTTTCTAAAACTCTGATTTCCACTTTCAGATCTGGGAGTGATCTTCCCACCTGACTTGCTTGGTAATTCACCTTCATCCTTTTAGGCAGAAACTAGTACCTAGTCAGAAATTTTAGCAATCTTATTACTATTAGTATTGGAAATTGACTTCACATAGAATGTGAAACTTAAATACATCTTGGAAATTACCAACCCATTGCCAAAAAATTCGTTCACGTTTGGAATTCAAATTCACCTACTAGGCAAACATTATTATTAGATGGCTATTCTAATCTATGTATTGTTTGGATCAGAGTAACGTGAATTGTCATGATTCAGGTGATTTGGCGATCCGACTAAGGCCAAGTGATTCATGGCGAGTTTGTGAATCGGCTCGCCAATTTTTGGCCCAGAAATCACCAAAATCGCAATTCATGGCGATTCACCAAAAATTGCTTGAAACAGACTCGAAAAATCAGCTGCAACAAACATGAATGTCACTTAAAAACATAAAAAATTAAAACACCTTTTTAATGTTTTATTGTGTCTTTCCTCTTTCTTATAATCCTAAAAGGCCTTCTAATTGTTTAGTATGAGAAGAAGAGAGGAAAAGTGAGAGAGAAGACGAGAAAAGAGAAACCATAAGGTTGCAAACAGCAAAAAAGAAGATCATCAAGGAGATCAAGAATTAGTTTGGGGAGGCCATAAGATTGCATTGGGAGTTTTAAGGAGACAATAACAACACTCCTCAACTCATTTGCAAGAGGTAAGTGTTGATTGTTTTTTGTATGTTACTGTATTTTTCATTCTTTTGTCAATTTTTTAAAGTTTCCATTTATAAATCTTGAATGTCTTTTAGTTTCTATATATTTTTTTACTAAATTGCAAGGTGCAATCTTGTAAACCCTACAATTGGTTTTTATAACAAATTGCAAACATCTATTTTACATTGTACAATTTGCTCAAAAAAAATGTAGGGTTTTCTGTTTTTTTTTTTAAGACTGTAATGGATTTTTCTTATTGCAGCAGCCTTAGCTTTCATTTTCCATAATGCCTAAAAAGGATGAGGTTTGGATCTATACTGAAGAATTTCCTAGAAGAACAAAATATCAAACAAAATGTTTCTTTTGTAAAGAAATAAACTCAGGTGGCATTTATAGATTCAAATATCATATTGCAGGCATACCTAGACATGATATTACCCCATGCACTAAACAAACCACTGAGGCAAAAAGAAAATGTTATATGGCATTAGAGGATTTGGAACAAGAGAAGTTAAATAAGAAAAGACAACTTGAATAGTTAGGTGTTATTAGCTCCCACAACCTCATTTGCATCTGCATCCGCATCCGTAGGTTCTTAGTGCTAGTGCTAGTGCTAGTCCTAGTACTTGTCCTAGTGCTAGTCGTTCTTATATTGAGCCTGGGCCTATTATATTTCAGCCTAGAGTGCGGAAGTCTAGATTGGATAGTTACTTTGTGCCACGCACTACTCCTGGATCATAACCCTCGCTTGAGAGCATGGATAGTTTGAACAAGGAGATTCATGATGTTGCCAGAAAACAAATCTACAAGTTTTGGTACTTTTGCAACATTCCATTTATTGCAGTGAGGTAATTATTTCTTTTTTATTTGCTCTTTTTTAAAAATTATTTAATACTTCTACTTGTGTAATTGTAGATTCATATTTGATATTACATGATGATTTGTTATCTAAATTTTTAATCATAATCTATTTTTGACAGAACTCCTTATTGGCAAGGCATGATAGATGTCATAACTATTTGTGGTTTGAGCTTTAAAGCCCTTATTAAGGTCGAGTTGAGTGGCTACCTCTTAGATGAAATGGTAGAGGACATGAAGTTTGAGCTAGCTGACCACCAAAAGGAATGCACCATAAAGGGTTGCACCATCGTGACTGATGGTTGGACAGATAAGAGGGGAAGAACACTCCTCAATTTTCTTGTTTCCTGTGGAGGTGATTGATCATTCTACTTTCCTACATGCTAATTTAAATTTTGATTTGTTGATTGCTAAGTTGTTGATTATTAATTTGTTGATGGTCCATGAATCATAATCGTGATAATTAAATGTTTCACTCTTTCAATTTTGTAGGATCCACCATGTTCATCAAATCTATTGATGCTTCCTCTCAAGTCAAAAATGCCACACTTGTGTGAGGTTATTGAGGAAGTCATAGCAGTGGTGGGGGAAGAACAGGTGATGCAGGTGGTGATGGATAATGCAGCAAGTTAGGTAAACTTTTAATTTTTAGTTTAATAGTTTAAGTTTTAACTTATCAAATTTTGAACTTTTGTAATTGTGAGTTTCTTAACATGTGTAACTACTAAAATTATAATTAATTTTAAAATTGCTATAGGCAAACTATTGATAGAGAGGTACCCCACTATATTTTGGACTCTTTGTGTTGCACATTGCCTTGACCTCATGTTGGAGGACATTGGTAAGATTGAGTGCGTAAAATCATGTGTATAGATGTGGGGAATATCCTCTTTGATGAGGATGGTTTCTGGGCACCTACTCAAGAAATAATCAAGGTAAATTTTTTACAATTTAACATTTAGTATTATTTTTTATAATCTTGATTAATTAATGATTTAGCTTTAGAATTTAGTTTTGACTCAATTTTTTTTTTTACATTATATGAAGATCAGTGAGCCCCTTGTATCTCTCCTACGAACTGTTGATGGGGAGAAGCACTCTATAGGCTACATATATGAGGGCATGGATAGGGCCAAGGAGGCCATTAAAGCCCAGTATGCAGGAGTGCCGGAGAAGTATGGCCCCATTATTATTGATAGGAGATGGCAGAATCAGCTCCATAGACTCATCCATGCAGTTGTCTATTACCTTAATCCAGCATATCGTTTCCTTCATAACTTCAGGGCGGATGAGGAGGTTCTTACCGGCCTATACACAGTCATGTAGAGGTTGAGTCCTGATGGTAGTGTTTCAACTGCAACCATTGAGCTGGACAAATTCAATAATAAGGAGGAGCCGCTTTTCTCTAGTAGGATGGCCATAGAGGCTCGCACATCATTACAGCCAGGTAAAAACAATATATTCTTAAAGTTTATTCATAATTGTTACAACTTATGCATTTTAGTTTTTGATTTTATAATTTAGTCTTAAAGTTGTACTTGTAAATGAGACTAATTGTTTTTTTTCCCCCTCATTTCAGATAGATGGTGGCAAATGTTTGGGCAATCAACCCCAAATCTTTAGAAGATCACCATCCGTATTTTGAGTCAACCTAACAACGCTTCTAGATGTGAGCGCAATTGGTCCATGTTCGAGCATATCCACTCGACGAGGTGAAATAGGTTGTTTGTGCAAAGGTTGAATGATCTTGTATTTGTTCATTACAACCTTTGCCTTAAGACTAGACAAATTTTGGCCATTGAATCCTCTCCGATCATTCTAGAAGAGATTGATCCAGAGTTAGAGTGGCTCACTGAGGCTACAGATGTTGCAGTCTTCACTGAGGAAGATCATGAGTGGGTTGACCAGGTAGATATAGAGGCAGAGGTTGTGGCCATGGCAGAGGATGAGGCTAGAGCATGTTCAAGCACTGGCAGACGCACACGTACATGCAAAAAGCACGCCACAAATACATGCCCTAGTGATGTTCGTGCACCTATCTCACATGCAGGGGCTATGGCTCAATAGTCCTCTAGGACCTACCTTAGACGCCTTTGTAGAAGGCATTCAGAGGCTAAGTCTAACCTTGAGGCTGCTGCCAATCTTGAGGATGATGATGAGCCTGAGGCTTGAGCTAGAGCCTTGTTTTTTCATTTTGTTTACACTTTGACTTTACAGATAGACGTGTTTCATGATTCATCACCATGGATCTTCATCTTACATACATTATGATTTGATGTCATTTTGATTTGGTTTTATGATTATCATTATGGATCTTCGTCTTACACACATTTATAATTTGACAACATTTATAATTCTATAATCTATATATCTATGTCATGACTCATTATGATCCTATGATTTTTATTTACTTAAGCTACAATTTATATTTTACGTATGTGATGGATTTATCAATTAGGTTTCTTGTTTATGTATGTTAACTTCTATGTGATGATGTTATAGTGTTTTTTAGTTATATTTAGTAAAGGGTGCATGAAACAAGTTTTAAATTGTTAAAATCTTTAAATTTAAAGGGTATTTTCACTTTGCCAATTCATAGTGGCAATTTAGGCGATTCATGATTCAAGTAAGCCTTGCCGATTCCGATTTTTGGTTCTTTGGTTTAGATGACTATTATTATTATAGTTAAGTTAGTTTCTCTTTCATTGGATAAGAATCAGTTAAATATCTTGCTCCTATCACTTGAATATATAAATTGAGGATGAAATTGTATTTCATGTGTAAACGATATGATAGCCGTTATAACTGTCCTTGTATTTTCGGAAAAGAAATGTGTTATTTAAATCAATTAAAGTAGGAGTAAAATTTAGCATGTTACACATCCCATGCTATATTCACTCCAATCTCATCCATTCAAATTCTACTTCAATATTTCTTTTCCAAGACTTGAAAACTACAGATAGTCAATCATATGCTGATGATCAAACTTGAACACTCCTAACTACCTCAAGACCTAGGTTTATGCAAGATCTGAACTTCCAAAATGTTGCCAATCTACTACTAAACAAGCATCCACTGACAGAAAAAAGTGAAAAGAGGGGGTCCCCATTTGGAATGGAGCAATGGTGTGAAAAGGTCACAATACTACCTAGCTTAAACAAGCATGCATTTTGGTAGGTTAAGCCCAAGTGAGTTCTACAAATGAATCCCCAAATGGCTACTTAAACCTTAGTTACCGATTCACAGTTTGGAAGCAGATTTGTTCTAATGCGGATGTGGATGATGGTGCCAAGTAGATGTGTGCAGGAAGCGCATCTTGGGCACCTGTGAGCTTCCACAAGCATCCGCAGGCCTAGCGTGACACTTTTTTGATAAAAAAAAGCTTAATAGTATTATGTAATGTACTTTTTTTTGCAATGTAAAGTTGGATGACCTAAGCTGTTGAAACTTGTCAACTTTGATTACACAATCTAGCAACTGCTTGTATTCAGAATAACCTGATCTAAACCAGTTGCTTAGTTTCTGAACCTTGTCAAATTTATTGCTCAACTTGGCAGCTTTTATACATGACAGGGCTGATATAAACAACTAACAGAATGAGCACAATATGTCTTCTATTTAAGATGTTCTAGATAATTAAAATATGTTGTTTACTTAAGTTCTAGGTAAGATAAAATTCTGGTAAACCAAACATAAGCAAATAGTTTCCAGAAAATTCGGGTTTACCTATTGCAATTGTATGTAGGAATTGCACTACAGAGCAGGATTTTGCAACATCCTTAATTGCACATCATTGTTGTATCAATGTATTGTCTTCAAAATACACAAGCCATGGCTTTCAGCTTCATCGCTTTTGGCTAGACCATTTCTATTATGAAATTTGTCAATCTTACAAGTAAAAAAAACTTTTGCAATGTACAGTCTGATGACCTAAGTTGTTGAAATTTTTCAATTTTGATTACTCGATCTAAAAACTGCTTGTATGCAGACCAGCCTAACTAAACAGCTGCTTAGTTGAGGTTGTGATTGTTTATGTGTAGACAAGACTGACATATACAACTGTCAGATTGAGTACAATATGCCTTCTACTGGAGCTATTCTAGACTAGTAGAAATGTCACTGAAGTGCTCAAAACAGCACAAGTACAATATTGTACTTATGTTGTGCTAGACAAATTGATACAACTGTGAAGAATCATACTATCAAATGATTTAATTCTGTATATTTCATGCATTTCTTTGCATCCAAAACCCCCAAAAACAATCACACATCCAATTCTTGCACCCTCATTGGTGTCAGCACCTGAATTGGTACTTAGATTAAAACTACAATCAGTGACAAAGTTTTAACTTCTAAGCACAATAGATGCTTAAAGATTTTTATTGAGTTTATGTCTTTGCCTTTTTGCTATCAAACACAGAACACTGACCTAAAAAATAATGTCATAATTTGTTGGGAATTTTCGTGAATTAGTCAAGAGCTTATCGATCTTCTCTTTAGGTAAAATGTATCATTTGTCTGTATAAGACATTAAAATGAAATGACTAGACTGTATAAGAAAAACCCGTGCTAATTCTTATATCCAAACATGCTCAAAACAATACAATTTGTCAATTACTAATCAATATGATGTTCATAACTAAGTTACCGGTTCGGGTTTAGGGACGGGATCACGTACGAGATCCCGATACGTGGGTTTATGAATTTTTGTTTCCATTATGGTTCATATGGGTTTGTGTGTGTGTGTGTGTAACAGCGTACCCCTGGGACGTGACCTCCCCCACCCCACTAACCGAATGGGAACGCATCAAGGACTTGGGGGCAGCATCCCGGGCAGCACCATCAAATCACTGTTGTTCTGTCCGAAATGTGGGGACGTCCTGGCATCCTTGGAGGGGATAGAGGGACACCCAGGGGTCCTCGAAGGAGACAGTGGGACACCCAGGTGTCCCCTGTCACTGCAGATAAATAAAGTGCATTTAAAAATATATATATTTTACTTGTTTTATGGGCTCTAACCTTGCCCTAGGTGTATGTCGGGCACATCTCTTGTTGTCTTGATATCATGCTACTCAATGTAGTTATCTTTATGATTAGAATCTCTTACCTTAGCTAATTATTATAATACTAAAAGATCTCTTCCATTTCTGATTCAACTATTTAAAATTTTATTGCTCAATGTTCAATGTTCAAGAATTTAGTAATTCCAATTTACTATTTTACAATTACCATTTTACTATTTACATCTTTATGTTGTATATTGTCATACATCTTATCATAACTAGCATTTTCACTCCCACATGTATAGAATATAGCACACACACCCCCCTCTGTCCCCCCACTACCATCCCGAAATTGAGGCCACTACGCCCGTCTATTCCCCCCACCCAGACACATCCTCATGTTCCGTCATCCTCCAGTCCCCCAGGGTGGTCTCTCTCTCTCTCTCTCTCTCTCTCTCTCTCTCTCTATATATATATATATATATATATATATATATATATAACAATAAATTAGAGAGATGTACATAATTGTAAAACTAAGTCATTTCATTGTATGAATCTTTGATGCTTGATCATTGATTAGTGCCTAAATGTCAACAATAAACTTTAAAAACATTTAAATACTTGATCATTGATCTATGTTCATGATAAAAAAAATATGCTTTTTAGTGAGTTTGACACTAGTGTTTTGTGTAGGTCCAGGAGCGGTCCTCGTTGGGTTCCCACAGGTCCATGTTCGATCCGCATAGGGTTCATGTTTGGACCTGTGGACCCTGTGCAAACCAAACGCCGACCGATTCATGAATCCAAACCTAGTTTGCACCCAGACCAATTCAAGGGTCTAGGGTGTGAATCTGGTTACTTAGGTTCATAACTTTTTCCCCCGCATTTCTGAAGATTAGCATCATAGAAAATGAGAGCATGCAAAAACTAAGTTAATCGATCTTTATACAATAGAAATCATGAACCAGAGCTTCTTTTCTTTTGCCAACAATACTAAACCTAGGCTAAAACACCCATTCAGTCTGATGCAATAACATCCTTTCTCATTTTCTTTCTTCCTCCATTAGACTACCAAAAATTACATGTATCTCAAATCCTAACAATCATTCCCACCTAGAATACTCAGTGGAGATTATTGGTTTGAAGCATAATGTGTTCCTTCATTATGCATATCATACATGACACTTTATTCAAACTTAGCATATTCTCCCGTTACCGGTGATTAATTTGTGTTTGTGGTATTCAACCAGAAGAAGTGCACATTTATAAGACATGATTTACACAATCGATTTAGGGACAATCAACTCTTTTGCTAAGGCCTTGTTTGACAACAAAGGTAGGTTCCAATAAGTTTGTGTCTAGGCTTCTGTCATATGGGTTATAAGTAGGGCTTGATCTACAGCATGACTTTGGAATTACATGTAACCATACAAGCATTTGGTCTTCTTTCTATACCTCCATGTCATTTATTATAACTGTTGTCTAATTCTGTTATGTATTTAGGTTTGTCTCTTCTTTGTTCGTATAGTTGTGTTTTGCACACATTGGTGTGTGCTGTTGCTATCTCACCTACATCCAATTCTGGTATTTATCTGTTGCTAGTATTGCAATAGATGGTGGCTCCACTAGTTTGGCCACTCGATAATCAACTGCCTATGCAAGCAAAGCTCAAGCGTTTAAAGATTTGAAAGAATGTTCACCTAGGTCAAGCACAGAGCCAAATGTATATCCCTCATTTGCAAATCAAATAAATTTCCAAGCCACTTACAGTGACAAAGGCACTGAACTTTTTCAACTGCCAGTCACTATGATATGATTATTCTTGATTAGCTTTTATTAGTTGAAAAGTTGATAATGATCAACTGAAATTCTCAACTAGTATCTTTATCAGGTATCATTGTACTCATGGTCATGACTTATACATTGCACGAAGATCTTGCGTGCATTCTGTGAGGACTAACTGTTGTATGATGTTCTCTGTCTCATATATATAATCATTGTTCTGGATATCTTGTGTGTCTTTGCATTATTTATATTAGGGCTGTCTCTTTTAAATACTATCATTTCTAGTCAGGTCAGTGGATACACCTAACTAGGTGAGAACCATTAAGTGAACTCTTTAAATTCAAAAGTGCACCAACAACATTAAATTTCCAGAGTCCATGATGACTGAAATTGCTGCTTCTAGATTTCATTGTGTGCGATTTTTTATCACCAACATTTTGGGTTATTGATGCAGGCAAGGGATGAATAACTAGGCCAAAGGCACACCTAGCTATCCAAACCACCCTACAAGAGTTAACACAACGGAAGCAAACACGAGGAACGACACCAAGGAAAGAGAGAACAAGGATATATTTATTAATTCATCAAATATTCAGCATACATGCCCAGCTGTAAGGCCTTCTGGGTTACGACCAATTACAAATGTACAACTTCAAGATCTCCAAATCAGCTTTTTAAATCCACATATCTCTTTTCTTTTGAACTCTCCCACCAAAAATCTGACCTAACCCTAAACCTAAACACACTACTTATACTTGCCAAAATGGCTTACGGATAATTCTAGAACATAGAGAAACCACAAGTCGGCCCTCATCAAATATAATTAACTATACCAAAATTAAATGTGAGCAAAGTCGGCCAAATTGGAACTAGGTAGAATGAACTAATGTGCAGGATTACAAAGAAACCCAAGATGCTCCTGCATCAGACAACCAGGGTTGGGAAAAAAAATGATTCTCCTGAATCATGCAAGTGTCACACCCTGAGCTGAATCCAACTCATACTGAGAAATCCATTTAGCATCTTCAACTTGTCTATTCTTCCACTTCACCAAATATTCATAGTAATCTTTTCCTCCTGTGCTCTTACCAACTCTTTGATCCAATATCTGTTCAACCTCTTCGATTTGCTTCTTAGGATAATCATCAGGTACAGCAATTTCATCCTCTGACTCATGATACTTATACAAATCAGCAATATTGAATATAGGAGATATATCCATGTCATCAGGTAACTCAACTTCATAAGCATTACCACTATCAAACTTCTTCAAGATCTTACAAGGTCCAAATTTCTTCATCTTTAGCTTACTGTATGTTCTAGCTGGGAATCTTCTTTTCTTCAGATGAACCATCACCTCATCACCAACCTAAAAATCATGGTGTCTTCTAGACTGATCAGCATTCTCTTTATACTTCTGATTACTTTGTTCCAATCTCAACTTCACTTCCTTATGCAAAGACTCCATAAAATCAGCAAATTCTTCTCCTGCAGCGCTTCTCTTTTCTTCACCAACAACATCTCTCAAATCTGATATGCCTCTAAGATGCATTCCAGTAACAATTTCAAAAGGTGTCTTCCCTGTACTCCTATTCACAGAATTGTTATATGCAAATTTAGCTTGTGCCAATACCATCTCCCAATTACTTGGCTTATTCCCAACCAAACATCTTAGCAAATTACCCAAGCTTCTATTCACAACCTCTGTCTGTCCATCTGTTTGTGGATGGAATGTAGAACTAAACTTCAACTCAGTACCCATCTTCTTCCACAAAGTCTTCCAAAAATATCCAACAAACTTACTGTCTTTGTCAAAAATAATACTTCTTGGTAATCCATGCAATTTCACAATCTCTTTAAAAAAAAGTTCAGCAACATGTTCAGCATCTGATGTCTTCTTACATGGTATAAAATGAGCCATCTTAGAAAATCTGTCCACTACCACAAATATGGAATCATACCCTTTCATTGTCTTAGGCAATCCAAGAACAAAATCCATACTAATGTCAGTCCAAGGTTTCTCAGGAACAGTAATAGGTGTATACAAAGCAGTATTTTGACTCACTACTTTTGCAACTTGACAAACTCCACAACTCTTTACAAATTTTTGAACATCCTTATACATTTGTGGTCAATAATATTTTTCTTTCAGCAAACCCAATGCCTTATCAATTCCAAAATGTCCAGCTAATCCACCATTATGTTTTTCCTTAATTAGATTCAACCTCATAGAACTTCTAGGAATACACAACTGAATGCCTTTGAACAACATACCTTCTTGAATGAAATACTCATCATACTTATGTGATCTGTCAGATTTGGTGCTCTACACTCTCTTCATGCCTCAGGAAAATCAGGATCAGCATCATATAACTCTTTCATCTCATCAAAACCAAGAACTTCAACCTTCATTTCAGTCAACAAAGAACATCTTCTACTCAATGCATCAGCAACTTTGTTAGTAACTCCACTCTTATGCTTAATCACAAATGTAAAACTCTGCAAATATTCAACCCACTTCATATGTCTTTGACTCAATTTATGTTGATTTCCCAAGTATTGTAAAGCTTTATGATCAGTAGACAACACAAACTCCTTAGGCATCAAGTAATGTCTCCACTTCTTCAATGCTTGAACAATAGCATAAAACTCTTGATCATACACAGAATATTTCCTTTGAGCATCATTCAACTTTTCACTAAAGAAAGCAACAGGTTTACCTTCTTGATTTAATACAGCTCCTATTGCATTCCCACTTGCATCACATTCAACTTGAAATACTTTGTTGAAATCAGGCAAAGCCAATACCGATAATTCTGCAACCTTTTGTTTCACAGTCTCAAAACTCTTATCAACTCCATGTGTCCACTTGAATTCTTTTTTATCTCCCCTCATTGTCTCAGTCATAGCATTGCAAACAGCACTGAAATTCTTTATAAACTTTCTATAAAAACTAGCTAAACCATGAAATGATCTTACCTCACTCACATTCTCAGGTGTAGGCCATTCCAAAATTGTTTTAACTTTCTCAGGATCCATCTTCAAACCATCAGCTGCAATCACAAATCCCAGATACACAATCTCCTCTTGCATAAAAGAACACTTTCTCAGATTAATCAGCAACTTTTCCTCTTTCAACCTCTGCAATACTTGTCTAATATGCTCAAGATGTTCTTCCTTAGTCTTACTGAATATCAAAATATCATCCAAATAAATAATCACAAACTTACCCAAAAATCTTTTCAGAACTTCATTCATTAACCTCATGAAAGTACTAGGTGCATTAGTCAAACCAAAAGGCATAACCAACCATTCATACAAAACATCTTTTGTCTTGAAAGCAGTCTTCCATTCATCACCTTCTCTGATTCTGATCTGATGATAGCCACTCTTCAAATCAATCTTGGTAAAATACTTTGCTCCACTTAAACAATCCATTATGTCATCCATCCTTGGCATAGGAAACCTATATTTCACTGTTATCTTGTTAATGGCTCTAGAATCAGTACACATTCTCCATTCTCCATTCTTTTTAAGTGCTAATACAACAGGTACAGCACATGGACTCAAGCTTTCTCTAATCAAACCTTTCTGCAACAACTCATGCACTTGTCTGTTAAGTTCTTCATTCTCTGTAGGTGTCAATCTATATGGTGCTTTGTTTGGCAAACTTGCTCTAGGAATCAAATCCATAAAATGACTAATACTTCTTACTGGAGGTAATCCATCAGGAAGATCATCAGCAATAATGTCTTTATATTCATTGAGCAATTTTGCAATTTCTTCTGGCACTTGGTCAATACTACCATCTGTCACTTGGTCACTACTATCTGGAACTCGGTTAACATTATTCTCTTGTACTTGGCCTTCATTGACAAAACTTGGTTTTCTTGAAATTATGGCAAAACAAACTTGATTCTTCTTCACTTCCTTTTCAAATTGTTTCCCATTAACCATACAAATCTTTACAGTAGTACAATTAACCTCATCTGGAACTTCAATCAAAGGCAAAAAAGTTTGTTTCTTCCCATTCACCTAAAGAGTATATTGATTCAATCTTCCATCATGTACAGCATGTCTATCATATTGCCAAGGTCTACCCAACAAAATATGACAACAATCCATAGGCATAATATCGCACAAAACTTCATCAACATAATGTCCAATTTTAAATTTTACAAGGCATTGCTCACTTACCAATATCTTATGCTCATCTTTGATCCATGAAACATGATAAAGTTTGGGATGTTTCAGCCTCTCTAACTGCAACTTGGTAACCAGCTCTTCTGATGCCGGATTTGTAGAACTCCCACTGTCAATGATCACTTTGCAGCATTTTCCAGCCATCTTACATCTTGTCTTGAAAAGACTTCTCCTTAAAACAGGTTCCTTATCACTTCTTTTATTATATAAGGTTCTTCTCACCATCAGATTTTCTCCAACTTCAGGTCCACTTGGTGATCTTTCAATGTCTTCTTGAATCACAGCATTTCTATTATTTAGTCCACTTTCAGAGGATCTACATTCAAAAGATCTATGCCCTTCTTTGCCACATCTAAAACAATTACCATGAAATCCACTTCTAAAATAGGAATTACCTCTTCCCCGGTAAGAATTAGTGCCTCCTTGGTAAGAATTACCACTTTTCCATTCGGTCTTGCCTTTATCATCACTCTTCCATTCAGATTTTACTTTATCTTGCATAGAATTGTCAGATCTACTACTTTCTCCATAAGATCTACTTCTACCTCTTTGGAATCTACCACCTCTACCTCTTTGTCTTTGTTCATGCTTCTTTGTCAAGATCTCCTCAGCCTTCAAGGCATACTAGTATGCTTCTTCCACACTTTCCAACTTCACAAAACTTATCTCATCTTGAATTCCAAATCTCAATCCATTAATGTACCTTGCAATTTTCTCAACATCATCATCCACATGTCCAGATCTGATGTCCAATCTATAGAATTCTTCGGTATATTCTTTCACAGTCATGTCCCTTTGTTTCAAATTTTGCATCTTTCTCAATAAGCTAACTTGGTAATCAGTAGGAAGGAATTTGTTCTTTACCTTGTTCACCATCTTTGGCCAAGTTCTTATCTTCTTCTTTCCTCTCCTTTGTCTATCAGTTTGCAAGTGCTCCCACCATAACGATGCATGACCTTTCAGCCTAGTGACTGCAATCTTCACCTTTCTGTTATCAGGAGTGTTTTCATACTCAAAGAACTTCTCCATATCAGAGATCCAATCCAGCACAGTATTTGTATCCAATTTCCCATCATAAGGAACAACTTCTACAGCAGGCTTTGAATTTGCCCTAGACAATAATCGCAACAATCTTTCCTCATCTCGATCTTCTTCAGGTTCTGGATTATGGTTTGGTGTTGTTGCTTCATCATCACTTACATCTTCAAGATGCGCTCCTCTCCTCTGGGCTGTCTCCACAGCATCTAATCTGGCTGCAATTTGTCTTAACTGATCCAATATAGCGTTATCAACATTATTTCTTCTACCACGAACCATCTTTACAAATCAGGTTCCTGCAAGATCGTAACCCTCTGCAAGTTATAAGTCAAATCCACAGATCTGCCACCCTACAACCAGATCCAAATCAGGGTTCTACACGATCCAATCTCCACAAAGATGAACTTTGGGCTTTGATACCAACTGATGCAGGCAAGGGATGAATAACTAGGTCAAAGGCACACCCAGCTATCCAAACCACCCTACAAGAGTTATCACAACGGAAGCAAACATGAGGAACAACACCAAGGAAAGAGAGAACAAGGATATATTTATTTATTCATCAAATATTCAGCATACATGCCCAGTTGTAAAGCCTTCTGGGTTATGGCCAATTACAAATGTACAACTTCCAGATCTCCAAATCAGCTTTTTAAATCCACATATCTCTTTTCTTTTGAACTCTCCCACCAAAAATCTGCCCTAACCCTAAACCTAAACACCTTACTTATACTTGCCAAAATGGCTTATGGATAATTCTAGAACATAGAGAAACCACAAGTCGGCCCTCATCAAATATAATTAACTATACCAAAATTAAATGTGATCAAAGTCGGCCAAATTGGAACTAGGCAGAATGAACTAATGTGTAGGATTACAAAGAAACCCAGGATGCTCCTGCATCAATTACACTCCGTGATCCATCACTAGGCTGAATAAGATAGCAAAAGGAGAGCACTTACAATAAAAAATGCAAACATATTCAAAAATTGAACATTGTAATAGCTTAAACATGTCTCATTTGACTTGTGAATTTCAGACAATAATTAAAATATAATATTCATAATACAAGAGATGAAATTGTTCGTCAAATTATGATCCCTTAGAAACTAGACTATATGGGTCTTGGATTATGAAAATAGAATAGGTTTCAATTTTACATCTTTCTTTTTAAATGAAGAGGAAGAAACTAGACATTAGATACTATGAGAGGGCACACGTCACTGCTTTAGAAGAGAGATAAAATACCAAAATCACTCAGATTTGTCAGTCATACTTTAGAGGAGTAACAGCTCAAGATAATCGAGCTCTAGCAGGAAATATAAAATACTGACTGTCGTGATCTGGTTTCCAGTGTCAAATTTGTTAGCTGCAAATATTATATTTTTTGACCTAAAGATAGACATGTGATTACAAAGTCAACATAGAGTACCATACACACAAGAAATCTTGATAGTCAGGTTTAATAGATAATTGGCAGTGAAGGATTGTCTTAACTCTTTTTTAAAAGTTTAAAAACAATGATCTATATGTGGCAAGCGCCCTTACAACTATCTTTACAGGCTCATAGTTAGTATGCAAAAATCCTAAAATATTTCATACAGCCTGTACAATCATAAAAATGTTAAAAAATATTGATAATTTTTAAGTATATTTCGCTTCTGACGTAAAGTAATCTTCAATAAAAAGAAGAGGAACCATCCAATTATGCTTCAATACAAACTATCATGACTAAAATTAAGTCTAATATTATCAAAGTAACTTTCCAATCCTTGAAGAAAACAATTCTTCTATACATAACATAAAAATGAATGCATAAGTACCAATTTATGGAGCTGGAAAAATATACATCCAAGAGTGATTGAAAGGCTGGAACTCATAAAGACATGAGAATTATGTTGGCCTAGTCATGATAAAAGAATCATCATTTACAAAGTCCCTTATTTTTTCCATTTGACCAACTTCAGCCAACCAATCAAGTTTTTGGACAGTTGTATCACTTGGAACACAACCTTCTTTCTTCATTTGATCCATCACCAAAAATGTGTTTTCAATGTCAAATCTTTCACGGAAGGTGTGTAATAATATATTGTATGTTACAACATTTGGAACTAAACCATTTGCTCTCATTTCATTCAGCATTGAAAAAGCCATGTCAAGTTTGTTTTCCTTGCATAGGGAAGCAATCAATATACTATAAGTTACAACATTTGGGACAATACCAACTGATCTCATGTTTAGAAGATACTTTGAGGCCTCATTCATTTCACCAATTTTGAAATGAGCGTCAATCAGACAGCTATAAGTGACTACGTCGGGAGTCAAGCCTTCATTAAGCATTGTATTCAAGAGCGAATGTGCTCCAGAAAAATCTCCTGCCTTGCACAGAGCATGAATGATAGTGGTGTATGTCTCTTCATTAGATTTTAAATCCCTTGTTTCCATCTCCTCTAAAATCTTTCCCACCATGTTCATTTTTCTTGTTCTACAAAATGCACATATTAGCGTATTATATGTAATTACATCCGGAATATGCCCCCTGTTTTCCATCTCAGAAGTAAGTGTAAATGCTTCCTTTTCCCTGTTACTCTGACATAAACCTTGAATTAGAATGTTGTAGGTAAAAACATCTGGGGAATGGCCTTTACTTAGCATATTTTTAAACAACTTTTGAGCCTTTTCCACCTCATGTAATTCACATAGGCCGTGTATCAAAGAACTATAAGTAATCACATTCGGTTGTAAGCCCTTTTTGGGCATGTCATGAAAACAATCCCAAGCCTTGTCCGTCCTGCCAGCTTTGCATAGTCCATCAATGACTGCAGTAAATGTCACCACATCAGGCAAAGGACCAAATTTAGTCATTTGTACAAATAGATTGTAGGCTTTATCTATTTTCTCAGCCTTGAAAAGACCATCTATTAGGCTATTATAAGTATAGATGTTGGAAAAATAGCCATCTTGTAACATTTTACCTACTAATCCTAGAGCTTCATCTACTCTTTCTACTTTACAAAGACCATCAATAAGGGTGTTATATGTAACAATATCTGGAGAACAGTACCCATGTCTCATCCCAGCTAGTAACCTGAGAGCTTCATATTCCCTACCTACCTTACAGAAAGCGTATATTAGGGTATTGCATGTAACATTATCAGGAGAAATACCAGCTTGTATCACCTCAGCAAGTAAAACAAGAGCCTCAACTATTCTACCTCTTTTGCAGATCCCACCAATTATAGTATTGTATGTAACAATATCTGGAGAGAAGTAACTATGACTCTTTCCAGTTACTAATCTTACAGCTTCATATTCCCTTCCCACTTTGCAGAGACCATTAATTAGGCTATTGAACACAATAATATCAGGAGAAATTCCAACTTCTATCATTTCGGCAAATAAAACAAGAGCCTCACTTACTCTACATTGTTTGCAGATCCCATCAATTAGAGAGCTGTATGCAACAATATCGGGAAAACAATGAGCGTCCCTCATTCTGTCCAAAATCTCAAATGCTTCCTCAATATGATTCCCTTTACACAGAGCCTTTATAAGAGTGTTAAAAGTGATCACATCTGGATTTATTTCCATCTGTTTCATTTCAGCAAGAAGAAAGTTGACTCTGCAGATATCGCCGTCATTTCCAAGACCATACAAAAGCGTGTTGAAGGATACGACATTGAGAGGAAGGCGTTGAGATATGGCTGAGTGCAAAAAGTCCCAGGCTTTGTTTGTGTTTCCCGATTTACACAGGGCATTGATGGATTGAGTGAATTGAAAAACATTGAATTTGTGCGTGCTGTGAGGAGGGGGTTTCTCCTCTTTGTGGGTGTTTACAGATGAGGTTTTGTATCGTTTTGAATGACGATGAGAAGTTAACTGTTTAAAGAGGGGGCGTATCCATTTCAAGTTGTGCATCATCTCCATCTTCATCTTGTTTATCAGAGCAAAGCACAACAAAACCCTCAAATATCTTCTCTTCTCTTCTCAAAGCGAATGTAATGAGAAATTATTAAAAAGGAAATAAATTTTAATAAAAATTTGCAGCGGGGATTTCTTCTTAGGTGAGGACAGATGGTTCTTTTCCAACTATGCATGCAATGCGATCTAAATCGTTTTATTCAGGGGAGAGCTCCAAACTGAAAAAAGTTAATGGTTGTTTCTCGTGTAGCCATGATCGCCCTGTTCTGGTTATTTCTCCAATGGCTGTAATAGAGGACATTGATTATTGGACCAAGCATGCTTTGATATGCAAATTTCTTGGAATCCGGATTTCCCTATCCGCTCTTGAGGCATGGATCCGCCGCTCATGGCAGGTGGAAGGTGATATGGAGATTATGTTGGCAGGGAATAGTTTTTTTTTTGTTGTATTCTTTTGCATGTCTGATCGTGATCGTGTTTTTGAAGGAGGCCCTTATTTCTACAACCATGTGGGGTTATTTGTCAAACCTTGGCATTCAGGTTTTAATTCTGCTGAGGATCTCCCTTCAACAGTGCCAGTTTGGGTTCGCTTGCTTCGTCTTCCCTTGGAATTTTGGCATGAAGACATCCTTCGACAAATTGCTGCTTTGTTGGGGAAGCCGATTGCGATCGCACATCAATCCCTTTATAAAAAGGTTATTTCTTATGTTAGAATTTGTGTTGAAATTAATTTGAATAACCCATTACCAGATTCTTTGGAAATTTGTCTGGGTGATTTTTCTTGGGTGCAGCAGTTAGATTATGAATCCCTCCCTTTCCGTTGCCGGATTTGTCATGAGTATAGTCATTTACAGCGTCTGTGCCCCCGTAACTCGAGTTTCAAAGGAGTGGATGGTTCTACAGCTGGCAATGTTGGTGGTTTGGTAGATACTACAGGGAAAGGACAATCTCAAATGGCTAATACTACCAAGGGGATGAATCCGCAAGATGCTACAGGTAAGGGTAAGGCTCAAATGCAGGATAAAGATGGATTTACCCCTGTTCGCCCTCGAGCTAAGGGACGTGGTCAAAAAAGGCCTTTGAAAGAAAGATTATCTGATTTAGGTTTTAACCGCTTTGAGGTGCTGGATAGTATGGTTCTAGAGGAGGGTATTCCTCCTCCTATCTCTTCTGATCCAGTTTGCCCAGATGAGAGATTTGTTCCTAGTGATGCTTGTTGGGCATCCCAAGTTGTAGTATATCAGAACTGTGAGGTCCCTGTAGCTCCTATGACAGAGGCTCTGGTGACTCCTGCAGTGTTGGAGGATAATGATGTTGTTTTGGCTGACTTGGTTAAGGATGTGCTACCATCAGGTAAGGGCAAGGGATCTCCTCTCCCCTTGGGGTTGTTGCCTCGACCCTTTAAGCGGACTTCTTCTACTCCCCCTCTAAGGAGTGGGCGCAAAACAGACCAAGAGAAGATTAAACTCACAGGAGATATATTGATTGAGTCTGGTTCAGTGAAACCTTTGGATTCTCATTTTCCCAATTCTACCCAATGATGATTATTCTCTCTTGGAATGTAAGGGGGTTGAATAGCATCTCTAGACAAAAGGCTATTCATAACTTGGTGGTTGATCATAGTCCTGATGTTTTTTGTATCCAAGAGACTAAGCTCTCTGTGGAGTCTATGGTCCAACATGCCTCTAGTATTTGGTCTCGTGGCCAATGCCAGTGTGTTGGGGCAATAGGCAGTGCTGGGGGTTTAGCTATATTTTGGGATCCTCAAAAAATTTCTCCTCTTGGCTGGATGTCTTCTCGCTCAGCTCTCTCTATGGTAGCTTCTGCTCTAGACTCAGGAGAGGTAATCATGGTTACTAATGTGTATGCACCTGTTGATCTTGTGGGAAAGGAGGAACTTTGGGAACATATTCTATATTTTAGAAATTGTCATCCTTATCATCCTTGGGTGTTAGCAGGGGACTTCAATTCAGTTTTAAGTTTGGAGGAGAAGCATGGTGGTTTGGCTAGATTGGGGCCTTCTTTTGCTCTTCTTTGGCAACACATATCTCTTTTGTATCTCTCTGATGTTAAGCCTTCTAATGGTCTCTATACCTGGAATAATCGCAGGACTGGTGTTGCTGCTATCTCAGAACGTTTGGATAGATTTCTTGTTTCTTGCTTCTGGGTTAGTGGCACTCTTACTATCTCTTCAGAAATCCTTGATTGAAGGGGTTTAGATCATTGGCCAATCAAATTTTTCGCTATAGGGGCTTATGTTCCGAAGCATCCTCCTTTTAAGTTCCAGTTGATGTGGCTTCGTGACTCCTCTTTTCATGATTTTGTTTTTTGTTGGTGGAAAGATGGTGCTCCTACATATGGTACTGCAATGTTCTCATTTTCTAAAAGGCTTCAATATGTTAAAAGGCAGCTCAAGATATGGAATAGGGAATGCTTTGGGAACCTTCACTTTATGAAGAGGCTTGCTCAAGAAGATCTTGATGTCATCACAAGGGAGATTAGAGATCAAGGTTTCTCAGAGGATCTTGGCAAGGCTGAATCCCTTGCTTCTAGAGCTCTAGAAGAATGGGAACTTCGAGAGGAAATTTTTTGGAAGCAAAAGGCTAGAGTTGATTGGCTCCAGGAAGGTGATCGAAACACTGCCTTTTTCCATAAAACAGTGCAATCTCGCCGAAATTAGAGCACTATCTCTTCTTTGGTTAATTCTCAAGGTATCCAATTGAATTCCTTGCCAGCTTTGTTCCAGGAGGCTATTTGGTACTTCTCTACCCTCTTCTCTGAGGACTCTCCTCCTGCTGATAATGAAGAAAATATTATTTTGTCCTGTATTCCTTCCCTTATCACTCAAGAAATGAATGATTATCTCATGCGTCCTATCTCTTTGGAAGAGCTGGAGGAGGTGGTCTTTGGCATGCCTAAGGGGAAGGCTCCTGGTCCTGATGGCTTTCCAGTTGAATTCTTTCAGGAATTTTGGGACATCATTAATCATGATTTGTTGGAGGTGGTTAAAGAATCCTATGCTAGCAAGCAGATGCTTCGAGCTTTGAACTCTACATTCTTGACTCTTATTCCTAAGAGAGAGGGTGCTAATCAATTGGAGTTTTTTAGACCAATTGCCTTATGTAATGTGGTTTACAAAGTTATTACTAAGTTGATTGCTGAGAGACTAAAAAGGTGGCTTCCCATTATTATCTCAGAAGAACAAGGTGGTTTTGTTGCTGGCAGACAAATTTTGGATGGGGTGGTTATTGCTAATGAGCCTATTCACTCTATGGCTACTTCAAGGGAGAGAGCCATGTTTGTTAAGCTGGATATGGCTAAGGCCTATGATAGAGTTAAATGGAGCTTCCTAAGGAGTATTCTTCTTTCTTTTGGATTTAGCTCTGACTGGGTGAGTTGGATTATGAGTTGTGTTACTTCTGCCTCTTTTTCTGTTCTTATTAATGGTCAACCTTCTCAACTATTTGGTGCTTCTAGAGGCCTCCGCCAGGGTGACCCTCTCTCCCCATATCTATTCTTCATCATGGCTGAAGGCTTGGGCAGATTCATTAAGCATCAGGTGTCCCAGAATTCTATTCAAGGCTGGCGGTGGGCTAATGGCTTACCGTCTCTTTCCCATCTTCAATTTGTTGATGATTCTGCTCTTGCTGGTCTTGCTAGGATCAAGGAAGCTGAAGCCTTTCGACATGCTTTGGACGTTTATTTGGCAGCTTCAGGCCAGAAAGTTAATGAGCACAAATCTTCCATTTACTTTTTTAACACTCCTGATTCTATTCAGCACAGGATTGTTGGTATCCTACGATTTCAGATAAGATCACTTCCTTTGACTTATCTTGGCATTCCTATTGCTGTTTCCAGGCAGCCACGTCTCTTCTGGCAAAATTTGATTACCAAGCTTCAGGATAAGGTAAATCATTGGACTCATAGATGGCTTTCTACTGCTGCCCGGGTTACTCTTCTTCAAGTTTTTATCCAAGCTCTTCCTACTTATAGAAGCATGGTTCACGCCGCACCTATTTACTTTCTCAAGGAGTTTGATGCTCTTTCTCGACAATTCCTTTGGAGTGGTAATTTGCGTAGTACTAAATGGAGTTTGGTTAATTGGGCAACTGTTTGTAGGCCTAAAAAAGAGGTGGTCTTGGTCTTCGATCTGCTCTATTGAGTAGTCAAGCTTTGGCTGCTAAACTTTATTGGCGATGGTGCTCTGGACAACATCAACTTTGGGCTCGTATTATCACTCATAAATATTTTCATGGTGCTGATCCTTGCTCTGTTTCTGCACTTCCTCTTGAAGGTCGTGGCTCAATGGTTTGGCATACTTTGAAGACAGGTGCGATGTTGGTGAAGAGGGGTCTATTCTGGATATGTAAAGGAGGTTCTCAGGCTTTGTTTTGGTATGATGCTTGGGATGGATTCCCTTCCATTTTATCCATATATACCCTCATCTTCAGCCTCTTTGTGACTCTTTTCTTGCCGCTGGATGGGATAAAGTGGCTCATTACAAGACTCCTTATCAATTGGGACCTGTTGTTGGTTACAGATGGAAGCATTCTTCTGATTGGCCTCCTGGAGGTATAGACATGGATTGTCAGGAGCTTTCTCAAATTCTGGCCTCTAGAGAGTGTTCTTCTTTGCTTGGTCTAGATGTTTTGGCTTGGGGTGGTACCTTGTCTGGTAAATATCATGTCTCTGCTGGGTATCAGGAGATAACTAGACAATTATTTGGGGATGTTGAGGTCCCTTGGTGGAAGCAAGTTTGGAATAAAGTTTCTTGGTCCAAGTGCAATTTTTTCATGTGGCTAGTGGCTCACAACCGTTGTCTTACCTAGGATAATCTTTGTAAACGTGGATTTCAAGGCCCCTCTTATTGTGTTTTGTGTGGTAATGGAGGGAGTCTGTCTCCCATCTGTTCTTCCATTGCTCCTATTCTACTCAGCTATGGCACCTTTGGTGGAGCGCTTGGGGTTGCTCTTGTCGGCATGCTTCCTCTTTGCCTGAGTTCTGGGCCCGCTTGGGTAGTGCTCCCTCCAAGTCTTCTTCTCTCCATGCTGCTTGGATTGCTGGCCCATCTTTCATGCTTTGGCATATCTGGTTGGAGAGGAATCGTCACATATTCCAAGATGTTCGGCTTGGTGTTTTGCATCTTTGGTGGAAAATATCACATTCTCTTCAGGAAACTATTCTTGTGAAGTGTGAGCTTGATGGGGGTATGGATCCAGTTGATCTTGCTATTTGTAATCGCCTCAATTTTCATCTTCAGGATGGGGCTGCAGCTCATAGGTTTCTTTCTATGTCCAGGCAGCTTCACCATCAGAGGAAGGGTCCGGTTAACCGGGATGGGCACTGGACTCCTCCTCCCTGTGGAGTTCTGAAAATTAACACTGATGGTTCTTCCCGTGGGAATCCTGGTCCGGTTGGTATTGGCGGAGTGGCTCGTTGTAGTTTTGGGGATGTTAAATTTTTCTTCTCAGTTCATAAGGGTGATTATACTAACAATCTCATGGAAGCTCAGGCTATTTTATATGTTGTGGAACAATGTTGCTTGCGAGGATGGAGTAAGATTATCTGTGAGTCTGATTCCCAGGTGGTGGTGAACATGCTTTCTTCGCAAGAGCTTGAGGATGTTAGTTGGCAGTTGGCCACTGTTGTTAAGCAGATTCTTTTCTTCTCTTCCTCTTTTCAGTTCATTAGGTTCACGTATATTCCTCGTGAATGGAATAGAACTGCTGATTGTTTAGCCAAATGGGCTTCTAGTCATGATCCGGGTTGGAATATTAGGGATAGGAGGCAACTGTCCTTTGAGATGGTGCAAGAATTTGATGATCTTGTTGCTCAGGATCGAACTCCTTGTTGAGCTCTCCTTGTTATATTCCTTTCTGTCTTAATAAATTTTTACCCCTCTTTTTGCAAATAAAAATAAAAATTTGCAGCTTTTTTTCCCTGATTAGATAAAAAAAACTCCACCACTTTTTTTTTGTTACCAAATAAATGTATTATTAAAAGAAAATAAACTAGTAATTGCGCTTAAAGAAGTGCAATGGTTATGCAAATATAAAGATATTATTTTTAATAATATATACAAGTGCAAAGATTTTTTTTTAGTAAAATTAAGTTTTAGTCTTAATTTATACAAACATGTTATTTCTTAGTCATCATGAAATCATTAATTTTTTTTACCATGAACAATGAAAATTTAAGTTAAAACTACATTTTTTTGTCCTATTTTATATATATTTTTTGGTCCTATTTTAACTTCATATTGTCTATTTCCTACTATTTTACTTCATGGATCATTACTTTCAAGATTGGTGTATTTTCACTAGGTTACATGGTCAAGTATATCATGAATAAATGAAACTCTATGAAAAATAAATTCTTATTTAGCTTCCACACATGAAATTGTACTCTTCTAACTTATACTTCTTTATAGAAACTTCATTAAACATAATCTTCAAACACCACCATGCATGTATATAGTTACTATATAATAAAATTAAAAAATTAAAATCAACTTTTGTGTAGTCGAACCATTATAAATTATCTCAAAATGAAAACAAAACACTTGGAACAAAATTATATCATAATAAATTGGAAAGAGAAGGTTTCCAAAAACATTCTAAAAAAAGAAAAAGGATGTGAAGCAAAATTAGAAATATATAACTATAAAGGAAACAAAATATACATGAACATTGACAAACATGCATACATAATTGACACCTAAAAAACATATTTCTGAAAGGAACACCTACCATAGACACAATATATGCAATTAATAAAAAATAAAAAATGACCATACAAAGTGACAAAAGTTTGAGTAAGAACCATGAAGAGCTCTCCTAACAAGATGTTCATGGAGCGCTTATGAATCCTCCACTTTGCAAGTTATTGATGTGATGCTTCCAAGACTGATGTGGGGTCATTTGGAGTCATAATTTTTGTTCTTGTGGCAGGATATTTACTATTTGATGAGTCTAACATTGTGGCCCTTTATAAGAAGGTTCATTTTATTTTCTAACAAGCTAGTTTGCTTAACAAGGATGGACCATACTTATAGATTGAAATGGTTCTATTATCGATGCTATTTGTTTTCTATTTATTTCTAGATATACAAAGTAGACTTTACTTGTCCTAATTGGTTATCGCTAGGTGTCTAGAAACTAATTTTGAGAGCACTGAAGTCAAACCCTAAAAATGTAAGTTTTTAATTGAAATATTGTATTTTATACATCACTACTATTTCATTCATTAGATGGAGAGTTGTTTTCCCTCCTCAGTTCTCTAATCTTGAGAACCATTCATATATTGATATCTTTTTGGTCTTTTCCTTTTTTACAATTTCTGAGATATTAGAAAATTCTTGGTTCAAGAAAAGATGTGTTCTATTCAAATTTCAAGAGGAAAGATAAACCAACCTTGATGATATTGATGTAGTATATTGTGACATGCCCAAATAAAATCCATGGCCATACCCATCAAGCTGACAATAAACATACACATACAAATATGTATGTTCTTAATTTTCAATAAGAATATCTTTAAAGAAAATGTTAAATAGTGCAAGTACTACTAGATCAATTTATTTACATGTGAAGATTTTTCACTTTATTGCTATATTCACTATCTTGCCTATTAAGACAAAGCATCTTTGACTAGTTCAAATAATAAAGCATGGTAAATAAGTACTAAAATAAATTGAAAGCAAGATATTTATAAACATTAAAATTACTTTTACTTGCTCGTAATCATTATAATGTATATCTTTATTCTAACAAAAGTGATGCACCAAGAAATGAAAGTCTAGATAAAGTCATTTTTTACTATGAATTGCCTAATTTTTGAAGGGAAAACTCTAGCAATGTTTCAATGAAATATGCAAATGTATATAGTCATACACTAAGTACCCAAAACTCTAGGCTCATGTTATACAAACAAAATAGAGTAATCACTAACCTTAACAAAAGCATAGTCACCTAGATTATAGAGGACCCCATCCACCTAAGCTTGTGTATAATAAGGTTTTGCCTTTAACATTATCTCCTCACCATAATAGACAACATAATCCTACTTAGGAATGGTAAATACATCAAAATTGAGTGAAGAAACAATAGAGAGATCCTAAAGGAGCAAGAAAAGAATAAGCATACCCTTCATTGTTGTTGGTCCTTTTTTTTCTACTATAGATTGCCAAAATAATAGTATAAAAAATAAAAATGAAGCGATCACCATAGACAATTAGTTCAACATTTGTAAGCATTTCCACTCAAAATCAGAACCCCTCCTAACCCACCCAAATTAAAAACCTTGTTATATTCAAAAGAGAAATGACAACGACTTTCATTATAGAACCATCTATGTATTTTGCACCTATCATTCCACATTTATTGCAGGAGCATAAGGGGTTCTATTATGGCCCTGGTGCTAGAGCTACTATGGCATATGCTTATGGAGCCTTCTCCAAAAAAACACCTATACAAGTTTATTCTGAAGGTGTTCCATGAGGTAAGGCCCCCTGATATTGTTCTCAATATTCTAGATTTTGATAATGCATGTGAATGGTTGGAGAAGAATACTTTGATAAGGTATTTTGTGGGCAAAACTCCACCTAAAAGTATGTGAAAAGAATGGGTATTCAAGGTCTGGACCCCTCATGGGATTTGGCTTGAACACATTTAAGGCTTCACTAAGGGACTTTCTTTATTTCAGTTTGCAAACCCCTCCCAAGTTGATGTGGTTTTTAATCATAGGCCTTGGACAATTAGGTCTTTGTTTCTCTTTTTTAGTGGTGGTTTAGAGACTTTACTATCTGAGATGATACAAAATTGAAAGTCCTTATCTAGGTTGAGTTCTCGAGTCTCCCTTTTTCTAGCATTATCTTGACTCTTCCTCTTCAACTTATCTTATACCTTCAGAGCATACTAATAAGCATCCTCAACTGAAGAAATATTCAACATACCAACCTCATCCTGAATATTGAATCTCAAACCATTATTGTACCGAGCTACCTTCTCCTTTGACAATTCTCTGTGTCCAAACTAAATGGTCAACTTGTAGAATTCCTCGATATAATCTTTCACAGACATATCTTTTTGCTTCAGATTCTGTAATCTCTTAAACAACTCAAGTTCATAATCAGCAGGACTGAACTTAGCCCTCAACTTAGTCACCATCAACCTCCATCTAGTGATCTTCATTTCACCTTCTTCTTCTCTATCTCTTTGCAATTCTTTCCACCAAAGAGTAGCATCTCCTTTCAACTTAGTTTGTGCCAACCTCACTTTGAGTGGATCCTTAATATCCTCAAGCTCAAATTAGTCTTCCAATTCACCAATCCAATCAATCAGGTCTTCAAGAGTCAAAGTACCTGAGAAATTTGAAACCTCCATCTTATGCTTCAACTTCAACTAAGATCTAGGTCTAGAAAACTGCCCAGCACTGGTTCCAATAGGTCTCTCCACACGATCAATTTTTCCCTCACCACTAGATCCACTAACTTCAAAGTCTTCAACAACTTCCTCATAACTACCTTCAGTACCCACATTCTTAGGTACACTACCTAAAGCACTTACAATTTCAGCAATCATGTCACTCTTCATCAATGCAATCTCATATCTGAATTCTGCTCTAATATGTTCTAAGATCCTTTCTTCCACAACATCACTAAGATCATCAATTTCCCTAGGGTCCAATCTTCTTGAAGGCATCTTCCAAAAATTTTGCAAACCCTAAGAACCAAATCCATAAAGCTAGAAGATCCATTAGCCATAAGATCGACCTTCTCCAACTCATAATCCTGGTGCAAATTGCCTCAAATTTGGTGATCTATCCTCACACTCAAGAACAACCTTCGCTCTGATACCACCTAACATAGTGCAAGCAAGAAGAATCCCCAAAGGAGATTTCCTAGCCCCCAACAAACAACCACACAACAGAAACAATACAACAAACAATAATAATGCAAGATTTGATACCAAATCACAACTCTTTATTCATGTCGACTTCCAGAGACCATGTAGAGTTCCAAAGATCATGCCAAGTTTAACAGACCATGTCGAGCACTAGTATCTACAGACTCCACAACTTTAAGCCAAAATCCCTCCAAACATGCAGAATTGCAAGCAAGCCTAGGATGCTCCTGCATCATGCCTCTTCCACTACCACCCATTTCAAACCCTATTGTTCAAGGGACAACGATATCTATGAGTGCATCTTGGCCCACTTGGGTCCAAACTTTGGAGGTGACATCCATTATTTTTTCTTAGCCTCTTTGATGGTCTCGTAGCCTAGATGGTTGTAGAGAAGATCCAGATGGTAGCTCTAAGAAGTGAAGAATCATCTCTAGTGGAGATTCTTCTCCTAGATTCAGAACTAGTTCCTTCTTGTACCATAGTTTCTCCTCTCTTGGGGACTATTGAGAATAGTGATTGCACAATGACAATGAGATAAATTTGTGAGAATCTATTTCTTGAAAAGTCAGTAAAGTATCAACTCCAAGGTTTAGGGAGGCTATTTGTTTAACCAATTGGGTAGCGCAATTGAAGATTAATTTTTTTGTTTGATAAGGAGGCCGTTGATGGTTTAGTGAAGTCCAATTCATAACTATGTGACATTTAGAAAATATTTAGTGGAAAACAATATTAAAAAAATTGAATTTTAGAGTGATGCATACAAGTCTAAATTACCAGGAATTTCCAACTTAACAGATTTTTGTGAAAATAAAATTACAAAGTGATAAGGCAATGAGAAGATAAGCAAATTGTTGAAATAGAAATCAAAATGTATATAAGCCACAACAACAATGCATCTGTGAATTAGAATTAAATCTTCAAAGGGGATGGTAGGAAACCAACAAAATTTGGAGTAGCGCAATTGTAATATCCTTGATGCAATTGTCAATGAACTTTGTAAGATAGCATAATTTTTCACAACTCATCAAATTACGCAGCTACAAAAAGTGTGCACATATGAGACAAATTGTTATGAATGCACACAAGAAATCCCCTTCTCCAATTAGTCACAATAGAGGTGTTATGTGACTTCATAAAAAACTCATAGAATACTAAAAGTGCACGATCATTCAATTACAATAATACTATTAACTCCTTCATTATTCATGAACTATTTGTTGAGTAATAGGGATTTTTTTCTGCAAATGTAATAGCATTGCCATTGTTATTGATGTGTTCCAAATGTAGATTTGAAGACTTATAAATATGAGAGGAGACATCTCTCATGAAGAAACACGCATATATGTGGTTAATCATCATTAGACAAGAATAATATATTAACAATAATATAAATAACTATTATATATATAGTATAATATATAATATATATAATATAATATAATACATACATACACACACACACACACACACACACACACACACACACACACACACATATAAGAATATTTGTCTAAATGATTATTAACCATCAACAATGTATCTCATGATTGAATCAATCCGACTGAAGCTACAAACTCTATACTCCCTCTTAGTTAGGGAGGACTGTTATAAAACACATTATGCTCTCAAGCATACAAAGAGATATCATCTCAATATGATATTCCTAGAATGGCATAGCAACATATATCCATCAAATTAGATGTTATCTTTCAACATAATCTAAAGTATAATTCAACAAGAATTATCAATCATATGATATTCATCATACTTATCTACTTTTGGTATGTGCACTAGCATCAAATCCTTGATGCTTACCAAAAGAATGTATTATATCTTATAAAGATGTGCATTATCTAATCTCCGACACTCTGGGATAATAATTGAATGTACTATATGGGATAGCATAACAACCAATATATTATCATTAATGCCATGAATCAATGTTTGATACATGAGAGCAACTATCACAATATATATATATATATATATATATATATATATATATATATATATATATATATATATAGACACACACACAACCTGATCAAGGCATGATCAATACATATATGTATGCTCCATATATTGATATCAAATCCAATCAAAGTTGTTACTTTAAGACTCCCTCTTAGCAAGGGGATCAAATTCTTAAACTCAATAATCCCATATTTGAGTTTTCTTAAAAAAATGTTTATACACAAGTATATCCCTTTGAGATTATATACTATTTGATTTTTGGCACATTTTGAGACACAAACATAGTTGACCAGATAGTCAGTCTTGATCTCATGATTTTTGGCTCAATCCAAGACTATCATGATTTACTTATTGTCATGACTTCCACCACATTCTGGGACAACAAGTTAATGTAGTCTATCATGACAATGGACCAAGAATACAACACAACAACCACAATATCATAATTTTTGGCTCATTTTGGGACAACAATTTAATGTAGTTTATCGTGATACATTTTGTTAACATGATTACTGGTACATTCTAGGACAACAACTTAATGAAGTCTATTATGAGAGCATGGTCAAGCTATTGCTAAGATTGTCTCCTTGCAATAGCAACCTCACAACATATATCCAATGAAAGATTGTCACCTTTCATGACATAAATCACAACAACATCATGTAGTAACTCACATGATATCCACCATTAACCAAGTCAGAGGGTAGACCCACCATATCTGCTCCTAGAGGGTGGAACAAGGGTTTTTACCTCAAATGTCTCTCTCAAGAAATTTCACTTCAATATTTTCTTTTTTAGAGAACTCATTAACAAGGAATTGCACCTCATAATTCTCCCTTCGAACAATGATCCTAGGAAGTCAAGTCCTATAGTTACTCCCTTATAGACTCTCTTCACTCAAGAATTCCTATCAAACTCCCCCTAAATTGATCTTCTAACTTCCCAGTGATAAGTCATTATTTCCTCATAATGCATATAGGGATAGGCCCATCAAAATCATGCAATCACACACATGTATTTTAGACTTCCTTTGAGTATCAACCTTCTAAGCTCCTACATTTCCTTGAAGAAGTGTTAGACTCCCTCTTAGTATAGAAGGATACTTATCTCACATAGTCTTGCACTAATGCCTTGGCAACATACCTAATGCACCATTCTTCTCTTCCTGCAAGAGCATCCCTAGAGACCAACGAATGGAACAAAAGTACATCAAGGTACAAGACTCTTATTATTCATACATATAAACAAATAAGTGTAATACTTAAAGACAACAAATCCTTATTTGCACATGAGTGGAACATCTTCCCTATAAAGATGCTTCAAGTGAGAATAGAACATTGTTTATCATTTTCTCCCCACAATGTAAAATTCCCACTTTTATAACGTTGAATACTTTTGCATCACATCAAATATGACAAAATTCATTTTTTTTAATAGATCTTAGAACCTTTCTAAATTATGGGAGGATGTGATAGAAGTAGTCTAGTCGACAAACACATCATTATTTTCACGCTATTTAGTAGGTTTTGAAACTCCTTTAGTAGGTTTGTTTTGTGAATTCTATCTTTTGTTGTAGTCAAAATCATTTTGAAAGCTTCCTGATCAATATACATCTTAGAATAAATTTGTTGATTAGTTCATATGCTCTACCTATGATTATATATTTAGCAAGCTTGTTATACTTTAAACACAAGGGACGTGAGTAATGAATGGAAGTTAGTTTGGCTTCCAAGTATTCTATCTTCAATTTCTCATATAAAATAGTTTTCATCATGCTCTTTGTCAATATCCAATGAAAAGTTATAAACTTTATAAGTGTAATACTCAAAGACAACAAATCCTTATTTGCACGTGAGTGGAACATCTTCCCTATAAAGATGCTTCAAGTGAGAATAGAATATTGTTTATCATTTTCTCCCCACAATGTAAAATTCCCACTTTTATAACATTGAATACTTTTGCATCACATCAAATATGAAAAACTTCCTTTTGTTTAATAGATCTTAGAACCTTTCTGAATTATGGGAGGATGCGATAGAAGTGGTCTAGTCAACAAACACATCATTATTTTGTCACACTATTTAGTAGGTTTTGAAACTCCTTTAGTAGGTTTGTTTTGTGAATTCTATCTTTTGTTGTAGTCAAAACCATTTTGAAAGAGTCCTAATCAGTATTCATCTTAGAATAAATTTGTTGATTAGTTCATATGCTCTACCTATGATTCTATATTTAGCAAGCTTGTTATTTTTTAAACACAAGGGACGTGAGTAATGAATGGAAGTTAGATTGGCATCCAAGTATTCTATTTTCAATTTCTCATATAAAATAGTTTTCATCATGCTCTTTGTCAGTATCTAATGCAAAGTTATAAACTTTCTCTCCAATGTGGCTTGGGAAATGATGGATGTCAACCCCAACTTGATATTTATTTCTTGATCGTAACTTATTTTGGCATTCAATCAAGCACTTTCATTGTGTTGTCTAATAATTATTATCAATTTATCCATGCTGATATAAAAATTGTCTGATATAATGACAATTGTCTCTAATACAAAGATTATTTTCTATAATAATAAATAGATATTGCTCAAGCTATGTCTGATCAATCTTTATCTTTCTGCATTGACAATTAATACATTAATGTAAATGATTGTGCTTCTGGGATAATGTCATATATATTCCAATAGCCACCAAGGGGTCTAATGACCAATATGGTATTTGTTATAGATCCCCCCAATTACTGTTGTGACTCCTTACTTTGTATAAATCTGCTAAAGATCACATCTCTTCGTAAGAGTAACCGATGTGCACATGTTGTTAATTTAAGATAATCATTGATCTTCTAATCATATCTATTTGTTAATCACACCCTTTCTGGATCATATCAATGATAACTCTCCTTAATTATGCTCATGATAATTATCACTTTCACCGTCCTTCAAAGACAAATATTTATTTAATATCATCTTGTACATTGGTTAGAGATATCTTGCCCTTATCAACTCTTAGTCCATTTTGAAATGTAGCTATACTCCATCCATAGTATTGTATCTCTTAGAGACATAGATATTGGCCACTTATTAAGAAGTCTTTTTTTGATTTACAAGAATATTGATGCCAATCTATGATCGTATTAATATTCTTATTCATTGTTTGACTAGTCTCCTCCAAGTCTAGCCTTGGGTCAGCAATGATATTAATGAATCACCCACTAATATCCGCTTATGGACACAAATGCTTTAGGCACGATACAATGTCAATAGTCTCAACATTAGTAGTCTTCATGACTCGATAATTTTATTCATGCCTTAGTCATTTAGACAAGAATTTTAGAAACAACATCTCTTTGTTACCCGACATGATCCTTTACCTAAGACAATTACATCATCTAGTCAATAACAACACTGGCTAATCTCCAGATAAAATACACTAAAGACACAAAAAAGTCAAACATGATTCTTTTTCAGATTCACGAAAACACAACAAAATTTTCTCAATTTTTGTTTTTGTTTTCAATCACAAAATATACAGATTGTGAAGATCAAATGCTGAAAATTTCAAAAAAAATCATTATGTTTTCATTTTTTTGAAATTTAGTCAATGATACAATTTGTAGAGAGGATAGTTGCGTCTGTCAATAACATCCCAGCCACCATTAATTATGGTTTTGACATAATGATATAAAGAAGTTGTGTATAGATGTGATTTGTCTTTGCCATCTTCCAACATTGATATCATAATCACTATTAATATAATGTCATTCATTCATGTATGGAGATGATGATTCATACTTGTAGGAGGTTGTTTATATTTTATAATAGTTTTCTTCGATCATACACTAAAAATAATAATCTCTAAAAAATTTCACAGTGGCTACCTTATATAATTTATAAAACAGTAGGTCATGGCATATTATTAGACACATTCTACATTCTATTAGGGCCCATTTGGCAACGTGAATATAAGTGGAATAGGCATATGTAAATTCTTAAAATTTTGAATTCTTCATTTGGCTTCACCAAATTGGAATTGGAATACTAAATAAAATAGGAATATGTATTCCAATTTTGACCCAAAAATGAGGTTTTGCAATTCCACCCAAATAGGTGGAATTGGAATACGTATTCCTATTCCAATTTTATTTATTTTAGAAAAAAAAAATTTTGGGTCTGCAAATTCCCCATCTAATTCTAGCTGAACCTAACACAGAATAGGAATATGTACCCCCATTTTCTATTCTAGAATAAGTATTCCAAAATAGCTATTCCTATTCCCACAACCAAACAGACCCTAATGTCACTCTTTGTGTGGTTGTGTTTGAAGGTTCTTTTGTCACATAATATCTTCCTCTAATTTTATCTGTGGTATATAAAACTTGAGTTCTTTGACCTCTTCACATGACAAAAATATATGAGACTGACAATGCACACCATATTATCCTTGCTTTATTTTATTTTCTTGGTCTCTGCCACATTAAGAAAGGTTTATCGACTATCATCTTTTTGTGCTTTGATTATTATCTCTGCACAAAACTATTATGAGAAATTATCAAAACCTAAATATTTTCTTGGCACATGAAAGTGCCAAGTAATAGGCAGTAGGTATCAAGCTAGCTTGGCACAAGAGGAAGCCAAGCAAGCTCGGCACTCAAAGGGCAACTCGGCACCAATGGATGCCGAGTGAGCTCAACAATGTGGATGCCGAGTGAGCTCAATCATCACTACAAGGTGGAGCTCGGTAGAAGAAGGTGTCGAGTGAGCTCGGTCTCCACTGCAAGGTGGAGCTTGATAGAAGAAGGTGCTGAGTGAGCTCAGTTCAAATTGAAAAATTATAACTTACAAATTTTTTAATGTGAATGTTTTCACCATTAAAACCAAAAATCCAAAGCTTGAAACTTCCAAAAAAACTTCTCAAATGCAATGAATAGAAGAAGAACAATGGATACTAGTACGCCTCTTTTCTTGCTATTCAATTTTGATTCAACCATTACAAAATCTGGGAGCATTTGGCTTCAACCAGTAAACCCTAAAATAACCCTAAAATTGGTAAAACTTCAAACTTCAAAAACTTTAAACTTGCAGCTCTAATGGCTGCATAGAATGGTGCCTGGAGCAATCACTGCTTCATAGGTCAAATAAAACAATAAACTATGAATTTACAGAATGACACAAAGGAGCACGTGCAACTACAGTTACGTAACAAGCTTCCTTCTATCTCTGCAACTACTGGATCTACTAATCACTTTCTTTCTAATTTTCTTTGCTCTGCAACCTCTCTCTGATCTGTTGAACACACTAAATGAATCTAAAACATTCCTTTTGTCATCCTTCCAGAATCATTTCGCCCCTCTTTTTGCAGATTTCAAAACTCACCTACTACATTCATTGTTTATGACTGTTGTGCTGATCGTCAAGGATGGTAGGTGGGCATTTGGCTCCATGGACAAACTTCAATATGCATTTAATATTCCAACACTCCCCCTTTGTCCTGAGCCAAACAAACAAGGATCACTGCTAATCCAGATCAACTACACCAAGACACTCTCTTAGGTGTACAAAACTTCCAAAGCTTGATGGCTTTGTGAAAATGTTTGCTACCTGCTGCTCAGACTTATAAAATTTCATTTTGATATCCCCATTCTCCACCAAGTCTCTGATGAAGTGATATCTGATCTCTATATGTTTGCTTCTCCCATGGAAGACTAGATTCTTGGACAATGCAATTGATGAGATGTTGTCACAATAAATTGTGGTTCCATCCTCTTGCCTTTCATTCAAATCTTTCAAGATCCTCCTTAGCCAAATAGCTTGACATGCTATTGCATTTGCTGCTATGTATTCAGCCTCTGTTGTAGATTGAGCAACAATAGGTTGCTTCCTGGATGCCCATGAAATTGCACCCCATCCCATATGAAACATGTATGTAGAAGTGCTCTTCCTATCATCTAAGCTTCCAGCCCAATCACTATCCATGTAACCAACCAACTTGAAATCTTTATTTGTAGTATACAAAATTCCAAATCCCTTGGTACCTTTCACATACCTTAGGATCCTCTTTCTCGCTTGCCAATGGGAATCCATTGGTGTTTCCATAAATTTGGAAATCAAACTTACTACATGCATTAGGTCTGGCCGAGTTGCAGTCAAATACATCAAACTTCCAACCATACTCTTGTATAGTGTTGGATTCACACTTTTGTTACAATCTTCCTTGTTCAATTCTAGACCTACTATTGTTGGTGTTGGGGCTACCTTACTATTCTACATTTTAAATCTCTCCAAGATCTGCCTTGCATATTTTTCTTGAGAGATGAAAATGCCATCATGCATTTGTTTTACTTCTATGCCTAGAAAGTATTTCAAGAGACCTAGGTTTTTCATTTCAAATTCATTTTTTATGGCCTCTTTGAACTCACCAATTAGAACCTTGTCATTACCAGTAAAAATTAAATCATCTACATACAAGACAACAATCAACACATTTCCATTTGCTGCCTTGATGTAGAGAGTAGGCTCACCATTGTTTTTGCTAAAGCCATTGCTCATCAAATATGAGTCAATCCTATTGTACCGTGCCCTTGGAGCTTGCTTGAGCCCATAAAGAGCTCTTTTCAATCTATATACTTTGTTCTCTTCACCTGCAACTTCATAACCAGATAGCTACTCCACATATACTTCTTCTTTCAATACACCATTTAGGAAGGCAGACTTCATATCTATTTGATATACCTTCCATTTGTGCTGATTTGCAATTGCTATGACAGCATGCATGGTTTCCATTCTTGCAACCAGGGCATATGTTTCATCATAATCTCTGCCATATTGTTGCTTGTACCCCTTGACCACTAAACATGCTTTATGCCTATCTATTTTTCCTTCAACGTTGCACTTGGTCTTGTATACCCATTTCACTCCAATTACTTATTTCTTGGGAGGCAATGTAGTTAACTCCCATGTCCCATTCCTTTCTATAGCATCTATCTCCTCATTCATGGCCTTACACCATTTCTTCTCCTTAATAACTTCTTCAAAATATATTGGATCACTATGAGAAAATAATGTAAAATTAACACTCTCATCATAATCTTCATACCTTTCATCTTGGTATATCTCCCTAAGACTCTTGGTCTTTCTTGGTAACAGAGAGGAGAGTGTGGGATCAAAATCTTCATTGCTACTGCTTTGCCGACCAGCTCGGTCTTCATTGTTACTCTGCACTGGCACTCAGTCATGCCTAGAGGAGCTCGACAATGACTAAGGTTGCTTGCCTTTTCTTCTATTTGCTCCTTCTTCTTGCTGTTCATCATCATCTTCTTCACTCATAATTGGCACTTTACTTGAGGTGCTAGGTGACTCATTAGTTTGTCCATACCATGACTGATTTTCAAGAAATTCCACATCTATTCAGAGAATCATCTTGTTGTTCAATGGGTCATACAATTTGTACGTCTTTGATTCTAAGTTGTACCCTGTGAAGATGCACTTCACACCTTTGTCATCCAATTTTTGCCTTTGCTCTTTAGGTACATGTGCATATGCAACACATCCAAACACCCTTAGGTGTTCAACTGTCCATCTTCCTAGCGACCATGCTTCAATTGGAATTCTATCACGGACTATCTTTGTAGGACACCTATTAATTAGGTAAACTGTTGTTGCCATAGCCTTACCCCAAAATTCAGTTGGGAGACCTTTCTCTTTCATCATGCTCCTTGCCATTTCAATAATGGTCCTATTCTTTCTTTTAGCCACTCCATTCTATTGTGGTGTATAGCTGGCTGTGAGCTCTTTCTTTATGCCATGTTTCTTGCAAAAATTTGCAAAAGAATTGGAGGTATACTCCCCTCCTCTATCTGATCTTAGGACCTTGATATAGTGTCCACATTCTCTTTCAGCCTAGGCTTTGAACTCAAGAAACTTATCAAATGCTTTAGATTTAGATTTCAAAAAATAAACCCATGTCCTACGACTGAATCATCAATAAATGTCATGAAATAAGTACTCCCCCCAATGGAACTAACTTGCATAGGACTGACTAAATTAGTATGCGCTAACTCTAATGGATATCTAGCCCTCTTAGAATTTCCAAAATTAAAGGGAAGCCTATGTTGCTTACCCAAAATACAAGCCTCACACTTGTCACATGAATTTCCTATTCGTGGAAAACCTTCTACCATTCTTTTATTTAACAACAAATTTAAACCAACATAGCCAAGATGACCATACCTAAGGTGCCATAGCCGTGAAGGGTCTTCAATCACACTCCTTAGAGCTGATTGTGTGGGAGGTGCAATATCAACTTGAGATGAGAAACATGTTTCTATCCTCAAGGGAAACATTATGTTCTTTGTCATTTGAACTGCTGCAAGTAAGTTCTTGCTCCCACCCTTTTCATGAATGACACACTTGTCATTTTCTATCAACACTTTGTATCCATTTTGAATGAGTTGACCAATGCTCATCAAATTGTGCTTCATACCAGGGGGAAAATACACATTTTGTATTTCCTTCTTCTCACCTTGCTTGGTGCAGACCATAATAGATCCTTTGCCCACAACTGGTAGGGTTCCATTGTTACCCATTTTAATCTCCGATTTAAAACTCTTGTTAATGAATGAAAACAAAGTTTCATTACCACTCATTTGGTTGCTACATTCACTGTCGAGGTACCAAACCTCAGGGCTTCCTTCTTCACCAACATTACACATGATGAAGGCAGTAGCATTGTTTCCACTTCCCATGTTCACATTAGCCACATTTGCTTGTCCTGACTGATCATTTTCCTTCTTCCAACATTCACTTGCATAATGCCCATATTTATGATAGTAATATCATTTTACATTACTCCTATTTGAGTTGTAGTTTTTTTTACCTCCTCTTGAAGTATTTTGAGAGCTACTTGCTCCATCTGCTCTTCTTGAGCTTTCTGCTGCATCATTTCTCTGTCCTCCATTACCTCGACCTTTGCCTTTGGAGTTTTTGCCTGAGCCATTTCTTCCTCTCCCTCTTCCTCTTGGATTTGACTGAGCCTTGAATGCTTGCTCTTGGGAAGAAGAAGATGTAGATCTATTTATCCTATGCTCATGGGTTTGAAGAATACGCATCAACTCATCCATTGTCAAAACAATGAGGTCTTTTGCCTCTTCTATGGTCATGACCAAATTGTCATATTTAGGAGGTAAACTCCTCAATATTTTTTCCACTATCCTTTACTCTTGATAGTCTTCTCCATTTGACTTTAGTTGGTTAATCACATTGGAGGTCCTTGAACTGAAATCTGCAACTGATTCATTTTCCTTCATCTGAAGGTTCTCAAACTCCTTCTTTATATTTTGTAGCTTTACTGTACGAACTTTATCAGTCCCTTTGAAGTTCATCTCAAGGATATCCCATGCTTCCTTTGCATAATTTGTTGCTTCAACCTTTGGAAAAATAGTTTCTGTCATTGCTGCCTCAATCATACTTAATGCCTTTGCATCCTTTCTCCTTGACTCCTTCAACTGAGTCTTTTGGGCATCTGTGAGAGAAACATATCGAGTTGGGTCTATCACATCATTGAACCCATTAATAACAAACTCCCACAAATCATTTGCAACCATTATGGTTTTCATCTTCTTTGCCCATGTATCATAATTTTGTTCATTGAAGGGTGGTGGCTACTGCCATATCTTTCCTACATCTCCTGCCATGTTAAATATCCCCAAAAAAATTGCCCTAACTCACTGTGGATGTGGGGCCTCAAAGCTCTGATACCATGTGAGAAATTATCACAACCTAAATATTTTCTCAGCACATGAAAGTGCCAAGTGACAGGCAGTAGGTACCAAGCTAGCTCGGCACAAGAGGAAGCTGAGTAAGCTCAACACTCAAAGGGCAACTCGGCACTAATGGATGCTGAGTGAGCTCGATAGTGTGGATGCCGAGTGAGCTCGGTCACCACTGCAGGGTGGAGCTCGGTAGAAGAAGGTGTCAAGTGAGCTCGGTCTCCACTGTAGGGTGGAGCTTGGTAGAAGAAGGTGTCGAGTGAGCTCGATTCAAACTAAATAATTATAACTTAGAAAAATTTCAACGTGAATGTTTCCACCATTAAAACCAGAAAGCCAAAGCTTGAAACTTCCAAACAAACTTCTCAAATGCAATGAATAGAAGAAGACTAATGGATTCTAGTATGCCTCCTTGCTTTCTATTCAACTTTGATTAAACCATTACAAAATCTGGGAGCATTTGGCTTCAACCAAAAAACCCTAAAATAACCCTAAAACTAGTAAAACTTCAAACTTCAAAAACTTTAAACTTGCAGCTCTAAGGGCTGCATACAATGGTGCTTGGAGTAATCACTGCTTCACAAGTCAAATCAAACAATAAACTATGAACTTAAAGAATGACACAAAAGAGCACGTGCAACTGCAATCACGTAACAAGCTTCCTTCTATCTCTGCAATGACTGTATCTGCTGATCACTTTCTTTCTACTTTGCTCTACTCTGTAATTTCTCTTTGATTTTTTGAACACACTTAATGAATCTAAAACATTCCTTTTGTCATCCTTCCAAAATTATTTCCCCCCTCTTTTTAGATTTCAAAACTCACCAACCACATTCATTGTTTATGAGTGTTGTGTAGGTCATCAGGGATGGTAGGTGGGCATTTGGCTCCAAGGACAAATGTCAATATGCATTTAATACTCCAACAACTATTACTCTTCTCTTTGACTTTTGATTAATGAAGACAAATATATCCGAACAATAAAGCGATTTATATGAACATCAAACAAATTCTAAAGGCATTCATATCTCTTTTTCTTCTGAATCTATTCTGTTGTTTGAAGAAAGGTTCTTGATATTTGAATAAGTATTCTCGATAATAATTTTAACCTGTGATTAGTCTCTCCTTCATCATTCTATCTGTCATTGCCAATTTCTTTAGTTCGAATGCTAAAATATATCGTTTCACTCTATACTGTTGCATATACCATGAACAAACTACTCCTTTTTATTTTTGCAATATATAATATGGAAGTTACAAGGAAGAATATTATTTTGTCTATGTCCAATATATGCTATGTGATTTCATTGTGTATAATAAGAACAATAACAACAATAAAAATAAAAATAATAACAACAATAAATAATAATAATATAGATAACCATTATACTTATGCACACACACACACACACCGTACATATAATATATTATGTATATAAGAACATTTGTCTAAATAATGATTTACCTTCAACAATGTATCTTATGATTGAATCAATCAAACTAAAGCTACAAAATCAGTACTATTAATTCACAAAGATAACACACATTCTAGTAAGAATCACTAGACAGAAAGAGAGCACCAATAAAATACAATATCGCATAAAATGTCAACCTTGAATACATATTACAACTCTGTATTTATAGTTATCCCTCTCCTTCATATGAGTTTAGGGACAAGGTTTTTTTTATGCAAAGAGTATGCTAAAACTATTAAAAAAAATCAAATACTATACAAACTAACTCCTAATATGGTGCTAAGTAGGCATCCAAACTTGTTTTTATCAATTAAATGGTACATGATCCTTTCATGACTTAAAACAATAAAGAGAAGAAGAAGATAGAAGATAGACATCTCCGAGTCCAAGCTAGAGCTTAGGAACCTTCTAAAAATAAAAATTCATCCTCCCCCTTGCATTAGTATCAATTAAGAGTTGGGTAAGTGCATCAAGATGGTGTGCAAAACAGGGGATATAAGTGGACACCTTTTTTTCTAAAATCAAGTAAACCTAATCTTGGGAGAGTCATATGAGGGTCATGAACTCAAAATGAGAAAATGTGTAAAACTCAAAAGGTTGTATTACTCGAAATTCACTTTCTAAACTACTAAGGGTTTTTTTTAATGGATACGATTAAGAGGTTTCTAAAAGTATTTGATGAATAAACTTGCTATTTCTAGTAGCTTGGCTCGCTACTTGTTACTTATGCAATAATTTGATCTAACCATAATTGACAAGCTAGGGAAGGCTAACATGGTAGCTGATTTTCTCTCAAGACTGTACATTCTAGAAGATCCTACAACAATAGATGACAGTTTTCCATCTCCACACAAAATTTGTGGTATGTTGATATTCCTAACTACCTTACTATAGGAAGAACACATGTTCATTTCTCCCCAAAAGACCGTAGGTTGTTAGTAGAGAAAATTTTTAACTTCTCTTGGATTGATGGTTGTATGTTTTATATTGGACCTGGTCAAGTAATGAGGAGATGTGTAAGAGAGGATGAGACATATGATATTTTAAGAGTATGTCATGATGAGCTATGTGGAGGTCACTTTGAAACTAAGAGAACAACATTCAAAATTTTGACAATAGGGTATTACTAGCCTACATTACATTGAGATGCAGCATGGTATGCTAAAAATTGTGATAGATGCCAACGAATGGCAGGCCCACAAAGTCTGACGAAATGCCCCTAAAGCCATAGGTAGTTATTACACCTTTTGATAAATGGGGTATAGACTTTGTTGGACCCATAGAACCTTCCTCAAATGCTAAATCCTATATCCTAGTTTGCACAAATTATGTTACTAAGTGGGTAGAAGCAAAACCTATGAAGCATGCCATGGATAACAATGTTGTTGAATTCTTGTATGAAGCAATATTCACAAGATTTCATGTTCCTAAGGACCTAGTAACTTATCAAGGCACTCAATTTACCTCCAATTTGATAAAATACCTCATGAATGAATACAAAATCAGACATGACACCTCTTCACCTTACCATCTGCAAGCCAATAGTCAAGCTAAAATTACAAATAGGAAAATTGAAGCCATTTTGACTAAAACTATAGCTATTCACAAGAAGGACCGGGCATTCCATCTACCTAAAGCCATTTGGGCCTATAGGGCTACATGGAAGACTACTACTAGTTTTACTCCATTTGAATTAGTCTATGGTAAACAAGCTATGGTACCTATTGAATTTGAGCATAAGAAACTGAGGACAACATTTGAATTGAACATGGACATCACTGAGGCACAACTACAGAGAATTTTACAACTAAATCGACTTGATGAATTCATAAAATTTGCATTACACTATAATACTGAAATTATCCAAAAGCATAGAAAAAAATGACATAATAAATTCATCAAGGACAAGCAATTCAAAGTTGGTGACATGGCATTGATGTATGACTCACATATCAATGTAATCCAAGAAAATTCTAAACAAGGTGATTAGGACCATATGAAATGAAATAATCTCAGTATTTGGAAATGGTGTAGTACAACTTTCAATAGTTGATCCTATATGTTTCAAAAAAATTGTCAATGGTCATAAGCTTAAACACTATCATAAGCCTCAATGAAAGGAGGAATTCTTGTAGTAGTTCAATTTTGAGGAACCTCCTGCAACCACGGTGATTGAGTCTTCTACTCAGTCTACCTAATGTCTTCGACTCTGATTAAAGTCCATAATAAATTTACTTCACTTTTCTATGTAATAAATTTAATTCAACTTCTTTTGTTTACCATATTTCACCACATCCTCACTTTAACAGTACAGTGTGCAACAATGCATAGATTACCAACTCAATATATAGGTTAGTACCATGCATTCGTACATATTATTCTTTCTATTAATTTCATAGTTACTCTTTTTATGCTACTAGTATTTCCAAGTTAAAGACATATCATATATAATATTAAAATTGACTTGGAGAGTGTGGACTCAAAATATAAAAGGTCAATTTAATATCATAAAGTGGGAAAAAAGGACAAGGAGAGATAAGATGAAAGCTAGGAGGGGAAATCTAAGAGTCACAAATATGAGGATAAAAGGGGAAGCTTTCATTTGAAATGCTTGATTTATGATTCAGATTTCAGTTCTCTCTTGTGAGAGTTATTTGAAAAGCTTCAACTTTCAGCCAGTGTGAGGATGTAACCCCTCATGCTGACAAACAGTGGATGCAAATCCATTGTCCATGGAGACATCAATTTAGGTGTATCACATACGCTTACAAGTTCTTCTCTTAGTGTTCCAATATGACTGTAAAATTGTGTTTAAGATTGGATTCTAAATTTTGGTTATTGTATTGGTGTTCTATAATGCAATAACATATTTTTGAGGAATTTTATGAGAGTTTACTAGTGTTATACTATTGGTCTATAATGCATTTTCATATACTTCTATCTAGAGTATCATTTTAAGGGAGAAGGTTTTAATATCTATTAGAAAATTGACTAGTTTCTTTATTGTTTCGTAATATATCTGCCTATGTTTAAGTGTTGATTATATGTTGTGAAAGACAAATTAGGTCAACATTGGTTTGGGATATTTTAGTGGTATCAGAGCCAAACATCCTGCCATCCTATGAAGTCTATTCAGAAAGAAAGAATTTAGTAGTCATCCTAAAGAGATTTAAATAAAGTATTCCCTCACAAGGTTGTATTGAATGTTTATAAATTTCTCTAAATAGTTGCAACATTTGAAGCAAAAGTTTGGTAAATTTTTAAGCCTAGATTGTAACATTCAAGAAAATTGTTTTCTTTTGCTTGGAGCACACATACAACCAAGTAGAAATTCTTGCACATTGGTAAAATGTCATGAACCTGGAAAATTTGCAATGTCATGTGTCCAATTAATCGAAGAGCTTTGTGATGAAACATTTTCTCAAATGTAATATCACTTGCATCAAGGGATATTATGGATACAACAACTGGGGGCATTCGACTATCGACTGGAAATGGAGAATCAAAGGGCTCATGTATGATATGGAGATAAATTTTTAGTGTTTTGGAAAGGATTTGCGGTAATATTATAAAGCCAAATATACCTGAAGCCCTGGTGTGGAAAAAACTACTATATGCAGTGTCTGAAATAAAGCATGTGATATATCAATTTGGCAATGTTTTTGAAGATTTATTTCTTGTGCAAGATGTCAAAGAAATATCTGTGAGATTCTATATATATATATATATATATATATATATATATATATATATATATATATATATAATGAGAAGTTGACATTTGAAAGTTAGTATTCGATAAAGCTTATCGCCCCATAAGTTTATAGAGTCTTTATCGTGAATTTTATAAACATTTTCTAAGTGCAATGAATAATGAATAAACCATAGGTGTTGGAGGAGTGTGTTGTCAAAGATTTATATCATAGAGGGAGGAAACTACTTGTCCCATAGTATCTTGGGAAATTAAGTAGTCAATGTTGGACCTACATATATAGTGAAAAAATAACACCATTGTGGTAGTTGGATGTCACAGGAACATGCAAACTGAAGGAAGCTAAAGTGTTAGCCTCTCCATTAATAGAGAACAACTAGGAATGGTTATTTAAAATCATAGAAATCCTTTTTATGGCCATCGAGGAGTTCAGAAGATTATAGTAGTGTTGTATCATGGGTTTTTGTGGCTTTTGGTGTTCAGTGAGCATGTGGGATGGAGCAACTCCACTAAGGGTCATCTTAGTAACCGTTTCAAAAACATAGCCAACCATGTAGATTCACAAGGAAGTGATAACAAGCGAATTTGTTGGCAAAGAGGAGAATAACCAATGAAGTGTGAAAAGAATGATTTTTTGATGAGGAATATTTGATTACTGTTGGTGCTGAAAATATTTATCAAACCAAAGCATTAATAGTAGTTGGTAATTCATATATTGCTGAAAAAGAAGAATTGTGAAAATTAAACTTACACCAATATGCACACATAAATTGTGTTTGCATGCATCTAGTGTTACTCCTGGCAGGTTGTACAATGTCATATTTCTCTAGAAGGTTGGTTGGTGTCATTACATAACTTCTGGAAGTGAGTGTTACATAGCATTGAACAAATTCTTGGGGGTAGGCGTTACAGATAAGCATGATGGGCTTGAACTAAATTATCATCTTCTTTCTAGGTGGGATGAAAATTTAATGATAATATCAAGCTCCATTTCTTTGATTCAATTTTCCTGTGAGAGAGTATCTAATCCAATATGGGAATAGTGGAAAATGTGATGACTATTTCCTAATAGTGAACTGAAGAAAGGTTGTGGTCAATCTATTAATTTTATACTATATCAAAGGGAATGTGTTTGGATCGCAACTTCATATCTTGCAAAAGAAAAAGTCGATCTCCCCATTCCTATCTACGGAGCATGAGAATTCTCTTGGTGTGAAGAAAGATTTTATGAAGGGAATACAAATTCAAATACAATAATTTATTAAGTGTTCTATGTTGGGAGTTATAGTCAGCGACAAATGATTTATTAAGTGTTATTGTGGTAGTGACCACAGTGAGACTCACTAGGATTTGGTGCCTAGAAGAAATAATCGAGGCAGAAAAAGGTGGAGGATAGGTTATAATATTTGAGTGCATGTCCAAATATTTGAGTTGGAAAATTGATCATCCAGTACAGGACAATAGAGAAACACAAATTTATCATACAATCTAGAGCATCGAGCCAGGCCAAGGGTGTCACAGTTAGTAGATGAAGGTAAAACTATTCTATAACACTTAGAGTTAAGCAAGATAGATTACAGAGGAAGCCAACATTGTTTTGAAGGTTTTAAGGATGATCAAGTTCTAAGTTATAACTTTTGGAATATTATCGTAGCACACAAAGGTCATTTTCATTAATGGTGTTTGCAAAGATTCAATTGGCAACCCTTCAAATCTGAGATTAAGTAGTGGTAGTGACGAATGTTTCAATCAAGTTGATGACTAGCATTCAGACTGAGATAGTTGTACAAGAGGTTGTCACAAATTCTCATATTTGGCATGGAGACTTAGGCATCAGTTAATAATTGTCAAAGATTTATATTGTTGTGTGACAAATAGTGTGTTACAGTGTGACTACTATTTCAGAATATTTTGGTTTAGTCTATAAACAAGGAATACTAGATTACTTAAGTTTTGGGTCCAATTTTTGTTATGGTTGTTAGTTGCAAATCTACTACATACATATAGGCACTTCATCATTAAAGCTTGAAAGTGTGTTATAACTATTTGTAATTGAGAGCAGAGCCTTCTACCAATAGGCAAAGTGTTTGACAAAACTACAACAGGCATCTGGTAACAAAAATCAACAAGATTACTTATTTTTAAAAATAGTACAATAGGAAATATGTTGTCCTAACTAAAAGGAAACAGGATATTTTATTATCAATTTTCAAATATTTTTGTATATGTACACCTTGAGTGAAGTCAACTTGAAGAATACCAAATCCTATTGATATTGTTGATCGATAAAGAAATCAATATAGTTTGACAATTTGAAGAAGGCAATTCTGGTGCATAATGTAGCTATTTGTCAGACTTATAGTAACAAGATAACAACTTTCAACAATGGGAAAAGATTTGGATAAAATTGGGAAAGGTACTATGAAGCCACAAGAGCAGTTAGCCTAGAATTTTGAATTTGATACAAGAGCTAATATACTTGATTTTTTAGAGAGTATAAAAAACTTCCTACCTAAATTCAGAATGACTTACCATTTTGTGATTACATAGATTTTCATCCAGAGTAGCAAAACAAGACTAATATGGTGAAAAAGAAGTATTTTGAATTGGTTCAGGATCTCCTTGCAAAAGACCAGTGCAAAAATTGGTATGAAGATTTTCCAACAAATCAAATTAATCTAATAGAGTCTTGAAAAAGAAGAGCAATCAACTACTATTGATTTATAGCCTTCTCAAGATCACGTAGAAGATGTTACATAGGGTGCAAGTTTCTACATTGGTGATTTGGAGGTTAGCCTTGACAAGTAGGTTGATGAGGTTGATTGCACATGAGGTAATAGTGGGTTGGAATATTTATATGATGAACCATATATTTCTGATGCTCATGACATGAAATTAGAGGAACAATCTAAGATGACACTGCAAGATGATGAACTGCTTCAACATGACAATAATGAAATGTATACCTTAAAAAACCAGCTGAAGGTTAGTGAAGACATGATTGTGGCATCTTTGGTACATTATGACAACAATAACAAAATGGTTGAAGATCTCTATAGGAAGGCTCAAAGGGAAGTGGAAGGAGATTGGCCTATTGCTGATTTGCAATTGGTCAAAATAACTCTTGAAACTATGAAATTAGATTATTTATGTTTTCTTTCTGATAGGGATTATATTCTTAAGGTTGCTGAAATATATGTTGATCAGTCAAATAGAGAAAGGATTGAGATTAAGGAGTTCAACAAGGAGCTTAAGTATACTCATGAGGCATTGGATGATACTCAATTTTCTCTTTAGGAAGTAGAAAATCAAATTAGGATCATGAACCATTTTCAAGAACATGAGGGTAAAGAGAGGCAAGATTTTTTCCAAGAAGTAATTGATGAACTTGATAGCATTATATAGACGTATGACTTGGATAGCTACCCCAAATGATCAAGTACCAAAACTTGAGATCACATTCAGTTTGTAGGCAACCCTTTGTTTGAAATAGATTCAGATTGGACTTCCGATAATCCCCTTTTTGTGTTACATGAGGGAACTCCTTTTGATTGCCATGAAAAGGATGATTTTGATTTCAAAATATTGGATCCTGGTATAGCTCCTAGAAATGAATCTTGTTCACGGGATAGGATTAGTGAATTGAATATTGTTGCTTGTCATTGGATCAGTCCAAATATGGTTCCCGATTTCAATCTGTTTAGGAGTTGGATGGATTTCCTATATTCTTTGAATAGATCTTGGTGGAGTATTGACGAGAGTTATGTTTCAATCATAACGAATGGATTTACAACTTCATACTTACTCATAACACCTATGTACTTGGGGGTTCTCTAGACTTATGATGACGGTATGATTTTTGATACATTTGTGATGTTAGTTTCAATTTTTGAGCAACTCATTTCTTACATCATCTGTTTAGGTTAGGTCGTCACCATCTACTAGGTTATACATAGCCGCCTGATACATTTCTATCTTATCATATCAGATGGTCATGGAAATAGGGTTTGGGATCCAGGTGTTGACAATATGTATCTATGGATTATTGAGGATTTTGTTGGAGTTCTACCCAATTTGAGACTAGATGCAAGGATAATCAGAGTTGTACAATCTACGTGGGTAGCAATATTTCATAGATTTATATGGGGTCTAGGGATCTGGTTGATGGAGGGGTTGCAGAGTGATACCTTGCTTCACAATGTGATCGGATTTATTTTCAAATTGGGCTGTGGAGCTACTTGCAGATTCATGTGGGATCCTAGTACTAATTGCTTGAGGACAAGCAATTTCAAGGAGGGGAGATTTGTAATGTCCCCTTTTTGGGACATTAGAAAAGTTTTTTTTTTTGGATTGATAAATGAATGAAGCCTTTTTATTATATAGAAAAATAAAATTACAGTATAATGATTCTTTGTTCAAATGGGCACTAGTAGAAAAGAACGGAGAAGAAAACCTCTAGTCTCGTCTGGGACTTTTGTCCTATACAAATTAGATTTTAAAAGGGGCATACCTCAGTTCATTTACAAAATGATTTATATATTACAATTTAATAATTACAATTTTTCAAGATTTTTTAAGAGAAATCCTTAGTTGCTTAGGAGAGAAGCCAAGAAGATCAATTTTGCCTCCCCTCTCTACTAGTCTATTTTTGAAACATAAATGAGATGTTAGTTATATCATAAAAAAATTTAATAGCTTATTTCCATTGATTTCGAGATTTCTAATCCTATTTAAATTATTATAGTCCTGTTTGATTAAATAATTGTACATACTACCAATTAAGATTAAGATCTAAAAGAAAAGGATAGAGATAAAAAACCTACAAATAATAAAATGGAGGATATGTTTTAAATAACTTATACTATTAATACTAGAACAACGAAAAAGTCTCCAAATGAGATACATGGATCCTCTAAAATAGTCCAACCTTGAATTCAAAGGAATGAAAGATCTGTTAACTTTTAACAGGTAACACCAAACACTAACTAGATTAGGGTCTCACCTGACAATCACCCAAAAGGCTATGAATCAGTGATAGATCAGTGAAAGGAAGGAAACAAGCCCCAAAAAAGATGAAACGATGATGTCAAAAAAACTCTAATTTATAATTAACAGATTTTTCCAAGCATGGAAAAAGAGAAACAAAGATACACAACAACCGAGATTGCCACATTCCATTATCACCCCATGACAATCTGAAAGAGATTATAAACATAGTTGTATTATATATTGATGAATATTTACATACTATGCTACCTAGATAAAGATGAAAATGAGCATCTATAAACTGATACCAAACCTTTAAATGAACTAGGCATATCAACTATAAGCAGAAGCCATATAACCCCTGAGTAGTAAGGATCAACAAAGAAAAAACAAAAAATAAAGATATCTAACAGACATAATTCCAGAATCCAGCAAAAGAAACACCAAAAAAAGCCATAGGATCCAAAAACCAAAAACCAAGAGAGCCATCAAAATATCTGACTAAAACTCTATTCATCAAAGGACTAGACCTCATCCTTCTTTACACATTTTTCTCCTCCATGATCCCTCTCCAGTGCAAAAGAAAGTTAATATTGGTCTCCATCTTCAATTATGCTTGATAAAATAGGACATTATCCCTAATTGACAATAATAAAAAACCTATAGACCTTAGCTTACCCCAGACTTCCAGGCGTGTGGCCCATATAAACCTCAGGAAGAGGAATCCTTTATTGTTGATTGATATTAAAAACAACATGCTCTAAGTCCTCTAACCAAGTAGGATAAAAGAACATTACAATGCATGCTAATAATCTCAACATGACCTATGTTTGTCATTGCCAAGAAAGCTGTGAAAGATCCAATTATTGAGTTGTTGGTGCACCAAGTGAAACCATAATTGAAAAATTGATTGCTTAAGACTCTGCTAACTACAACCTTGGATAAATCATCCATTGGGTTTAGGATTTTGTTCTACCTTTTAGGCTTGAGATTGCCCCTGAATGCCATAGTTCTGGTTTTCAGGGCATGAAAAAAAACTACGAGAGTCTCCATGCTAACTCTAATACACATACCCAAAAAGCTATAAAAAAAGTGAAATATAATGAACTAAGACAATGACAACATATTTATAAAGGGAGTTAGAATTGAAAGCTCTAGAAGAGCTTGATGAAGCAATAATTTAAAGGATTTATGATTGTGACCTTTCCCCACCAAAACTAGCAATAATCTATTATGATTGGTAATAATTATTAGTTAAGCTCCTAATGTTAGTTTATTCAAACGATCATAATTGAATGATAGATAACTCTACTAAAGATAATGAATAATATTAGGTCATATTTTATAGATTTTGATATATTAATATATCCTCACCATCCACTCCTTTGTTTTCTAGATAATCTTATTTTTGTACTGATATGTTTTTGGATTCAATTGTGTTAAGATTTTTACCATCAATGTTTCGAATCACACTACGTGATCCATCATCAGGATGAAGAGCAAGAGATTTCTGATGATGGATCACGTAGTGTGATTCGAAATGTTGATGGTAAAAATCTTAACACAATCAAATCCAGAAACATATCAGTACAATATAATGAATTGTGGAAATTTGTTCTCTTTAATCTTCTTTTTGATTACCTTCTTGGAATATATGTTGTATTTTTGTTTCTTTAATAAGATCAAATAACTTTAGAACTTCTTCTAGTTTCAAATTCAATTCCCAATTTGGGGTATTCCTTTTCCTTAAGGCATTGAGCACAATTTGGGAATCCCCTTATATTATTAGTTTCTTAATACCTAAACCTAAACTTAATTGAAGTCCCTCTTGAAGGGTTTCTAGTTCTGCTAAATTATTTGCAATAATTCGCATAGGTTTGGCTCTTTTAATTATTCATTTTCTAGAATCCATATTTACGATGCATCCTATTCATGATTTTCCTAGATTGCCCCTAGATGCTCCATCAAAGTTCAATTTTTACCATCCTCTCGGTGGCGGTTCCCATTTACAATTTTTCCTTGGTTCCTGATTGTTCTTTTTATATACTAGTGGTGGATTAATAAGTTTTCTCCAATTTCTTTTCATTTCACCATCCCATTATGTGAAGGATCCTTCCTCTTTTACTATTTTCCTTAAATGAGTATTCATGACTTCTACTATGCATGCTTCTATTTTGTTAATTAATGATGTAATATTCATTTCTGACTCACAGAAAATCTTCTTGTTCCTTTCTTTCCAAATATCCCACATAAGGATGGATGGGCTAATGTTCTAAAGTTTTTTGTAAATGTTATAAGTGCTACCATTAGGCCAACCTATCAAGTGGCTCTCAAGGTTACCAGACTGAGGTGATGTCCAGAAAAGTTTTTACCAAAGCCATTCCCAACATTCCTTTGTATATGAACATTGAAATAATAAATGTTCTATAGACTCACTTTATTTTTTTCATAAATAACATCTCAAGGGTCCCTCAATACCTATTTTCCTAAGTCAATTTATTATTAATATCCTTTTCTGAAGAGCTTCCTAGAGGAAAATTCTTGCTTTTGGAAGGCAAGTTGTATCCCAATAAAGTTTGAGGGTCATATTAATAGCTTCCCATCTTTGTGATTGAATAATTAGGTTATATCCTTTTTTGACACTGTGTGTTCCATCTTTGGAGCCTCCCCATATGAGTATGTCTCTTCTTTCCATTTGGTTAACCTTTCACTGTTGAAGAATTCTCTCAAAATTCTCCTTTTCTACAGGGTCCAATTCTATGTTTTCTAATGATTTCCATACCTACATATCTTTCCCATTTTCTACATGTAGGTGTTTATAATTTCTTACTTTAGTCCCCCATTAGTTTACTAATACATTTTTTACATTAGTCAAAATACTTAAGCTATCAAGGGAGGGAAGACCATCCCACAAATATTCCAGAATAGTGCTTCTTCTCTCCTACCTATATCCCAAGTAATATATTTACTAATCAGAGATCAACATCTTACTATGAAATTCCAACTCTTTGATCCTTTAGGTAAATTGTGCATTCTGAATAGGGAAGTAGGATCTGCTTCATTTAAGTACTTATTATATAGAATTTTTTCCCATTCTTTTAATCCTATTCTTGATATATTTGTCATACCAATTTTGCTCCTAGAGCTTCATTCTACCAATTGAGGTTTTTAATGCCTAAACACCCTAGCTCCTTGGGTTTGCATATGTTATCCCATTTTATGAGTGCCATTTTCTTATGATCTTCTATACATTTCTAGAAAAAAAAATTGAGCTTTCCTTCTAGCATTTTGTTCACTTTTTAAGGAAGCAGGAGGCATGATAATTGATATGTAGTTAGAGCTAAAAGTACTACTTTAATTTTTGTAACTTTGCCTGCTTTTGTTAGCCACTTTCCTTTCCAGCTTCCAATTTTATTATCCATTCTTTCTAGAATATTATTCCAACCTTTATTCTGTTGCATACCTTTTTGTAACTCTATACCTAGATATTTACAAGGAAATGATCCTTTTTTGTATCCCATAATGTTGCATATCTAGTTTTCTAATTCAAGTTTGGTATTGATAAAGAAAATTTTTGACTTGTCTGCATTTACCTTCTGACCAGATGCTTCCATATATTGATGAATTATAGTTTTGAAGTTTTGGGCTTCCTCCAAGGAGCTATCTCTTAGTAGAATTGTATCATTGGCAAATTGTTGATGAGTAATATTTGGAATGTTATATGCAATAGTGATGCCTTTAATTTTACATTATGTTTGCACTTTTTTTATTGACCTCCCAAAGTCTTCTACCATAATTATGAACAGGAAAGGAGACAATGAATCTCCTTGTCTAATATCTCTTTAAATATCAAAATATCCTTCTGGGGTCCCATTGAAGAGGAGTGATATTTTAGGGGTTGATATACATTTGAAAATAAAATTGATCCATTAGTGAGAGAATCCAAAGGCTTCTAATGTTTTGCATAAGAATCCCCAATCCACCATATCATATGCTTTCTATCCAATTTCATAAACATACTTGCCTCTTTATTCTTATTTGTTGAATGCGTCATTTCTTGAATAGTGATTATACCATCTAAAATGGATCTTTCAAGTAAAACACCTATTTGTTCCTCCGATATTATATATCATATTACAAAGATCTATAGGTCTAAAATCCCAAGGTGCTTCTAAATATTCTTTTTTAGGTATGAGAGTTAAGAAAGTATGGTTAATCTTTGCTAATATTGATCCACAATTTCTTGATGCTTCTATAGCTTTTATATATATCCCAATAATATCCCAACATTTTTTATAGAAGAAATCATGAAAGCCATTTGGCCCTAGTGATTTATCAGGATTAAGTCTAAAGAGTGTTGATTTGACCTCTTCTAAGGATAGGGGTTTATTAAGAAATTTATTATCTTCTATAGATACCAATATTGGGATAGATTCTAACATCTTATTTTGAGCAGACCTATTAGAACAATCAAAGTTGTTTAATATACTTTTGAAATAATCCACAAATACTTTTGCTATATTTGTATGATTTTCAATAATGTTACTTTCTATATCCTTGACCAAAGATTCAGTGGGAGTCTGCAATGAAAGAAGAAATGGACTCCTTATGGGAAAATCAGACATGAGATTTGTGCAAGTTGCCTGCAGGTAAAAGGGCTTTATAGAATAAACAGGTTTACAGGTTGAAAGAAGTGGATGGAGGTAAGAAAATATTTAAAGCCAAGTTAATTGTAAAATTATTTGCATAGAAAAAGGGCATTGATTTTGATGAGATAATTTCTCCTTTTGTAAAAATGACTTCTATTCGTACTATTTTAAGGATTGTGGCTACTAAGATTTACATTTGGAGCATCTTGATGTTAAAATAACCTTTCTTCATGGTGTTTTGGATGAAGAGATATATATGGCACATCCACGGGGATTTGAGGTCAAAGGTAAGGAGAACTTAGTGTGCAAATTGAAGAAAATTTTGTGGCTTTGAGCAAGCACCTCAGTAATGGTATCTTAAATTTGACATTTTTATGAATGAGCATGGTTATACTTGATGTCATTCTAAAAATTATCTTTATTTTAAGAGCTTAGATGATGAAAACTACATTATTTTATGTTTATATGTTGATGATATGCTTGTAGTTGGGTCTAACATGGATCACATTAAGGCATTAAAAGAACAATTAGCATATTCGTTTTCTATGAAGCATTTGGGGACAACAAAGAAAATCCTTGGTATGGAAATTTGTAGAGATAGAAAGAACATAAAATTGACATTATCTTAGGTTGATAATATTGAGAAGGTGTTGCAACATTTCTCTGTGGAGAATGCGAAAGCTATCAAGACACCTTTACCTGGTCATTTAAAATTGACTAAGGAGATGTGTCCAAAGACACCAGAAGAGGAGTCTAAGATGTCTAAGGTATCTTATGCTTTATTTATATGAAGTTTAATGTATGCTATGGTATGTACTAAGCCAGATATTGCACATGTAGTGGGAGTTATTAGCATGTATATGTGTCATCCTAGAATTGAGCATCTAGTAAGTGTTTATATTTTGAGAGCTTTACTATTGATTTACAGGACTATGTTGACTCAGATTTGGTAGGGGATATTGATACTAGGAAGAGTACTATAGGTTATGTTTTTACTATTGGTGGGGTAGCAGTGAGCTAGGTTTCTCAGTTATAGAAGGTGAATGCTTTATCCACTACAGAGGCAGAGTATGTTGTTTCTATAGAGGCAACCAAGGAGATGATATGGCTTCAGTTCTTCATGGAATAATTGGAACATCCACTAAGGGATAATTATTTATTTATGGATAGCCAGAGTTCCATTCATCTTGTGAAGAATTGTGCTCTACATTTAAAGACAAAACACATGTTGTTGCATTACAATTTCATTTGGTTAGTTTTGGATGATGGAAAATTAAAACTAGAGAAGATACATACAAATGATAATCCATCAAATATGTTTACCAAGGGAATAAAATGGGAGAATTTGAACTCCTCTTCAGCTTTATTTGGTCTTCTAGACTGAACATAATAAAAGAACAACATAGTCTAGGGTGGTTTGATATTCCAGTGGGAGTTATAGGTTTATCAATATTTTGATCAATCTCCAAGTGGGAGGTTATTGTTGTGGAGTTGGATTAATCTCCAAGTGGGAGATTGTTGTGATGTGGATCCTAATTAGACTTAAAGGTTTATTCGGTGCAGTTTCCCCCCAAATTATTTCTATGGGGTTAAGGGGCAATGTCCCTTGTAGGGTCCTAAGGAAGCACTCCAAGTGTGCTCCCTGATTCATAGTAAATGATGGGATCGAGGGGCAACGCCCTCATGAGGGTTTTTGGGGGCAGCATCCCCAAAGCCATAAATGACTCACTATTGTAAAAGGCATCGGATATTATTTTTCTATTGGATGATTTATTCTAGCCCTAATTTTGTAAGTGGCAAAAGGTTGTATAAAATGTCTTAGGGTTAGGGACTTTCATAATGTATGATGAGATTGTAGCTTCTAGCGACAGTATTGAGCTATAAAGGATTACAGATTGTAATCATTAGATAATAAAAATATTGGACTTGTTGTTGGTGGACATAGCCTAGGGATTGGGTGAACCACATTAAATCTTTGTGTCTTGTGTTCTCTTCTGTTTGATTTATTATTTTATGATATTGGTTATATTTGCATGTAATTGTTATTTTTGTCTATGGTTAATCCTAATATGGCCTTTCTGTTTTAATAGTTTTGACTTTTTTTAGTTTATGTTCTAGATTTCTTTATAGTCAAAGGTTGAGAACTAGTATTCACCTCCATTTTCATTTGTTCATTTGGCCTAGGTGGGCATGTGTGAGAAAATCAAGGTTTTCAACTTTTAAATTTAGAATTTTGAGTGATTATGCTAACCATTTTTGCCTACAAGCTTAACATTCAAATTTTATTTGATTTTTTAGAAGCTTTGTAGTTAATTGGATAATGGGTTTTAATTTCGTCAATTTTCAACAATGTTGAATTTTGAGAGATTTTTATATTGTGTTGTTTTGTGTGTTGCCCAAATTTCTTGGGTATTTCTTGCCACTAATTTTGGTCATGGATTCAAAATAAATGCTAGGTTTCTAGTTGGACCTTGGTTTTACTTTGTTTACATTAGGATTCATTCTGAATTCATGCTTCCAACAATATGCTTGGTTGAGGGTGTTTTTACATTTATGTTTCTTGTTCCTCATCCAACCCTTGTTTATATTTGATTATGGTGTGGATGGTTGTTCCCACACATAAGCACATGCATGTGCATATGATGGGGTCTTGTGAGACCCAAACTACCAGATATAGGTTGATAGAGTGATTCTTTATTTGAAGTTTAGGTTGGGAACTTGCATTGCCTACGAGAACTCATCATGCAATGAGTATGGGTATGTAGGGTATACGTGTGGAGTGGCTTCTCTCATATACCCCAGGGTCACTAGTATTAAGAAAAGGTAACATGAAGAGTTCTAACAAGTGATAACCAAAATTAACAATGGGGCAATAAAACTTAATGATAAGAAAAGAGAACACCTAAACAGTTTAGCTGAGGGTATGTGCCTAAATAGTTAAGTTAAGGGCATGATGCATGACCTCCCAATTGGAGTTGATATTACCGTATAGACATAGCTTGGACTTTTAGATGCCAAGAAACCTACACTCCACTAGAGTCCCTGCATAGTTATCACATAGAGTGTCTAACCATGACCTATTGTATTGCAATGTCTCATGATCTTGGTTTTAGTCCCTTGTCCTTCTTGGCATGAGTGTTAGCCTTGGATGATTGTACTTTGTGTTTGGGGTTGGACCACTATCTCCATCACCACAACAAAAGTGGGCCTACAAGCTCCACATGGTTGGGAGGCATAACTACTTGTACCATTATTGGGGACCAACGTATACAGTTGGCCTTCTTCCAATTAGTTTCATCGCTTGATGCTTCACATGGATTCTCTATGGCTTTTGGTGTATGTATCTTGTGATTTATATTGTTTTATTTCATGTTTAGAGATTGTACCCTATGGTTTGGTATTGCTTGTTATTGTGATGTTGTTTATGTTCATTTCATTTATTGATGATGTTGGTTAGATAGTTGTATGGTATTGTGATATGTATTTTAGTTTTATCCAAGTTATTAGATTTACTTGTATGCTCTTGAGTGATCACTCCTCGAATTGTGGATTCAGTACTCCCTGGTATGGAGTTTTCTTATTATTATGCATTTTCTTTTCTTTTTTGTTGTACTATCAACTATTATTTCACCTACGAAGGGTATTCTCTTGTAGGACCAATGTATTCTCTCATGTGGAAAAGTAGTCTCTCATGAGACTGATGTGACAACTCGTGTGTTGTGTGGGGAAATCTTGCATGAGGTTCATAGAATTTTCTCAGGCAGAAAATAAAGGGCATTTACACTTGCCTTTGGAAAGTTTGAATTTTGGTTTTGAATGCCCTATTGGGTCCCGCATCTTCCTATTTTAGAACAAATCAATTACGAGGTGTATAAAATATATCATTTACGTACAATTTCTTATACCTAAGATATATTTTATGTATGTGACAATTCATTTGAGATAGGTTTCAACCCTCTAGGAATTAAGATAAAGATTCTAGAAAATTTTAGGGCTTCAAAAATTTAGACTTAGCCTAATTTTAGGGCTTCAAGATTTCAAACTTAGCCAAATTTTAGGGCTCAACATTTGTCTTTCAGCAAGGTGTCCAGTAGATGAATGGTAGTAACCTCGAGCCTTGATCTTGTGCATGATTGTTTGAAAGTCTATGCTTATTATTCCTGATTATGTTATGATTAGTTGCAAATGGACATGTATATCTAACCATGCTAGAAACTTTTACTTTGGGTTTGAAAAGAGCATCTACTTGGGTATTCTTATGAATCACATGATCTTTGATTGTAAGTTGGTAAGTGACGCTTGGGGGTATTTGGTGTTGATTTATGTTAGTCTTCCATTCTTTTTGGTGGAAGTTGTTTTTGTTGCACCTTACCTTTAAAAAAATTAGCTTTTGTTTATCCTTGTTCCAAGGATCTCTAGGCAGGGCATTACAACCCCAAATATCAATGCCATGTGGGAATGAGTCAAAGGCAAGATTGAGAAGAAATTGAGTAAATGAAATAAAAATTACTTACCAATGGTTGGAAGATCTCAAGTGTTTCAAAAAATACTCTTAGCCTATACTATATATTACTCCTTAGCTTGGTTGTTCAATCAAGCCCAAATCAACTATATGCAAAAGATTATTAGGAACTACCTATGGTCTAATGAGAGAGGACATAGGAAGAGACATTTCGTCAAATAGGGGTGGTGTGCAATGAGAAAGGAAGCTGAGGGACTTAGGCTAAAGGACCTTAGATGGTAAGGGATTGCACTAGCAACAAAGTGGATAGCTAAAGCCACTAAAGGGGATGAACCCTAGAAAGTACTTATCAGAAACAACATTGCTAGAGGTACTCCACATAAAGGGAGGTATTTGAAAAACTTGCATATCAATGACATCCTCTCAGGTAGATGGAGAATAAAAGTAGAAGGATCAATAGTTTTTAAAGCTATTTGGAAAGCATGGGAATGTGTTAGACAATGGATTTCAAGGGCATAGATCACATATAGTGAATCAAAAAATTGTGTTGAGAAATCCCCATAGTGGAATTTGGAAAGGAAAGGGAGAAGCCCCTGGTTCTTCTACAAGGTTGCTTAGTGAAATCTTGGGCTAGATATGAAGTGAGTAAATTTAGTGATCTCATAATGAATAATAAGTTGATCGAGTGGGATGATCTAACTACTAAATTCAACCTCCCTATCACCTAAAGGAGGAATTTTTCCATACTTAAAGAAGCATGGCAAACTGCTAGACTGCCAAGTACCTATGGTAATAATGCTGACAGACTTCCCTCTTTAACCTGGCTTGATGGTTCACCCTTATTTTCTACCAAAGTAAAATACATATATAACCTCCTTTCTAACAGTGTTTAAGCATTCAACCATCTTAATGCTAGGTGGGCCATGGACATAGAGCCCAAGTGTTGGTCCAAGTACCTATATTCCATATGGCATAGAAAGGTTGAACCCAAGATTTAGTGCTTTCTCTGGAAAACTCTGTTGTACGAATTACCTCTAAACCAACCAGATGGTGAACATTATCCTTGTACAATATGTTCTTAGCATGAATCCATCCTACATCTATTTTTTTGAAAGTTACTTTTCCAAGGAGGTTTGGAGCTGGTTTAGTATCCCTATGGGTGTTGACATATATATTCTCCAAGCTTTTGTTGGTCATATCCCTGGCCTCCCTAAACAGGAAAACATCTTATAGGGCTATTCTTCCTTCTTATGTGCTTTGGTTTATTTCGTTAATTAGGAATGATGACATATTTGAAGGTAGGTCTAGAATCCTTACTGAGTCCCTATGGAGACTCGCCATGCATAAATTTTTAATATAGGTCACTCTTAGCTACAAGCTAAAGAGGAAACAACTATTGAATGTCATAAATGAATGCACCAAGGTCCTCAAGGATGAACTCATGTATGAGGTTAAAACTAATGACAATGAAGCCTTCAACTTTGACTATAACTTGAAAGATATCTAGGAACAGATCAAACTAAGAAAAGAGGGAGCAAATTTAGACTTGGCCACATCATAAATGGGCTAGCTAATAGCATTGATATTCCTAATCTACTATGATTACCAAGAATGTTGCTAATATTAATGAAGGCATACCCCCTTGCATCATGGTGAGTGTTGTTTGTGCCACCAGACTTCCTTGGAAGAACTTGATGAATATGCCAACTACTGTGATCATATATGGTGAGATTAGGCTCATATGGTCTAAAGGTATGCTTGCTTGGACTGCCTGGATCAATGAAATTATCAGGCTCATAGTTGTCTTGTTTTTTGATTCATCCTACATACTATTTTTTACTGGTTCAATGTTATATGGATTATCTGAATGGCCCACATATCGATCTACCTATTTAGAATTCATAAACTCTAATAGTTATTTTGGCTTCTAAATGATGTGACAAACTTTATTTTTTATATCTAATAAAAATTAGTATAATTTTTAAAACAAATTTCATTAGCTTCAATAAAAAAGGTTGTATTTGACTCTGCAAACCTATTTTTTGAAAGGTTCTGTGATGATTTGTGATATTTCCATCAAATCAAATCTCACATCTTATCAAAACTTATCTTGCAATCACTATTTTCTTTAGTAAATTAGATTTTAAAAATCCCTTATAACATATATATATTTGATGTTGGGAAAATGACCGTCTTAAAAAAAAACACTAAAAATCATAATATTTCATATATAAAATTGAGAGTTTAATAAGAGACTAATGCACTTTAAAAATATAAAAATATAATTTCGTTTAAGATCGAAATTTTTAACATCTGTTACATAAAGATTTTCAATAATTGTCATAAAAATATAATAATCAAATGATGAAATTTTAACAAATAATATAATTCATAATAGATAAAAGTCCCTAAGAAAATTAAAATATATTTTAATATTTCCATTTGTGATGCAAAATGAACCATACTTCTCATATTTTTGGCAAATAAAATATTTAATTTTCTTACATTAATGTAAATAATGATATGTAATATTGATATTGAGTAATTTATAATATATTGAATTTATAATACTTAATATTTATATTGTATAGTACAATATAAAATATATAATATTATAAAATTATTTATTTATTTATTTATTTTTGGCAAAAGTGGACAAGCCATTGAATATAAATATTAAAAATAAAATCGATTCAAGAGCTCAACCGAGATAAAATCAGTAAAAAAACCTAAAATCTTTGCTGAATACAAAAGATTAGAAACATCGATATTTACAAAATACCATATTGATGGAATATAAGTTTCCTGTTTACAAGTTGGAGCCGATACTTCCTCCAAAACCAAAATCGAACAAAGGTCGAGAAATTATCAAAATTTCAAAAAATTGACAAATTGAAAGGAGCTAAATCTCACTCCTCCATTGCTACATATTCAGACTTAGCACATGGGACTGAAGCAACTGCATCATGGGTTTTACATCCCAGCCGAATTCGGTAAGGGTTGAGAGGAATTGTTCATTATAATTGTGTATTTTTATTTAAGTTTACTATAGAATGTAAATTAATTTATGAAAGTTTAAAAATAAATAAAAAGTTTTTTTTTTTTAACATTATTGATCTATAGTTCAAATTATCTATATTTAATATCATTTATTGTTCTTTCAGATTGTGGATTTTAAATATTTAATATTCATTTATCATAATTCTTAAACATATTTAATTGTTATATTAGCTCATATAGTTCTGACATCTATGAGTTGTCGTATAGTTAAGACATCTATGAGCTAGAGAAAATACATGTGGACGTCCAGGTCATTTGTCTACATCATGGGAATTTTAATGTTTTGACTGAAAAAATCTTTGGAGGAAGCCTGCAACATAGGTATGGTGCATTTAAAGAATGATCAATTTATTTCTAGGCCTTTTTAAGTATAAAAAGATAACGTTTCATTAATATTTCATAAATTTGATATCACTTTAGAAAATATTTGTTAAAAGATTATGATAGATTTACAACTTTTCTATTGTGAAAATTCTATACTTTTTGTTAATGAAAATTAATTTTGTCTCCTAGAGAAATTATGTGATTTATATATTCATGTATAATAAAAAGATTTTTATTATTTAATGTGTTTAGTCAATTTAATTGATAAAATGAATTGAATGAATGCATAAGTATCCTACAAGAACTAATAATCCTATAGAATCTTATCCTTTAAAATTCTATCTTATCATTTAATAATCCTGCTTTGAAATGTCAAGCTTTCCAAAAACATTGAGGGGTAAAAGTACAAAAATGTGTCACCCTTTTACAAAGGAGAAGGCTAACAACGAAAAAATTGTTAAACTTCAATGATGTAAAAGTGATATTTCTATTTTGAATTTTAAGATGGTGTAAACTGATGAAATGTGCATAAATGGATGAAGTTTATATCTTTCAAAAAATAAAAAAATAAAAAAATAGTATTTAAAAAAAATAAATTTAATGGTCTTTTTAACTATCTAAAAAATACTACAAATTAGGGGTTATAGTTCCCACCACAAAAATAAATGTAAATAAATATTTTTGCATCTAATTTCAAAGTATGTTTTAGATGACACGTGTAGCTAGAACTATCAAAAAGAAAGATAAAAAAAATGTTGTATATTTTGCATGCTATAGCTATTCCAAGTTTGACTTTTCATAATTTAACTATTTACGATTCCGCTCATCTTTTCCCTAACAAATCCATGTCAATTGATAAAAAAGTTATATATTGTCGAAGAGGACTCTCTCCTCTAGAACAATTGATAATTTTTTATTTTTTTTGTTGTCATCTACTATTTTTTAAAATCTTTTATTGAATGCACATCATCTTCAATGTTGAAATGTCTACTTGCGATGATTTGTGATTATTGTAAATGATATGTACTCACCATTTAAAAATAATGTGCACAATTTTGACTTTGAGATCTATCTAGTGGTATTCTTGTTTTTTTGTGAAACCCGAATTTTGATGTTCAAATAGGCTAGTGAAGTCTAAGGTTTTCCAGAATTGAAAAAGTCTCAGGAGAAAGTGCCACATTGGATGATACATAGGTAGTTCCAGTCGAAATAGTTCCGGCCAGAACAGATTTGGCTAGACTATCGTCAGCCACCCATGGTCACATGCACACGACTAATTGTTTAAAAGTTTAAGTTTTTATGTTGTTTAAAATTATTTTAAGTGTTTCCATTTCTTTTATTAAATTTTAATTAAATGAAAATTAATTCATGCATTTTGAAGATTTATTTAAGAAAATTAATTAATATAAATTTTATTTATTTAAATTAATTATATGATATAAATTCTTCTAAACTAGGTTATTTAAATTATTTTTATATTGAAATAAATAAATTAAAATTTTAATATTTAAATTAGTTATTGTATTTATTGTAATTATTTTAAAAATTTATTAAAATTATTTGTTTTAAATCAATTTAATTTTTTAAAAATATATTATATACTTAATGATTATATTGTATTTTGGTCATGCATAAAAAACTATATCAACGTCATGCAACCAAATCATCTAATTTTTATATTTTTATATTTTTTATAAGTGTTTTAATTATTTTATTTTAATTAATTAATATATTTAATCATTTTGTTTAATCCAAATTTAGCAACTCTTGAATGCAACTAATTTATCATAAGATTATCTAATTTTTCATGCAACCAAATATTTTTTTTGGGAAAAGGGGTAAAAATTTATTCAATCAAAGTCAAATTACAGGAGGCCTCAGGCCCAGAAGAACCAGACATAAACCCAAAAATAATTAAATTCTATCATTTTCCATTAACTGCTCTAAAATCCCAATATATTCAATAGGAAGATCAACCTTTCCTGAAATATCCCAACCATCTCCTTTCTCTGATGCCCATTTTGCCAAGACATCAGCCACTCCATTCCATTCCCTAGGAATATGATGAAAAGAAATCCAATCCAAAAAGCTACTCAGGTGAAGAATCTCTCTAACAATAGAGGAAATCTTCTAGTTAGAATCATCCACACTCTGGTTATTTATCATATCCACAACAATTTGAGAATCTAACTCACACACCATCTTCCTCCAACCTAGAGAGCACCCCCACTCAATAGCTATCTTAATGGCCAAGGCCTCCATCACGTTATTGGAATGAACTCCTTTGTAAACAAAGAACATGAAAATAACATTGCCATCTGTATCCCTCCCAATCCCCCCCACACCAGCCTGCCCAGGGTTCCCACGGGAAGACCCATCTGTGTTAATTTTAAGGATATCCATCAGTGGAGGTCTCCCTCTCCCCACCCTACAAACCTTTTTTTTGAGTGGTTGAGATCTCTTACTGCTTGTGCATCCCAATCATTTGTACATCAATCCCAAATTCCTGACTATATTGTAGTCACCAAGATCCACAGGTTCACTCATATCACACTTGGCATAGATAGTTTCCTGAAGTCTGCTCAAAATCAGCTGCCACAGTTTAGTAACTCCCAAACTAGAGTTACAAAAAATCCTATGATTACATTCTAGCCAAAGATTCCAAATAATAAAAGTAGGTCTAACCACCCAAGCCACCTAGAGGAACATAGTTTTCGTCGAGGGTCTACCAAGGCTATCCCAAAACTCAATAAGAGATTTAGCATGAATGCATCCATGACATCACGCCTCCCACCATTTATGCCAAATTTATCTAGAGAGAGGACATAAGAAGAATAAGTGAGAAACATTCTCTCCATTCATCATATAGAGGGAACATAGAGAGAAACCCTGAAACCCTCTTCTTTGGAGGTTATCCCAAGTAAGACACTTCTTTTGAGCAACCAACCATAAAAAGAAGCTACATTTCAGCCAAGAGAATTTATTCCAAACCTTCTTCCACCAGGGAACTTCATTTATTCCATGACATTGATTATCCAACCAAGCATAGCCTTGGGCCATGTTGAACTTTCCTTTAGGACATGGACCCCAAGCAAGGATGTCATTGTCCTTAGAAGAACTGCACAACCTAACAGAGAGGAGATTATCTAGCTCAACCCAAATCTCTGAGGAACCCCCCAAGGGCCACTCATGAGGATCCTTCCAACAAGCCACATCCATCAAGCCACACTATTTAATAGTCCTGAAATGAGCTACCTTAGTCTATCCTGTGGCTGTAAAAATTTGACACAGAGTCTAGAAGTGGGGGTAACTGGAGAGAATGGGAGGATGGCCATCCCAAGAGTCCTGCTAGAATAATGCACTCAATCCCTCATTGCATATCCAGAAAAGGCCTTCCTTGATAAGAGGAGCTCCCTTCTTAAGAGTATCCCAAATAAAAGAGCCCTTGCCATCTAGAGCCAGTCTAGGAATATCCTAATACTCCACTCCTGGAAAGTACTTTTGGGCCAAAATCTTAGCCCAATCTCGATCTTGATTCTTGCACCACCTCCAGTATAACTTAGCAGCTAGAGCCTTGATGCCAAGAGCCATACATTTAAGGCCTAGACCCCCAGCAAACTGTGTCCCAACTGACTAAGCTCCATTTAGACGAGAAAAGATTTCCTGACCAGAGGAATTGTCGTGACAGAGCATCAAATTCTTTCATAACCCCAATGGGAGGAACTTGCACAAGACACTTGTAAATGGGAAGAGCCTAAACCATAGTCTTGAGGAGGATAACTCTCCTAGAAGAAGAGAGCCACCTATGAGTCCAGTGACTCACCCTGCTACAAAAATTGTCTAAAAGACCTTGCCAATATTCCTTCAATTGAGTCCCCAGGGCTAAGGGGACTCCAAGATATATTAAAGGAAGAGAACCAATTTGAAACCTAAGAATCCTAGCAATCTTGAGCTGAATTGACTGTGGAGTATTAAAGAAATAAATAGATGACTTACCTTCATTAATTTTTTTCCCAGAAGCTTTTAAATAAGTGTCCAAAATCATTCTGAAGTTTCTTGCCTCATTTATAGTAGCCAAACCCATCAGTCCAATATCATCCACAAATTGGAGGTGTGAGTACACTGGAATATTATTGTGCCACTTCCACCCTTGAACAAGCCCCTGCTCAGCTTGGAATTTTATAAATCTTCCTAAGCCCTCTGCCATAATAATAAAGAGATATGGAGAGAGAGGATCCCCCTATCGAAGTCCTTGAGAAGCAGAGAATAGCTCAGTGGGTTCTCCATTAATAAGAACCGAAAAGGATGGGGAAGTCACACAGTTGAGAATCCAATCAACCCATACTATATCAAATCTGAAAGCTAGAAGAACTTGGCCCAAAAACTCCTAGCTAACCCAATCATATGTTTTTGCTAAATCTAGCTTAATAAACATAACCTTTTCCTTAAACATGGCAATAACCACCCCATCAAGAATCTGTCTGCCACCAACAAAGCCTCCCTGTTCCTCAGAAATCAAAGTAGCCAAATAAGGCTTGAGCCCTTTAGCAATCAATTTGGTGATAAGTTTGTAAGTGACGTTGCATAAAGCAATAGGTCTAAATTGATCCAAACTGTTAGCCCCATCAATCTTGGGAATGAGAGTCGGGAAGGTAGCATTCAAAGGCTTGAGCATTTGTTTGTTCTGATATGATTCCTGGACTACTTCAAGAAGATCAAATTTAATAATCTCCCAAAATTCTTAGAAGAATTCAATGGGAAAACCATCCAGGCCCAAGGCTTTACCTTTCTTCATACCAAAAACCACCCTTTCGAGTTCATCAAGCACAATAGGCCTTAACAGATTCCTATTCATATTGTTAGACACAAGTTGGGGAATGCAATCTAAAATAGTCCTTGTCTCAACCAATGGACAAGGTTCCTCCTTAGAAAAGAGTTGAGAAAAGTATATAATGGCCTATAGAGAAATTGCCTCTTTGGAAAAGAGTTGATCTCCAGAAGCAAAAACAAGAGAAGTGATAGAATTTCCAGACCTGCAAGCTTTAACCATGTTATGGAAGAAAGCAGTGTTTCTATCTCCCTCCTACAGCTAGTCCACCCGAGACTTTTACTTCCAAAATATTTCCTCCTGAAGCTCCCATTCCTCTAATGCCCTTAGAGCTGAAGACTCTGTATAAATTAAAATCCAGAGTCATTCCTTGGTCCTTGATCTAGCAAGTGACACTATCCAGCTTGGCTTGGGCCGCCCTCAACTAGTCTTGAAGGTTCCCAAAGCATTGTTTATTCCACTTTTTAAGCCTAAATTTCACATGTTGAAGCCTTTTCTCAAAGGTGAACATGGAAGTGCCATGAGGAGGCCTACCTTCATGCCACCAGGTTATCATAAGATCCTGCTAAGAGGGATCCCGCAACCACATTAGCTAAAACTTGAAAGAAGGATTCTTAGAAGTCTTAAAAGGAGTGACAAAGAGCTTAATAGGCTAGTGGTCAGAGCCACTCCAATCAAGAATATCTGATCTAGTAGACCATCTAATATTCGTCCAAAAATAAGAAACCATGAATCTATCTAGCCTTTCTAAAATGGCCTCTGTTCCACTCCTTCTATTATTCTAGGTGAAAGTACCAGAGCTAGGTTTGACATCAATGAGATTCAAGTAACCAATATTATCTCTAAGCATACTAGAAGAAGGGCCCAAGTGAGAAATCTTGCCTCTCTTTTCCTCTAAACTAGTAATAGCATTAAAGTCTCCAACCACAATCCAAGGAAAGAAAGGATCCAAGGAACAAACAAATGTGATATGTGACCACATATGAGATTTACCCACCAAATCATTACGAGCATAAATATTGGAGAACATGCACCTTTCTCATGTCTCAAAATGAGAAGCCATCAAGGAGATCGAGGACCTACTCAAAATCCACCATAGAGGAGTCACCTTCCTAGGATTCCAAAGACAAGCAAGTCCACTTGAGCTACCTTGAGCACCCACTCCCTCCTAGCTGCCATGGGGCCAAAACTTTGGCCCACAAGTATCCAATTCCTCAATTGTAATCTTAGTTTCCTGAATGAAAATAATATCTGGAGAATGAGAATCTATCAATCTACGAACAACCTTTTGTCTAGGGATGTTGTTCAACCCCCTCACATTCCAAGGAAGATTGTGAGAAGTGAGAGTCAATGGGCTTCACAAACCCTACTTCAACTAAAGTCTCTCCCATCATCTTAACCTTCTCCTGATCAGTCTTCCTCCCACTCTTAGCAAATTTTTCCAAGCTCCCTTTTTCAAAAGGCTTTTGTTGTAAGCCTAAAGAGGGTGCAACTTTAGAGCCTTTTTTGATGTCAAGCATCCCTTTCTGGCTAGGGAGAGTAGAAGCTATGATATTTGGGGCATCTCTAGGATGTGACACACTAGGAACATCACAAATTTTGTCCTGATCTAATCCATCCAAAAGAACTGGTTGACCTTGCTCCTCTATAGGTACTTGGGCAAGATTCCTAACTTCCTCTGCCTGGGGTGCCTGAAGAGAACCATCACCCAAGGGCATCTCAAATGGTATGCCTTCCTCTTGTACCAAATTATCCAGAACATTAAACTTGTTGAAAGTGCAATCATTTTGGTTGTCCATCCAAGTTCTCTTCTGCCCCTTTCCTTTATTGTGTGGCTTAATTGGGATAAAACCCTCCTTGTCTACAAAACCTTCTAGCATAGGGGCATTACCCTTATCATCCTTAGGGGTCAGCATAGTGGAAGTCAATGATTGAGAAAATTTATTCCGGGGGCACTTTCATTGTAAGTGCCCATACTCATGGCATATCCTACATCTAAAAGGTAAAGTCCCATTTTCCAACTATTGAATCCATGAGGTACAACCCAAGCAAATTTCCATAGAATCAGGCAACAAATTATTAAGATCAACCTCTACACAAATTCGTGCATATGATATTTGACCCAACTAGTTTCCCAAGCAACAACGAGATTGAATTAAGAATATCCTCTCTCCAAAATTGTAGAGGTAGTCGAGGAAGATGAACCCACACTAGGACTCGAGTCAGGATCTCCTTAGTAGAGTTGAACCCAATGTGCCAAGGTTTGATAAAAAGCCCCACTTGGTTAAAGAAATTTGGATCACCTTTGAATACCTTGTTCCTATCTGTCATATTTGAAAAAATGACTATAAAATAGTTGTTGGTTGCTAGAAGAATTTCCATATCTCCCTCTGGATTCCAGATCCGATGCGCCCATGATTCCAACATAGGAAGAGAAATCTGGAGACCCAAAAACTTATAGATGAGCGCATGCTTGCCCCAGTACTCTACATCTTCTAAAATCTGATTTGGTTGAATAACCAATACTAGTTGATCATCAGATCACTCCAAACACCCATTCATCTTCTTAATACGAACAGAATCCTTCGACAATGAAGTGTTCACCCCAAATGGGAGATTATCAATCTAGCCCTTAGCCCCCACCCACATTAGTATGGAGGAATCAACCATCTCCATATTAGTGGATAAATTTTGAGACCCAGGGACCTCCGATTGCCCCATGTCCAGATCCTCAAAAACTCTATCCCCAAGCCCAAGCCCCTTACCCACAAACACCACTACACTGCCTTGCACCAAACTACTACAAAATGGAGACCAAATTCTCTAGGCCTAGGTACAGCCCTAGCCGACCCCAACCCCACACGTCCACCCAAAACCCCAACCCAGCCGTAAGCACTCCCCCTCCACTCCCTGTCGAACCACTCCCCACCAATGACAACACGCGACATCACCTCAGATGCAAGAAAATGACAGAGAAAGACTGGCTTAGGGCACGCAGGCCCTAGCCTTGCAGGTCACCAAAATTCACAGCAGAGCCATCAACCATAATTGAAATCACCATTCAGCTCATGCAACCAAATATAACAAGCTTCTAAACTTGACATTTTTTCTAAATTGTCTATGATCTAGTATTTTGTATGTATGTGAATTTGAAAGTCTTTTGTATGCAAGTGATTCAAAGTTCTCGATTTCTAGTTTTTGTGCAATGGGGAATAAAGTGAAAAGAGTAAAAAAATAAGATTGAGTAAGAGATGACCAAAAGAAAGGATGGACAAAATGTATCGTAGAGCCACCGATTGAAGAGCTATTGATTGAAGTTCAAGAAGATCATGTTGAAGTTCTAAAAAGTAGTTGGAAATCTACAAATTTTGCTTTTGGGTTGGAAAATTTGATGGAGATGGATGAAGAATCTATTTTTAGAGAAATTGAATCATCTAAATACATGGTGCCTAAAAATATAATTAAGCTACATCCCAAAAGAAAATAGGAGAAATATTTTGAAAAAAGTCTCTAATTGGTAAAGCACAATTATTTGTCAAGTTATTCATGAAAAGAGAAATGAGTAATGTTTTGGAGTTGTTGGGTGTGAACAATAGGAAAAGCTCTAAAGATCATGTAAAAGAAATAATAGTTCAAAATTTGATAGATGCATTAAATTCTATTGATAACATAAGTTGAGTAGCTGATTTAAATGTTGCACATAGAGCATTGATGACTATGATTACCAAAAAGAACTTATCATAGAAAAAGAAAGTTTGAGCAATTTTTGAATTGCTCAATCTATCTAGAAGAACTATTGAAAGATATATCAAAAAGAAAAATTTGCTAGATGATAACATTGAAAGAATTGGGTTAATATTTGAAGGCTTCATCAAAAAGATAAATTTTTTAAAGACGTTAGAAGACTGGTTGTTGAATATTGGACCAACCACTCACATGTTTCTTCCAATAGAAGAGACACTATACAAATGAAAGATGAAGAGATGGGTATCGAAATTGAATATCCAAAACACTTTGTAGACACAACACAAATTGAATTATTTGAAGCTTTCAAAAAAAGAATTTTCAAATGTAAAAATTTGTTAGAGAATGTTTGAAAGGTTGTGCCCTTAATTTGTATGCATAAGTAAGGTACATGAAACTTGTTTTTGAAATCATGTTGAGTTTCATATTTATTTGGAATCTTATAAAAAATCTATGGCAACACTTGAGCCAAATGTGATCTTTCCTAGAAGTACAACACCATTTGTGAAGTCTATTTTATGTGATATATTAGAAGATTCAAATGAATTCAATGTACAATGAATAAAACATGCATGCACAAATTGTGGAGATTTACATAAATTTTCATATGAAATGGACAATATTAATGTTTCAACACCAACTGTATGGAATAGATTTGAGTATGAGACATATCGAATAAAGAATGGAGTTGAATCTTTAAAAAATGCATTGAAGGAGAGCAATTTTCCATTTAGTGAGTTTATGCACATATTCAAGATTATGATTTATTGAGACATCCAACATTGTCATTGTGCAAGATGGCAAGCTAAACAGTTTTGAGATTCAAAAAATTGTTTCCCACCAGAATGTATTCTATCAATTGTAGAATTTTCTAAAAATTATAAATTTCCCCTAAATATGAAATTCAAGCTAAATATTATCACTCTGTAGTAGAGAGTAGATTTCCACAATCCATAGAATTCTTAGAATATTTTTGGCTTCAATTTTGTTACTATTTTTTGATCAACATTTCGGATCACAGTCTATGATCCATCATCATGATGAAGAAAGATAGAGAACATGAATAATGAAACATAGCAAACTTAGCAATAAAAAGGGAGTTGAGGGGGTGGGGTGAGGGGTTGAGAGAAACATTATCAAAATAAAAATAAAGCAAAATAATTAAAAACAAAACATCAAAAGCAAAAAACCCAATAAGAAGAAAGAGAACTGCTAAACCTAAACCAAGGTAAGAAGAAAATCTCCAATGTTAGTAAAACCTAAATCACACACACACACGAATGTGTGTGTGTGTGTGTGTGTGTGTGTGTTGTATAATTTAGTTTATACTCATAGTTTCAACTACACACACACACATGCAAAATAATAAAGCACAATATAAAAACTAACATCTAAATAAAAATGAAGGCCTATGCCAAAAGAAGAGAGAGGATAAAAAAAAGATGAGAGATAATAGGAGAAAGGTCAAACGCTAAACCGAGAGATGAGAGATGAGAGAGAGAGAGAGAGAGAGAGAGAGAGTGAGAGAGAGAGAGAGAGAGAGAGAGAGATGCAAAACTAAATAAATAATAATAATAGTAATAATAGTAATAATAAAAAATAAAAATACATACATATATCTACAAAAATGTATAGGTGCATATGTATATGCATGTGTATATCTATATATTTATACATATATGTATGTATGTATGCATGCATGCATGCATGCATGTATGTATGTACACACATAAACATGCACCTATATGTGTGTGCGCATGTATTTATTATATATACTTTTACAAACTATGCATATTCTTGTATGTGTTTATAAGAATACATATAAGAATATATAATATATAACTATAATCTATAATGTATAAGAATATATACATTATATGTATGTATGTATGTATGTGTAAATGTATAAGCCTACATGTATATGTTGAAAAGAGATTGTTTTGAAGTGTAGAACCTATAATGGAACAATCATTATTTTGTCAATGATGTGAAACTGCTACCTATTGGTGACACAATTGTTTTTTGGTCTAAATACTATCATTTTGTTGATCGATGAAGAGAATTTGAAAAGAGGAGATAACAAGAGAACCTAGAGAAAGGTTGAGTTATTTGGTCTATAAAAGGAGCACTACGACCAACTAAGACATTGATACTATAGTGTATTGTTTATCTACTTAGAGTCTGAAATGAAAGATTACTTAATTTAAGACTAGAAGAAGATAAAGTAAGAAAAGTGTATGCCAAGCCTTGTCGAGTAGTCAGTGCAAGCCGAGTAGAAATCAGTAGAAGCCAAGTGAAAATCAAGAGGTGCCGAGCAAAGAAGACAAATAGTGCAAGCCAAGTGAATGTTAGTATATGTTGAGTAAAGTTTAGTTGGTGCCAAGCATCAGTAAACTTTAGTATTTTTTAGTGAACTAGTGTTGACTAAGTGACAAAATAGTATAGATGTCGAGTGACAACAAACAATATTAAATCAAAGATTTGATGAATCTGAGCCATCTAATTTGATTTCTTGAATTATGTGACGCATGTGGAAGATAACTATGATGAGTTGGTGGCATAGAATTCAAGGTAAACCATTTTAAGGCAAATTCAAGGAATATTGTAGAGGAAGTTTCTAAAGGAACCAAATGGAAAAGTGGGTAGATTCATTGAATCCTACTTAAACCTAAAATGGATTATTGTCGTTAATCAACAAAAGATCTAAATTCTCTATTTATAGAGATGGTTAGAAGAAAGGGTTATCATGTGCAAGAACCTAAGGAAGACAAGGAGTATAGGATATTGCTTCATCTAGTAGCTTAATAGAAGAGACTGCAGTTGGCATATAAAGAAAGAAATCTTAAGGGGATGAATTCTTGAAGGGCGAACAAGCTATCAGAGCTAAAGAGTATGAATACCAATTAGAATGAAGGATTTAACCAGAGATCTGTAATCTACAAGTAAGTTGTAAGTTTTCATCAGATCAAATCCTATTGTTACTTTCTAATAATTATACTAGTGTGGATAAAATCCTTTGGGATTAAGGTTGACCTAATAGTCATTTGTAAATCCTTTAACCAGGTGACATTCTAATGGAATGGTCTAAAGTCCTCTAACAAGATTTTCTCCTAATAGGGTGATTGAAATCCTTTAACCAGGTCACATTTAATAGTGTGTATTGTAACCTTTAACAGGGTTGGCCTTTCACAGGGCATCACTTCAAAAGAGTCAGAATTAGTAGCATGTTACTGGTGGTTTTTCCCAAATTGGGTTTCCATGTAAAATCCTTGTGTCAAATCGTGTGAATGTTCTTATGGTATTTCATGTTTACATTTTTGCAAAGTTATTTTGATCTAGGATAGTAATCTACAAAGTTAAGTGTATGATCTAATGGATGCACACATATTAAAGTTTTATGGATATGGATCTGATTAGCACTGAAAAGTTTTATTTGTACATCTGGGCCTTTTATAACTGATTCACCCCCCTCTCTAAAGAATTCCAACAATTTGTATCAGAGCCATAGTGCTTGAGAGGAAATAGTTTGAAGGTACTAAGAGATAAAGATCAAGATGTATATAAAGGAGGTGCCCAAACTGAACAAGGAAAACTTTTCTGCATGGCAAAGTCTGATGAAGCTACACCTAGAAGGTCTTGGAGACCATCCACAATCTACCATCACCATTGAATATGTTGATCCTACTGGAGCCCTAACTACTGATGATCTAAAAAAGAAGAAAGAACAATCAGGCAATGTTGGAGATAGCCTCTACCCTAGGTTACTCAGAGTATAATGACATCAAATATTGTGAGACTGCAAAGAAGATGCGGGATGCTATACAAATAATTTATGGAGGAGACACAAACATTTTGAGAGCCAAATCTAAAAGTCTAAGAGGGAAGTTCGATGACATGAGAATGCAAGAAGGTGAGAACATTGTTCAATACTACACTAGAATAAAAGATTTTGTGAATGCTATCAGAGGAGCTAATGGTATCATTGATGATGAGATTGTAATCAGCACAGTACTGAGAACACTACTGTCTATCTATGCTATTAGAGTTTCTACCATAAAAGAACTAAGGTGTATACCTAGTAGTAATATGAGCCTTGAAGGATTGATGGGTAGATTCATTGCCTTTGAACTCTCTAATTTTGATAATTTCAAAACTAAAAAATGTTGAATCTACTTTCAAAGCTATATTTTCATTAAAGGAACCCAAAGAGAAAAAGAAAAAGGTCAAATATGTTTCTAGTGATAATGATATAGATGAAGAAGATGTAGAAAAGCTTGAAGCATTGTTGGTGAGGAGATTTCATAGAGGCAAAGGAAAATTCAAAGGTAAGCTACCTATCATGTGCTTTAATTGTAATGAGGTTGGTCATATTGTTGCTAGATGTCCAGAGAAGGAGAACAATAGAAGTGAAGACAAATACATAAGAAAAAGAGACGAGGACAGTAACGATTACAAAGAAAAAGGAAAGAAGTCTTGCTACATTGCTAAAGAGGAAACAAAAGATGAATTTGATGACCATGATGATGAAATGGCATATGTTGCAATGAAGGATGAGGCAGTTGTACTAGTATCTTATGTGAACAAGAGTGATAGATGGATCATTGATAGTGGTTGTTCACATCACATAACTAGAGATAAAAGTAAGTTCATTACCCTTTCTTATTACAATGGAAACAATGTAAGATTTGGTAATGATGCACCCTATCTAATGAAAGGCAAAAGATCATGTGTGATAATTCTTATTATGTAGAAGGACTTAACTATAACTTGTTGAGTGTGTCACAACTAAATAGTTTAGGTTACAAATTTGAGTTTGAAAACAAGAAAGTAAAGATTTATGACATTAATGGGAAACTAATTGGAAAAGGTGATTAGAATAGAGGTAATCTATTTTATCTTGACATGAATGATGCTACTTGTATTGTTGTAGAATTTGATGATGTGTGGCTATGACACAAGAGATAATGTCATGTTAACTTTGATAACTTAGTCAGTATTAGTAACATGAAAAGAGTTAGAGGTTTTCCTAAATTGAAGTAACTTGACAATATGATTTGTAAATAATGTTAGTTAGGAAAGATGACAAAATCTAGTTTTGAAAGTAAGACTCACTCCTCTAAAGAAATTTTAGAATTAGTTCATACTAATTTGTGTGGACTAATTGATGTGCAAAGCTAAAATAGTGACAAATACATTATCCTATTTGTTGATGATTATTCTAGGATGATGATAGTTATGTTTCTAGAATAAATAAATAAAAGTGCTTTCCAAATGTTTAAGTGGTACTTGGCTAGAGTTGAAAAGGAGGCTAGAAAAAGTTTAAAATGTCTGATATCTGAAAGGGGTGGAGGATTTACATCAAATGAGTTTGAGATATTATGTAATAATAGAGGAATCAAGAGATAGACTTTTTCATCTAGGACCCTTCCACAAAATGGAATTGCTAAAAGGAGGAATAGATATATAATGGATTGTGCTAGAACACTCATGATGGAGAAGAATGTTGCTTTCAAATACAGGAGAGAAGTCATAAGTATAGTTGTTTATACCCTGAACTGAGTACAAGTCAAGAAAGGTACTCATTCAACACCTTTTGAACTATGGTATGGATACTCATCCAATGTAAAATATTTTAAGGTATCTGGAAGCAAGTGCTATATTCTTAAAGACAATAGGAATGGTAAAATTGATGCTAAAAGTGAAGAAGGTATATTCCCAGGCTATTCCACAAGAAGTAAAGATTATAAGTGTTTGAATACCAACACTAACAAAGTTTTGGAAAGTGCAAATGTGAAGTTTGATGACTATACAAAGGTACATGAAGCTGAACCTATGAAGGAACCTAAAGAGTACAAATCCTTTATATACTTTTATGAAGGTATACCTGCTAATGCAGTTACTATGAACCAAGTTGTAAATCAACAACAAGTATCAGTGATTGTCAAGTCACATATAATGAATGTCGAGTTACATTTGAGAACTGAGTTACATTTAGGAGACAAATTCTAGAAAGAACCTGAGGTACATTCTGATTTCGAGATAAGTATATATGAAAGGAATGTTGGTCTACCTAATAGATAAGTACATAGTGATTTTGAAGTTAATAGACCCACTGAAGAAAGAAGAGCAGAACCAAGACTGTTAAAGTATGTCAGAAGACATCACCCTACTAAATAAATTATTGGAGATAAAGAAGCTAGACCAATGACAAGAAATGGGTTGAGAAGTGATACATGTTTGTTGAGCATGCATGAGCCTAAGATAGTAAAAGACACCTTAGAGAATGAAGACTGGAGTAAAGCCATGAAAGAAGAGATTGATTAGATTGATAAGAATAAGACATGGACTTCTTGTGGTTTCATAACACATGCCCCATTTATCATATAAATGGGGACCCCCTAGTAATTTTTTTTGTCTCCTAGACCCCTAGTTTGGGGCTTGGGTCATTTTGGAACTTCACCTAGAGTTTGGATACAACCTTTGTCCTCTAAAAAACCCATGTGTCAAAACAAAGGAAAATTGAAGAAAAGAGTGAGTTTTATGCTAAAGTGCGCACTAGTACACCGAGTACACATGCACACCTACCATAGGTGCACAAGTATGCTTCTATCTCCCTTTGGAGATGTGCACCTATGCACATGCATAGGTGGTCACCTCCAAAGGGTGTGCGTTGCCCAGGCCTATAAAAGCTCAGGACCCCCTCACCTCTCCTCATTGTTTTCTTGGCGCCCTAGAAGAACACACCCTCACACCATTCAAGGTGTGCCAAAATTTGGCTTACACACACAAAAAACAAACAAAGTCAAAAGACAAAAGGTGTGCACATTTGCACCTATTCAAGGTGTGCATGTGCATGCCTTTGTTACATATTAAATACCTAAAAAACTAATCAAACACCTAATTCAAAGGTGTGCACATGCACACCTATCCAAGGTACACAAGTGCACACCTTTAAATTCCAAATCTAGGGAACACAAAGAAAAGGTGTGCACATGCACACTTTTTTTACACTAAGTCTCCATTCACAAGTAACATAAAGGTACACATGTGTGCACCCTTAGCACAAAGAAAAGGGAAAAAAAGTGAATTCCCCCCACAATGCACTTGCACAATGCATGTGTGCAGTTGTGCACATGTGCACATGCACACCCTACCAAGGCATACACATGCACACGTGCACAACTCGCACAAAAATAGTCTAAAGAATGTTATTTGGCACACCTAGTGCACCTATTGGGGTGCGCAAGGTGCGCTATGTTGCATTTCAAGGCTCTTCGGGGGGATTTGAGCTAGTTTTCCACTGTGTTGGTGATTTTGGTTTTTTTTTTGACAATTAAGGTTTGTTTCAAGTAATATTTTTAGATTTTTGGACCAATGATTTTCTATTTTGTGCAGATAAAATGGCTTCCTCATCATCCTCGCTTGCAGAAAAGATTGCTCCAAAACTCATTGTCTTCAAGCTTCAAAGTGCACCAAAGAAATCACATTTTTAGGATGAACATTTAGAGATTAGAGATACTGAGTTGGGACACATAGACCAGAATGCATTCCTTGTACTTTGCAATAAGCCTAAAGAGAGGTCCACAATAGTCTCTACACTTATCCAATCTAGGTTGGTCAATGTAGCATCTCATCCTACATTAGTGAAATCCTCAAAAAGTCATGGCATTGGTAGAAAACTATGTGTCAGAAGAAAGATTTGTTAAAAGTGTCATAGGGAAGATAGTCTTGAACCTTAAACCTAGGAATATTGAGAAAGTACTCCATCTCCCTAGAAATGATTGGTATGTAAAGATAACTTATGATTGAGAAAAATGATGGTATAGGGAGAATGATGAGAAGGCCACAAAGATCATACAATCATCATTTTTGACTGATAGAACACCAGTAGGACATAGAGCTGGAAAGGTAGAAATAAATAGGGGATATATGAAAGATGACATCAGATATGCTATTGTACTTTTGAGTAGAGTCATGGGTCTACTAGTAGCTGGACATTTTCATATCTGGATGGTCCATTTCATAGAGACCATTAGAATGGCCAAAATGCCAATTGATTAGGCCACAATGCCAAGTGAAGACCTAGATGAACTGCTGGTAGGAGTTAAAGCTGACACCAAGTTTTATATGGCATCATATTTGATGTACTTATTGGTAGCAAGGACAATTTATTACTGAGGACTGTAGAAGAAGGAAATCATGAAAAATGCCAACACCTAACCCTATGCGGTATATCCTCAGTTGGTAAAGAAGAAGCTCTCATATCAAAGCAAGGAGTACCAAATAGTGAATGATGCTTTTATATCTGCAATCATCCTATTTAAAGAGGATGATTATGCTAAATGAATGTCAGTAGATATAGCAACAAGGATTGTAGAGATCAAAACCTACTACATCTAGTTCAAAACATTCACTTACCTAAGGGTAGCTGGTACTATGGTGAATATGAAGAAACTCCTGAGATATCCATCAGATAGGCTCATCTTATTGGATATTGCTAGACAACTCACATCTGCATATGAAAGAATGAGAAAACAACATAAGAAGACATATGTATGGCATATTACTATAGGTGCATTTGAGGTCAAGTAGAAAAAAGATATTATGACCTTTGATTCAGAGTGGTATCAATATCCCTAGGAAGATTACAACTCCCCTCGCCCTTATTTTCATAATATTGCTAGAGTTCAAAATTTGGCAGGGAAGCAGTTTGGACATGAAGATGCTATAGAAGACCATTGGAGGAACACAATATATGACTATGATATTTGAATAAGAGATTATTGTAGGATGACTCTATATCTAGTAGAAAAGGCCTTTAAAATAAAGATCTTTCTCAAGGTTGTTTAGAAAGACACTCAAGATGTCTTGGATCCATTATACAAATATGACAAAATCTATGATAGGTCAATCATGAATGCAGAGATAGATAGAGATGAGAATGCAGATATAAATCATAGGGAAAGACACATAATTCAGTTAACAAGGGAATGGATCAAGAAGTCTTTTAACCTTGACCTAGTTCCACAGGTTGTTACCCTTCAAGCTACATCACACCCAATTAAGGCTAAAAATGCAAAAGTTACAGTACCAAATTTCCCTACTCAATCCCCAATCAAGCCAAAAATGGTGCATCAACATGAGAGGGGCATTGAGTACTTTAGTGAAGATAAAGGGAAGAATAAGTGGAAAAGAGAGTTTGCAAAACAAGTTGAGTCTGAGATTGAAGAGCCACAAGATGAAGAGACAGTTCAAGCCCAAGATACTGAACAAGTTCCCCCACTTGGACAAGATCAAGAATAGGAGTTGGAAGAAGAAGCACAGGAAGCACCACTAGCTGGTCTAGAGGAAGAAGCCTCCCCTTTAGTTGCCAAGAAGGCTAGGGTTGAGCCTACAGTGAAAAATACAAGAAGAGGGAAGTTACAGAAGAAAGTCATTCTCATCCCTCAAATTCTAGAGACCATCCCTGAGGTAGATGCAGAAGAAGATGAAGACAAAGATGATAATCTCCCTTTGAGTCAAAGTACTCATTTAGCTAGGACTATAGTAGAAGAGAGGAGGAAAATCTCAACCATAATGTTGCCATCCATTCCTAGGCAACCTGCTCAGGTTACAATTTCAGAAGATGAGCAGCAAAAATGGATTGAAGAACAAGAAGGGAAAGAAACATATGTCTTTGACATTTCTAATTTTTACTTTATGCCAGTAGGAACCAAGATGGTGGGAGATAAAATATGAGATACACTTATGAATCAACCCTTGGGAGAAGATTGAAACCAAATGCCAACTCTACGACAAGGATCTCTAGGCATACCACCATCTCAAGATCTCTCATTCCTGGATAAAGGCTCAGTCACTCCTCTCCCTCTTGTCACTAATGAAGAAGAACAAGTAGTGGATGATGCAGAGCCTGAGTAGATGCCAACCGATGAAGTATCAGAGGAGGGACAGATACCTGAAGAACCTCAATAAACTTCTCATGATACAAAGGAAAGGAATTTATCTACAATGGATATAGGAACCCCCAACATAAATCTCTCTCAAAAGGAGAAGACTCCAGAAAGGAGTGATAAGGGAAAAGGGCCAGCAGTTCAAACCTCCTCTTTAGCTAAATACATGTCTCCCATGGGCACTACACTAGCCTAGCTGAAGAGGGAGGTTATGGTTTGACAAAAAAGGCAGTTGGACTTGAGTGCAAAAGAGGGAATGGATGAGCTAGTAAAAGCCATCAAGAAGCATGAGCCACCTACGGGTGATGCGTGAACATTGGCCTTTGTAATGAATAACCAACATCAGGACTTGCTTGCACATATTTCCATCCCTCCTCCACAAGCTCACACTAAGGAATTGACCCCTAAAGACTATCAAATCAGGCACATAGATGAAGATGAGTCTGAGTTGATAATGTTGAGGAGAAAAAATGAGCTTATGAGAGGCTATTTACATGGAGTAGTGGGCCCCATTGACCTTGAAAATCCAAAGATTACTCTCGATGTGGCATTAGAAAGGAGAGATAAGGGGAGTGTATAAATAGATTCATTTTTGGGTGCATGTCAAAAAAGGCATGACAATTTTGAGGATAAAGGTGTACATATTATATAGGCTAATTTGAACCTATTTCACCATGTTCAGTCTAGTATGGAAAAGTTGGTGTCTATATTGAACCAGGATTTTGGGCTATTAGATGAGGTACATACCTGGGGGAAGGACCTCCAAGCACTTTAAGCAATAAAGGGTCAAAGGTATCATACACTTATGGAGGTGTACTCGGCTAAAGAACTAAGCCAGTTAGAGGATTGGAATGAGAAGATAGTAGCTAGTAATAAAGTAATGGACACATTACATGAGGGTATATAGAAGCGGAGATATCAAACACAAGAGAAGATTTTGGAAGCTAAGAAGTATTATAGTGATGCCTGCCTTGATATTATTTAGGATGAGTCAAATACTAAACTCATTCCAGTGAAATCATTTGTCCAATAGCTCTGAAAAACCTTCAAAGATGCTTTGTTAGAAGAAGATATTAGACAACCATTCAAGACTGAAGAGGCATTGTTGGAACTAGACACTAAATTTGAGGATTTTGTGAATATTTGTATGGAGGTTAGTAATTACTAGCAAACAGTAAAAGATAAGTATAAAACTTTGTATTTTCTAGATGCTACCCAAGTGATGGAGATTATAGAGAAATTCAAGAGAAAAAATCCAAACATCGCTCAGGTATAAAGGGGAAGAAAACCCAAAAGCTAGAAATTCAATTTTGACACTTAGGAAATTTTTGGATTTTTTGAACCTGCCACCAAGGTGCGTAAGGTGTGATTTTCATAGAGGTGCACCAACAATTTTAAAGAAGTAATAGTGCACTAACAATTACTACCAGTTGATAATTTAGAGCTTTCCATGCATTGGAAATACATTTCTATGATAGTTCAACTCCTAGAAACACCTAGAGAATGTCAAGATTTCATTTTTAGAGCCTCCAATTCTCTTAGATCCTCTTAAAACTTCCTTCTTCTTATCTACCCATTAAAACTTCCTTCTTCTTCTTATCCTCTTTCTTTATTTTAAAACATGTAAATGCTCACACACCCATTAATTGATATAAACAAGGGTAGAGTCCTATATAACACCATTTAGAGAGTTAGTTTGTATATAATTAGATTTGTTTTATTAGTTTAAAAGCATATGTTTGCATTAAGAGATCTCTCACTCAACACAAATTGAGAAGATGATTTCTTATAAATATAGGGATGTAATATGTACTCCAGGCCATTATTTTGATGCAATAATATATGCTATTGGTGCTCTTATTCTGAGTATACTTATTCTTGTTGAAGTGTGTTATTTTTGTGAATTCTAGTTCATGAATAATAATGGAGCTAATGGTTTTATTATGTTGATTTGATTGTGTGGTCTTTTAGTTCTGGTGTTTTCCATATATTGACAATTTTTTGTTGACGTACTGAATTGGAGAAGAGATCACCCTATTATTCCTACATAGCTTTTTGTCTCGCATGAGCGCATTTTTTGTGGCCTTGCGATTCGATGAGAAGTGAAATATCTTTCAATTTTTACTAATTTCCCATCGACAATTGCATCAGTGGATTTGATGAAGTGCTGCTCCTATTTTCATTAGTTTCCTACTCGATCTTTTTGACAATTTAACTCATAGATGTGTTGTTACCATGGTTTATGTCTGTTAGATTGTGTGACTGATCAGGGAAGTACTGTACATACTCCATAATTCCTTGCTAGGGTTCGAGATTTTGGGCTGACATTTCATTATTAATTGTAACCTTAAAGTGGTAAAATACTTGTATAAAAGGGCTTAGGGTTAGGGATTATTATATAGTTGTGATGCAAAAATTGGTTCTTGTGGCGGTATTGAGCTGTAAGGGATTATGGATTATAATCAGGTTGTAATTACTAGATCATAATAATATCGGACTTGCTATTTTGTGGACGTAGCCCAAGGATTGGGTGAACCACATTAAATCTTGGTGTCTTGTGTTCTTTTGTATGTGATCTATTATTTTTTGATATTGTTTATACTTGCATGTAATTATTATTTCTGTCCATGTTTTATTCCTAACAAGTGGTATCAGAGCAAGGTTGTTTTTTAGTTATCCTTTGCAAGAAAGTCTCACGGTTGAGTGGGAGCAATGGTAGATGAGGGTAAGCTGAGGGTTGATAGGTTTAATGGGAAGAACTTCCAATTATGGAAGATGCAAATGGAAGGCTATCTTTATCAGAAGGATTTATGGAAGCAGTTGGAAGGCAAAGCCAAGAATTAGGGATCTATGTCAAATGATGAATGGGATCTTTTGGAGAGAAAGACACTTGGAAGCATTCAATTATGCCTGGCACCATCGATGGCATTTAATATTACAAAAGAAAAGACAACAGAAGAGTTGATAAAAACCCTAGCGAGACTGTATGAAAAGCCCTTTGCTTCAAACAAGGTATTTCTCATGAAGCATTTATTTAATATGAAAATGGCAGAAGGTGGATCTATTGCAAATTATTTAAATGAGTTCAATACTATTACTAGTTAGTTATCTTCTATGGGTATCAATTTTTATGATGAAATTAGGGCTTTCTTGATTTTGTGTTATTTGCTTGAAAGCTGGAATGGCTAGTTAATGGTTGTGAGTAATTTTGTTCCTAGATCTAGTACCCTAAAATATGATGATGTGATCAGTGTTATTTTGAGTGAGGAAACTTGTAGGAAATCCTCAGGTAGATCTACATCTAGAAGTGCTTTGAACGCACAAAGTCGAGGTAGAATGATTGAGAGAGGAAGTAATTCCAAAAATTGTGAGAAATCAAGAGGAAAGTCAAAGGGGAGGAGGTCTCAATCGAGAGGACCAAACAATTGTTAGTATTGTGGGAAACCAGGGCACAAAAAGAAAGATTGTTAGAATTGAAAGAAAAATGAAGGAGATAAATCAAATGGAGACAAGGAGGCAAATGCGGTAAGTAACAAATCCAAAGAAGATGCTTTGCTTCTATCTTTAGAAAGTGTTGATGATTCATGGGTTTTAGATTTTGGTGCTTCATTTCATGCTACAACTCATAGAGGATATTTTATTGATTATGTCTAAGGGGATTTTGGGCTTATTTATTTGGGGGATAATGAACCCTATTAGATTGTTGGAAAGGGAAAAGCTAAGATTAAGTTGCAGAATGGGAATCATTGGCTACTACATGAGGTAAGGCATGTTCCATAGCTAAGTAAGAATTTAATTTCAGTAGGGCAACTCGGTGATGAGGGTTGTGTAGTTACTTTAAATGATAAAAATTGGAAGGTTACAAAAGGTTCCCTTGTAGTAGAAAAAGGTGTGAAAGTAGGCACCTTATATCTTTGTACAGGTCATATTGTTACTTCTACTTTAATTGTTTCAGAGAAAAATGAATGTTCAGGAATAGTTGTTGCAGTTGAGCAAGGAGAACAAATAGCTACTTTAAATTCTGATACAACATTGTGGCACAACAGACTTGGGCACATGAGTGAGAAAGGTATGAAAGTAATTCATTCAAAGAAAGTTCTACCACGTCTGAAATGTGTTAATATGGATTTATGTGAAAGTTGTGTGTATGAAAAAGAAAAGAGAGTGATTTTTGTAAGGACTGGGAAGGAAAACAAAAAGGAGAAATTAGAGCTTGTGCATACAAATGTATGGGGATTGGCTCAGGTATATTCTCTTGGTGGCTCTCATTATTATGTTACATTTATTAATGACACTACTAGAAATATGGGTTTATTTCCTTAGACAGAAATCTAATGTATTTCAAACTTTTAAGAAATGGAAATGCTTGGTTGAAAATGAGACTGGTAAGAAATTAAAATATCTCAGATCTGATAATGGTGGTGAGTATTGTAGTCATGAATTTGAAGATTATTGCTCAACTAATGGTATTCATAGATAGAAAACTATTCCAAAGACTCCATAAGAAAATGGAGTGGCTAAACACATGAACAAGACTATAATGGAGCATGCAAGGAGCATGAGGTTGCATGTTGGGTTGCCCTTACACATGTGGGCAAAGGTTGTGAATATTGTTGTATATTTGATTAATAGGGGTCCCTCTACTCCTTTGGGTTGTGGTATTTTAGAGGAAGCATGGACTAGCAAGAAGGTGAGTTATTCTTTTCTCAAAACCTTCGATTGTGATGCATTTGCTCACATAGATTTGGAAAATAGAACCAAGCTGGAAGCTAAGTCAAAGAAATGTGTATTTGTTGGATATGGCATTAATGAATTTGGTTACAAGATTTGAAATATTGAAAATCATAAAACTGTAAGAAGTAGGGATGTCATATTCAATGAGAAAGTGTTGTACAAAGATCTATTGCAGCAACATGAGAAGAAAGAAGATGATTATGTAGTGCTAGATGATACTCCAAAAGACGATGTTCTAGCCATTCCTCATGATGTGCAACAACTGTAACAACAAATACCACATACACCAGTGAATGTTAGATGGTCAACAAGGAAAATTAGACATCTAAAAATATTTTCTCCCTCTTTGTATTCTATTTTATTAATAGATGGTGGTGAACCTGAATGTTGTTATGAAGTTGTGCAGGTGGATACTAAGATTCAGTGGGAGTTTGCAATGAAAGATGAAATGGACTCTTTGCTGAAGAATAAGACATGAGATTTATGCAAATTACCTATAGGTAAAAGAGCTTTCCATAATATGTGAGTTTATAGGTTCAAAGAAGAGGAAGGAGGTAAGAAAAGATTTAAAGCCAGGTTAGTTGTAAAAGGATTTGCATAGTAAAAAGGAATCGATTTTGATGAGATATTTTCTCCTATTGTTAAAATGACTTCTATCCATATAGTTTTAAGTATTGTGGCTACTAAAGATTTTCATTTAGCGTAGCTTGATGTTAAAACAACCTTTATGGTGATTTGGATGAAGAGATATATATGGCTCAGCCATGGGGATTTGAGGTCAAAGGTATGAAGAACTTAGTGTGCAAATTAAAGAAAAGTTTATATGGCTTGAAGCAAGCACCTTGGGTATGGTATCTAAAATTTGATAGTTTTATGCATGAGCATGGATACAATAGGTGTCATTCAGATCATTGTATTTATTTTAAGAGGTTGGATGATGACAACTATATTATATGTTTATATGTTGATGATATTCTTGTAGACGTGTCTAACATGGATCGTAATATGGGGCTAAAACGCCAATTAGCACATGCATTTTCTATTCCTTGGTATGAAAATTTGCAAAGATAGGAAGAATAGGAAATTGATGCTATCTCAAGCTGATTATGTTGAGGAGGTGTTGCAATGTTTCTCTATGGAGAATGCTAAAGTTGTCAGCACACCTTTACCTGGTCATTTGAAGTTGACTAAGGAGATGTGTCTCAAGACACAAGAAGAGGAGGATAAGATGTCCAAGGTACCCTATGCTTCAACTGTAGGAAGCTTAATGTATGTTATGTTATGTACCAGGCCTGATATTGCACATGCAGTGGGAGTTGTTAGCAAGTATATGAGTCATCTAAGAATTGAGCATTGGAATGTAGTTAAATAGATTCTCAAATATCTTTAAGGAACATCCAATAAGTGTTTACACTTTGGGGGCTCTACTACTAATTTACAAGGCTATGTTGACTCAAATTTGGCAGGAGATATTGATACCAGGTGGAGTACTACAGGTTATGTCTTTACTATTGGTGGGGCAACCGTGAGTTGGGTTTCTATGTTACAAAATATTAATGCTCTATCCACTACAGAGGCAAAGTATGTTGCTGCTATAGAGGTAGCCAAGGAGATGATATGGCTTCAATTCTTCTTAGAAGAATTGGGACACCCTTAGAAGGATAATTATTTATTTAGAGATAGTCAAAGTTCCATTCATCTTGCCAAGAATTCAGCTCTACATTCAAAGACCAAACCCATACAGTTGCGGTACCATTTCATTCAGTCAATTTTGGAAGATGGACAATTAAAGTTGGACAATATACATACAGATGAAAATCCAGCAGATATGTTTACCAAGGTAATGTCAAGGGAGAAGTTGAATTCCTCTTTAGCTTTGGTTGGTCTTCTAGACTGAGCATGAACAAAAGAACAGTAGGGTCCAGGGTGGTTTTATCTAGTGGGAGTCTCATGGAGTAGTGGCATAGCTATAGGATCAGTCTCAAAGTGGGAGATTGTTGTTTAGTGTGGAGCTTGTTTAGTCCCCAAGTAAGAGATTGTTAGATTGCGGTGACTAATCATGCAAGTACTATACATACTCCATAATTCCTCGCCGAGGTTCAGGATTTTGGCCTGACATATTATTATTAATTGTAACCCTAAAGTAGTAAAAATACTTATATAAAAGGGCTTAGGGTTAGGGATTGTTATATAGTTGTGATGCAAAAATTGGTTCTTGTGGTGGTATTGAGTTGTAAGGGATTACAGATTGTAATTAGGTTGTAATTATTAGATTGTAATAATATCGAACTTGTTGTTTGGTGGACGTAGCCTAGGGATTGGGTGAACACATTAAATATTGGTGTCTTGTGTTCTTCTCTGTGTGATCTATTATTTTTTGATATTGTTTATATTTGCATGTAATTGTTATTTATGTCCATGGTTTATTCCTAATAGTGTCCATTAGGAATGTTCCCTTCATGTTACTTGCTTTAATCTCTCATTACCTTATCTTTGTTATTTGCTTTGCTAAACCCTTGGTTAAATTAGGAATTCATATAGTTACATTATTAGATTGCATTCATCATAAAATAAAACAATACCAAAAATATATCTCTTTTGTGATTTTTTTTGAGACAACAAGTAGATTGAACTTCTTATCCAAAATTGGTTGGAACCAAAAAAGGCCTCCCCATGAACAAACACATTTATCTTCAACCCAATGGATTTTAGTAGGTCACAAGATCACCTGGAACCTCAGATTTGATCCTAGATTAGCTTTTCAAGAGAGGAATTTGAAAGGATTCCTATCGTTAAGCATTGTGCAAAATGACAACTCAACAAGACTCTAGTACATAAACCAGAGAATAAGAATTCTATTGGAACCAAGTGGGTGTACAAAAACATATTAGATGAGAATGGTGAAGTCACAACAAATAAGGCAAGATTAGTTTGCAAGGTGTATGCAAAAGAAGAAGGAATTGACTATGGAGATACATTTGCCCTAGTTGCAAGATTAGAAGGAGCAAGAACTTAGCTTTCTTACTCTACATAAAAAGGTTTAAAAGTTTATTAGATAGATGTAAAGTTAGCATTTATGAATGGTATATTAGAAAAAGATGTTTACATAAAACAACCTGAAGGATTTGTTGATCCAAACAACAAGAATATGGTATGTATACTACACAAAGCTTTATATGGTTTAAAGAAAGCCCCAAGAGCATGGTATGAAAGGCTTCACAATTATCTTGTGAAGATTGGTTTTGAGAAGACTGATGATAACAACAATCTATACTTGAAGAGAAAAGGAGGTAACTAGCTTAAATTTTGGTTGATAATATTATATTTGGAGGTCAAAATGCATTATGTAAGTCATTTACAAATGAAATGAAGAAAGAATTTGAGATGTATATGTTTGAAGAGATCAAGTTCTTTGTTGGTTTGCAAGTATATTAGATGAAATATGGTATATACATCACTCAGTCTAAGTATGTGAAGGAAATACTGAAAACTTTTGGATTAGAGGATTCAAAACTAGTTAGCACTCCTATGGTGACAAGACACCAACTTTGAAAGACTGATGATTTCGTTGAAGTGAATCAAACATAATACATGGGTATGATTGACAAGTTGCAATGTGTAGTACATAGTAGACCTGGCATTGCATTAATTGTTGGGATTGTTGCAATATTTTTCTGCAAATCCTAAGGAGAATCATTTGATGGATATTAAGATAATTATGAGATATCTGAAAGGAATAGAAGATTATGGTCTATTCTACAAGAAAAATGACAAATTTGAGTTAAGAGCCCATACAGATGTTGATTGGGCTAGAAACATTGATAACAGAAAGAGTACAAGCACTATATCATTTTTCATAGAAAAGAAATTGGTCACCTGAACCAGTAAGAAACAAAACTATATATCTCAATCTACTATTGAAGTTGAATATGTGGTTACTGTAGTAAATTGTACAAATGTGGTATGGATCAAATAGCTACTCAAAGGTGTGAAGGAGGAAATCACTAAACCTATGGTACTTTATTGTGATAATACAAGTGTTATAAACATATCAAAGAACCCTATGATGAACACAAAGACTAAGCACATTGCAATCAAGTATCATTACTTGAGAGAGTTGGTTCAAGATAAAGAAGTAAGGATGGAATATGTGAATACAAAAGAATAGATAGTTGATATATCACAAAAATTTTCCCTAAGGATTCACATGAATATCTTGGAGGTAAACTAGGGGTGATATCCTATCCCAAGCTACTTAAGAAGCATGAGTAATGCCCTGCATCAAATGAGCTAAATGTTGTATCTTACAACTTGATGCAATGGATCTTACTTTAGGAACTTCCTAAAGTAATGAAGGAGCTGAATTAGAATATTTATAGTCACATGCAAGGTGATAGAGGAAGAACCTGAATTGATTATATCTACATGAAGAGATGACAAGTCTTTGGCATTATTGTCAAAGAGGGACACATTAGAAAGAGGGAGATAGAGAAAGAGAAAACTAACCTACAGAGGGAGATATAAGAGAGATACATTGAAGAAGATTGACAAAGCTCACATTACCTTATACAAAGGAAGAACATATACTAATAGAGGGAGAAATTTCAAAGATATTATTTTCTTTTTGGTATTGTTGTTGGTATTGGTTTGCCCATCATGCCAAAGAGGGAGATTGTTGAAAAGAGATTGTTTTGAAATGTAGAACTTGTAATGGAACAATCATTATTTTATCAATGATGTCAAACATGCTACCTGTTGGTGAGACAATTTCTTTTTGGTCTAAATGCTATCATGTGGTTGATTGATGAAGAGTATTTGAAAAGAGGAGATAACAAGAGAAACTAGAGAAATGTTGAGTTTTTTGGTGTATAAAAGGAGCACTAAGACCAAGTATATACTATAGTGTATTGTTTATCTACTTAAAGTCTAAAATGAAAGATTACTTAAGTTAAGGCTGGAAGAAGATCAAGTAAGAAAAGTGTATGCTAAGCTTTGTCAAGTAGTTAGTGCAAGCTGAGCAAAAATTAGTAGAAGTTGAGTGAAAATCAAGAGGTGTTGAGCAAAGAAGATAAACAGTGCATGCTGAGTGAATGTTAGTATATGTTGAGTAAAGTTTAGTTAGTGTTGAGCATTAGTAAACTATAGTGAACTAGTATTGGTCGAGTGATAGAGAAGTATAGATGTCAAGTGACAACAAACAATGTTAAATCAAAGATTTGACGAATTTGAGCTGACTAATTTGATTTCTTGAATTATGTGAACCATGTGAAGATAAATATGATGAGTTGGTGGCACATAATTCAAGGTAAATCATTTTGAGTCAAATTCAAGGAAGATTGTAGAGGAAGTTCCTAGAGGAACCAAATGAAAAAGTGGGTAGATTAATTGAATGCTACCTAACTCTAAAATGGATGATTGTGGTTAAGCGACAAAAGGTCTAAATTCTCTATTTATAGAGATAGTTGGTCAGAAGCAAAGGTTATCATGTACAAGAAACTAAGGAAGACAAGGAGTCTAAGGTATTGCTTCATCTAGTTGCCGAACAGAAGAGACTGCAGTTGGCATACAAAGCAAGAAGGCCTAAGGGGATGAATTATTGAAGCGTGAACAAGCTATCAAAGATAAAGAGTATGAATGCCAAGAAGAATGGAGGACTGAACTAGAGATCTATAATCTGCAAGTGAGTTATAATTTTTTATCAAATCAAGTCCTATTATTACCTTCTAATAACTATACTAGTGTGGATAAAATCCTTTGGATTAAGGTTGACCTAACATTCATTTGTAAATCCTTTAACTGGATGACATTCTAATGGAATGTTCTAAATTCCTCTAACAAGACTCAAACTCCAAATAGGGTGATAGAAATCCTTTAACAAGGTCACATGTGATAGTGTGTATTGTAACTTTTAATAGGGTTGGCCTTTCACAGGGCATCACTTTAGAAGAGTGATAATTGGTAGCATGTTACTAGTGGTTTCTCCCAAATTGGGTTTCCACGAAAAACCCTTGTGTCAAATTGTGTGAATGTTCTTATGGTATTTCATGTTTACATTTTTGCAAAGTTATTTTGATCTAGGACATTAATCTACAAAGTTAAGGTATTTCATGATCTTTATCGATGCATGCATGTTAAGGTTTTATGGATATGGATCTGATTAGCACTAAAAAGTTTTATTTGTAAATTTGGACCTTGGATAATTCATTCACTCCCCTCTTAGTTATTCTAAAGAATTTCAATAGTATACCTATGAAAAAGAATGTGTGTACATGCATGTGTAACAAGACTTCACACACACCAAAAGGAAGGGCAAAAGACAAGAAAGAGAACAAGAAAGGTATAAATCAAATTAAATAAGAGAAAGCTAAGAGAAAGAGAAGGAGACTGAGAGAAAGGGGGTGAGCTAGAAAACAAAGAAGATGTAAACGACAACCAAAATATAAGATAAAGGTGAGGGTCAAGGGAAAAGGAAGAAGGATGCACCAAGAACATAACAAACACAAGTAGGAGGGACAACACACAATGAGGAGAGCTAGATATTTCTTTCTAATGTTGGAAACAAAAGCTTTCAATGATGTGCTTAAACTCCACCCCTCATCATGATTAAAGTTAGATGGGTGGTAATTGATTGCAATGGCTTCCTTCATGTTTCTCCTAGAGAAATTATCCTCTTTAAAGATAATTTTTGCATCCTTAAGACAAATATTGTGTTTTGTGGTGAGGGAGTGTTCTACCAAGGCTGATTCGAGGACTCTCTCAAGATTAATGTTAGCATTGTGTTCTTCGAATCTAGCTTTGAAAGAATGACCAATTTTACCAATGTGAGGTTTACCCTCTCGCTTGGTCCCCCCTATCGGTCTATTGTCTTCTCTCCCATCCCCTCCACATTCATCTCCTATCAATTTTGGAAAACACAAATCCACCTTGAGGTCATTTCTTCATTTGTCCTATGTCCATCACTCAGATACAATGGTGGACTCCAGCCTTGGGTCAGACATGTCACATCCCTCTCCTTTGCCAGCAAAAGTTATTAAACTTGCACCCTCCACATTGTTGCCCTCTATGGTGCCTTTGGCGCATTCTGCCTCTTCCATAGGGGTTGCATCTAGCATTTTCTCCCCCTCCCTTCAAGCCAGCCCTCCCTCAGACAATTCCCATAATTTTGATGGCCCTCTTTCTACAGTGCATGTGCTAGAGTTTTCAAGCAACCAAGATGCCGCCAACAATGGTGATCATCCCCATGACCATACCAAGGTTTGATCCTCACATCCTTTGCAATAATGGTCATCCTTCATCTACTCCTTGGATCATCTATAGGTATGCTCTCATTAACTTCACCTGTTTCCTCACAGTTTTTTTATGAGGTTGATGTTAACTATATTTGCACGCCTCTTCATTCATTGGCTGCTCCTTCTAGCTATCAGTGACAACTTATCAATTCCTCACCTACCTCCTCTTACACTCCTCTCATCTAGGTAGGTGATGGGGTTGAGTCTCATGCCTTAGATTGTCCTCCTCTTTTCTCAAGCTCAACCCCCTCGAGGCTTATGTCTACCTTGGGTTCCTTCTTGTCTATGAGTCTCTCCTCCTTTCCTCATCATATTCGTGGTGGTTCCTTAATTTCTTGGGCTTCCTTGATCTCTCTTGCAATTAGTGACTGGGAGAACAAACTCCTGGTCAACTTATCAAATATCAAGTTAGGCCCTTCCATCTTTAGATTCCTTAAGAGGGGTTTGGACTTTACGTTACCTCCTCAATTTATCCTACATCATGAATTTCTCATCGAGATAGAGAACATCTTTCACTCCCTTCCTCCACATATTGTTGAGGAGGTCCAATAAGATTGTTCGGTAACCCTTAGGAGTGCCAAACCTCCTCATTATAACATTCCAAAAGATGAAAATGTGGCTTTCAACAAGTTAATTAGAAATAATGACTTGATTATTTCTAAAGAATATAAGGGAAATTCCATGGTCATCATGGACAAGCGTGAATATGCTTTAAAAAAAAATTCTCTCCTCTCAAACTTTGGTAGCTATAGGATTCTTAATCGTAATCCTTGCTCAAAAATCCTCAAGCTTGTCAAATTAATGATTGGGATGATGCCACCAAAAAGTGGTTGGTTCCATCCAAAGAAGTGACTCCTCATATTTATAGTGTTCCTAAAATCCATAAAGTGGGGATACTTTTGAGATGTATTGTTGATACCATAGGCTTCCCAACCTACAAGCTTGTTGATTTCCTTTTCAAGCTTGCATCCTCTCTTCTGGGAAAATCTTCATCTTTTGTTAAAGACTCTTCCCATATTGTTTAGTTTACCAGGGAGGCTCACCTTGATAGCAATGACATGTTAGTCAATTTTGATGTGGTCTCTCTTTTCACCAAAGTCTCGTTTTGTTTTGTTTCTCAGTACAATTGAGATTTTGAGATGTAAGGTGAATTCAGAGGTTGCATCTTTGGTGGAGTTATGCTTGACTTCAACCTTTTTCAATTTCCAAGGTGTCATTTATGAGCAAGTAGAGGAAGTAGCTATGAGATCCCCTCTATCTTCCATCATGGCTAACCTCTTTATGGAAGATTTTGAAGAAAAGGATCTCTTCTCTGCATTGCTCAAGCCAAAGTGGTGGAAATGATACGTTGACAACACTAGTTTTTTTTTTATGCATGGGCGGGACAAACTCGATGATTTCTTGAGTCACCTCAACAACATTGCTCCATCCATCACCTTCACCATGGAGATTGAGTCTAATGGAAAACTCCATTTCATGGATGTTTTTCTTATTAAAAAATTGGATGGCTACCTTGGTCATCATATTTTTTGTAAATCCGTCGACACTGATCTTTACCTCCACTCACTTTCATATCACCATCCTAGTCATAGATTTGGAATCTTAAAAACTCTTTCCTAAAGGGCCTATAGAAGATGTTATGAAGAAAATATTAATCAAGAGCTTGACCATCTTCACCACATGTTTAGGTTGAATGGGTATTCTAGCAAGCATATTTTTAGAGCCCTCACCTAGGCCAAATCTTCGTTTCTTTCCCATTCTACTCCTCTCCCTTCTCAAGACCCCCTTGGTGTCACCCTAACTTATGTTCAAGGTATCTCCCACAAGCTATCTAGAATCCTTTCTAAGAAAGGCATTTGTTGTGCCTTTAAACCTCTCTCTTTAGTTAGGAATCATATTTTGTCACTCAAGGACCCTAGAGATTGTCTTTCTAAGTCAGGAGTGTACAAAGTGACTTGCTCTTGTGGTACACCTTACATAGGTGAAACTAGTCATTCTTACAAAATTAGACTCAAAGAACCTCAAATCAGCCTTGGTATAACACTCCCTCACCACCAAACACCATATTTGTCTTGAGGAGCCAAAAATTATCTCTAAAGAGGATAATTTTTTTAGGAGAAAAATGAAGGAATCAATTGCAATCAATTACCACCCATCTAACCTCAATCATGGCAAGGGGTGGAATTTAAGCATACCATGGAAACCTTTGCTTTCAAGCATTAAAAAGAAATAGCTAGCTCTCCTCGTTGTGGTTGTCCCTCCTACCTGTGTTTGTTACACTCTTGGTGCATGCTTCTTCCTTTTCCCCTGACCCTCTCCTTTTTTCTTGTGTTTTGGTCATAGTTTTCATTTTCCTTGCTTTCTAGCTCGCCCCCTTCCTCTTAGTCTCCTTGTCTTTCTCTTAGCTTTCTCTTATTTATTTTGATTTATACCTTTCTTATTTTCTTTCTTGTCTTTTTCCCTTGCTTTTAGTGTGCATGAGGTCGTGTTACACATGCATGCACACACATTCTTGTTCATAGGTATACATGTAGGCTTATATATTTACACACACACACACAGACACACATAACTATAACTTATAGAATAATGAATATATTCTTATAGATTCTTATACATTATATATAGTTTGTAGAAGTACATATAATACATACATGCACACACAAATACACATACACACACACATATATATAGTTTCATGTTCATGCATATACATATATACATACATACACATGTATGTATACACACATGCATATACATATGTACCTGTACAATTTTATAGATATATGTATGTATTTTATTTATTATTATTGTTGTTTCTTTAGTTTTGCATCTCTCTCTCTCTCTCTCTCTCTCTCTCTCTCTCTCTCTCTCTTTCAGCTCTTGGTGTAGCATTTGACCTTTCTCTTATTATTTCTTGTCTTTAGTTATGCTCTTTCTTCATATTTTGACATAGGCCTTCATTTTTATTTAGATTTTATTTTTTATATTGTGCTTTTATTATTTTCATATATATATATATATATATATATATATATATATATATATATATATATATATATATATATATATATATATATATATATATATATATATATATATATATATATATATATATATTTATTTATTTATTTATTTATTTATGCATACTCATATAGATACATTCATATATATAATTATATATAAAGATAAATATTTTTATTTGTACTCATATTTTCAACTATGTATATATGTATATATAATTTAGTTCGTACTAACATCTCTATTTATATAGTTGTGCCTTGGGCTTTTGGAGTTTTTCTTCTTATTGGGTTTGTTGCTTTTGATGTTTTTTTTTGTTTTAGTTAATTTTTATTCTTATTATTTTTATTTTGACAATGTTTCTCTCGACCCTCCCCCCTCCCCCCTTTTTATTGCTAAGTCTATTATGTTTCATCATCCATGTTCTCTATCTTTCTTCATCCTGATGATGGATCACAGAGTGTGATCCAAAATGTCGATGCAAAAAAAAATATCACAATTGAATCCAAAAATATTCTAAGAATTATCACTCTGATCAAGTTGCAATATTTGTACAAGTTACTTATAGACATGCACAGTTTAATGTGGATGGGGTAGAAATTATTGATCCAAATGAACACATTATCATCAAGGAGGTCTATTTTTATATCAGAAATGATAGGGTTCACGATAGTAGCTATGTAGATCATTGTTTTGCAATGTTCTTTGATGATCTTTCAAATCATGGGATAAATGCTTCAGAATAATGGATTTGGTCTAATGGTTGTGCAAGTGCGTTTATTTCAAAGTTGAACTTATAAATTTCATATATATTTAATTAAATGAAGAATTAGGTACATAAATTTCATAAATTTATTTTTCATAGGGCAATTTAAGTCTACAAAAGCATTGAATTGGATAGCAATGCAACATTCTAGATGCAATGTTAAGTTTATTTGGAACTTCTTTGAGAGTGGTCGTGGAAAAGGAGAGCATGATGGAGCAAGAGCATGTGTAAAGCATGCACTTCACCAACATGAACTTTCAGATATAAAATTTATATTTATTACTCAAATTTGGTGTATATAAGAATATTATATAATTATTTTATAGTTTTTAAAAAATTCATAGATTTTTCTTTCCTATACAGGTGCAAAGATAGAGAAATAAAATCAAGTTGTTGAATGGTGTAAAACTCATTTTTCTCCTCAAAATACAACATATAATAATTGCTTTTTTTGGGAAGTGAAAAGTAAGCTTTATATTTTACTTTGATCTTATTTGTTTTATAGTTAGAATTAAAGGTAAGATTATTGACATAGAAATTTGTAAATTTCATGTGTTATAGATATTGATCGATTGAATCCTTAAAATTGTCAACCAATTGTTGGTATTAGAAGATTGAACCAACTGATGACTATAGGACAACAAAAATCTCTAGTAATTTAAGAGAAAATTCATGTTTTTGTGATGCTTTTATTTAGAGCAATGCAATGAGTCAATGCAAGAATATTGCCAATGTGTATGTCTCAGCCTCAGAATGGAAGTGGAAAGAGATAATCAGCCTATGTATTCAGTTAATTATGAAAGTGTTTCTAATTTAGTTGTTACATACATGTTTCATTTGTATTTAATTATCTTGATATCAATAATTTATATTTTACATTCTTGTGTACATCTATAGGTGACATCTTTTCTATGTATGTAGGTCCTGGAAATGTGGAAGGTTTAGATTACTATGTACTGAGATGTACACAAGCAAAATTCAAGTTGACTGAACCAACTAAAAATGATGATAACCAATCATATCCAATTGGATCACTTGTTATTGAAGGTATATATTATCCCCTTATGACATCTATACAAGTAATTAGTTCATGTATTAATTGTAAATCTTTATTTCTTATCTAGATTATTAAGAATAGTTAATTAAGTAAATCTTATTTTGTAGGTACCTATTATCAATAAATAAAAATTGACCACAGTGGTGTTCAATTTATTGAATATACACCTAGTCAAAAAGTTATACATTACAGCCACCTAGTTATACCCACAAAGATTCAGTTTGATATAGTGCCAAGAAGATCACGTAGCAAACCAAAGTGGAGGTTATCTATTAAAGAGTCTGAAAATTTGTTGGAGATAATTAAAGATAGAGAGGATCTAGATAATATGTATCAGGAGCTTTATGTTAAGATGAAATAGTTATATTTCATTTCTTTGATATATTGCTTATATATCTATATTACTTTGATCTACACATCTTAGTTACATACACATGTAAGTGCTTTTAAACATTATACATGATGTTCTCATTGATTTTTCAATATAGATGTGTTTATATATATATATATATATATATATATATATATATATATATATATATATATATATATATTCTCATTATTTCTTATGTCTAGATAAGTGTATAAATTTTACTATCTCATTTGTTATGTATTTATTTTATATACATTTCTAGATACTTTTGAAATATATGTATGTGTTTCTTAAATATGTGCACATGTCTAGATACATGTATTTCTTAAATATGCATATGTATGTCATTACTTTATACATGTATTTATTTTACATTACTTTAAGTGTATAAATGTAGATATATGTGCACATTTCTTTATATGAAGTTGTTTTATAGGTGTACACTTCTTATGTGTATTTATAGATAGGTGTACATTTCTTATGTGTATTTATAAATAGATTTATGATTCTTATGTATTTTTCATTTATATATGTGTGTTTCTTATATTAATTATATGCATTTTCTTAAATTGATATTGTTTATGTATGTACATGTGTTATATGTTTACTGACTGTAAATTTAAGACCTTACTTAATTGTAAATTTAGCACATGTAAATTTATCTAAAACATATTTATAGAAATTTCTAGGACATGCAAATTTATCTAAAAAATATTCTATAGAAATTTCTAAAACATATACAAATTTATCTAAAACATATTCTATATAGATTTCTAGGACATGTAAATTTATATCTAAAACATATTCTATAGAGATTTCTAAAAAATATGCTATTGAAATGTAAATATCTAATAACTGTACATAACAAATGAATGTCAAATATGTCAAATATGTGTACTATAAATGTAAAATATCACATAACAAGTGTATATATATGAAATATAAAAACAAGTGGTATAAATGCAAATAGTCTCATGACACATGAATATCAAACATCTAAAACAAATGATCCAAAGTCATGTATATGACATGTATAAATACCAAATAGGACCCTATCATGATCCACGATGTGATCAATCACCATGAGATCTCAAACCTTGTGTGCAATAGAAGAACAAATGTATCATGTACATGTATATATATAATAAATTAAATGTACTCAATTCTTTCTAAATAATAACTTATGCACAAACAAGTTTACCTGTGACTCAAGATGACTAGGGTGGACATGCCTCTCTACATCTCCACCCTCTTGAGCTGAACATGCAACCTATATGCAATAAAATAAGCAAATATATCACATGCATTCAAATTTATAATTTAAATATATTAAATATTATATTAAAATTAAATAGACATGTTTCTAAATTTTTGCCTATGTCTCATGCTACACGGGGTGAGTAGGTCATCGTTGTGGCCATAGTATGTTGACTTACGTCGCTTAGGTCAACATCACTAATGCTCAAATCAGGGATGTCAAGCGTAGGATCCGTGGGCATGCCAATGAATAGTGATCATTGTGGTGGGTAAGAAGGGAGATCTGAAGCTTCTTGGGTAGGGGGAGTTGCACCCTCAACTGTGGTTTATGGTGGACCTCTACCTGATGTAGGTATGTCCTCCTAGCCTTGACCACTATGTGCCTCTAATCTACCTATTGATAATAATTATTCAATTGTATATTGTCATTGATGTTACACAAATGTCATACTCTAACTGAGCACTGCCAGTTGAAACTAAACTCTAAAGACTCATGTATAAGCCGAGTAGAAGAAAAGTTCAATAATCTAGTTGAAGCCAAGCTAGGTTGGTCACCAAAGTAGTTTAGTTGTGATTGAGTCAAAATTTTAGCATAAACCAAGTCAAGTCTGTTACCAAGGAACTTAGTGGTAACCGAGTGACTCAATTTCAGTTCAAGCTTACCTGCATCCGAATAATTGTCTTCTTTTTTATTTTTTATGCAAGCCAACTCAGTAGATTTTATTTTTTTTGATTGTAAGGATATTCAATCTAACTTCACATTGTATTTTATATATATATATGAAAGGTTGAGATGTGGATTGAATAGTGAGCAAGTGTTGAAGAAGCTAAGATGTGAATATAGAAGGATATCTAATTAAGGGCAGAATGATGTAGGAGCATCGAGCTCAGATTTTGGTGGAGTTATGCTTGTCATGGTTAGGGATGTTTTGGAGATAGATTGGAGAACCTTTCCTCATGATTGCGTAGAGATTGGATGGATTGAGTTGAAGTTTGAGTTGTTTTTACCTTGCTGCTGGAACTGTGTTTTTGGTTTTTAGGTGCTTGTTGCAGGCCATGTAACTAATTTTGTGTAATGAATGAGAAGATGCTTATTTTAGGGATTGAGGAGGGCCTGGATTAATTCCTTTTATCATAGGTGCAAGTCCTAATTTTTTTATAAGTTGGGAGATATGGCAATTCTCCTAGAGTATCGATTTCTAGCAGTTTGCGCAATAGGTTTCTATGCGTGACTTTTAGGATGGATGTGCATATATCCTTGATGAATCAACCTTTTTGCATTTTAGAGGTTGTAGAGGACCTAAAGTACTACCTTTAGCTTGAAGCATGAGTTCTAATTCAATCAGAGCTAGGAGATATCATGATTTTTCTCGAGTATCAAATTTTTGGACATTTAATTGTTGTTGGAGGCCAACTTGTGGCTCTTCAAGTATTTAATGTTAGTTTTATTTAATTTGCAATTGCTAGGCCGAGTTGTGCCTTAGTTGGGTATAACTAGGGGGTCTTGTGGAGTCTTTTATTCATTCATGATGGAGTGATTATTCATTCAGAGGAGAAGTGAGTGTGGGAGCAGCTGAAGGGCGAGTTTTCTTGAGTCTATGGATAGAGCACCAAATGTGAAGTAGTTTACAGTAGGATTGTGATGAAGTTGTGTGTGGACAAAGCACCGAATGTGAGGTAGTTTACACTTGGATCTTGGATAAAGTTTGAGAAGGGTTAGTAGCGACAATTGGAAAACAAGGAGATTGCTTGGTGGGCTTGCGAGCACAAGTTGAGGTTTCCTTGGTGGTTTCTTCCAAATTGCTATTATGTTATAGATCTAGGCTAGCTGGGATAGTGTTTGGGTTGGATCTTGAGGGATCATGCAGAATTGTTATTGTAATTGCTTTGTATTTGGTCGTAATCGGGAAGGCTTTACAACTCGACACATTGCATGTAACAGTTATTTTATGAATAAATTATTGTAATTTAGTATTAGATCTTGCATTGTCATTGTGTTTCTATTGTGTGGTTATTTATTGGGGGCTAGGGCATCCCCTTTGGGAATTCTTCTACCTTGCATTGTGTCAAGTGGTGTAAGAGTGAAGGTTGTCCCTAAGCATGTAGATATATTGTTGAAGCTAAGGCAGTTTCCACTAGGACTTGGGTTGGAGAAGTTGATCTAAGTTGATCTTGATTTGGTGGTGGATTTTCTTTCTGGAGTCCAAGATCTCTTGGTTCCAAGGTGGCAAATCATGGTTCTGATTTGCAATTGTAGAGGGATTACAGATGGATCAATGGATGCAAAGATGGAAGATTGATCTTATTGAGGCATGATCGTAGAGAGTTTGTAGATTGTAGATCTGTGGTCCTGGACTTGTGATGTGGTTCCTGATTGTTCATACAAGGTGGTAGGTTGCAATTTGACTTACAAACAATTTGAGGTTGTCACAAGGAGCATAGGAAGGATTTGTTGTAGAGGGTTTGTGAGTATCTTGGAAGATGGATCTTAGAGGATTAGACCCTAAGATGATTGCAAATCTCTGTGATATATTGGAGAGGAGGTTTTTTGAGATGTCTGCTTGGGTTGAAGCTAGTTTGGTTGATCGAGCTAAGGAGTTGGTTGCTCGGTTTGAAACTAGCTTGGCTAATCGAGACAAGGATAGGATGAGGAAGGCATTTCGTAGATGTTTGTGGAGTTGGAGTCTACCAATTTGGAAGAGAGTTGTTTGGCCAATTAAGAGACTTGTTTGTGAGAGATGGCATAGCAAGGTCAAGGTGGAAGAGGTTGGTTTTGTTGATCAGTTTGTGGAGCCTGATACAAAACCTATAGAGTAGTTGGAGGTTGTTGCTGAAGATATTCCTAACCTTGTTGATGCTGGGATAGACATTGGTTTTCATGATCAATTGGTTGAATCTAACATGAAAATTACAGAGCACTCTATCATGGATGATTCGATTATTGTTGGTGATAAGTTGTATGTTGCAAAGCATCTTGTTGTGAGCAATGAGATTGTTGGTGTTGTGAGTTTGACATGTGTTGATGGAGATCTACATATTGTTGCTGATGTGGAGTTTGTTGTTGCTGGTGTAGATTCACTAGTTGCTAATGTGGATGATGATTTGTTGATGAAGCATTATGTTCAGTTTGTTCTTGGGTGTGAGCATGCTGATTGGGTTGCTAATATATATTTGATTCTAATGTTTTAGTGGATGAAGCATAGATGGTGGATTTTTAGATTTCTTCTATTGACTTTGATGAAGTGGAAGCCTTTGGTAAGTATGAAGTTGGTTGTAGATCTTTCTTTGGGCATCAAAGTATGGGACGTACTTTTCTATTTACATGGGAAGTCTAATGCAGGAGCATCGAGCTTGGATTTTGGTGGAGTTTTGATTTTCATGGTTAGGGATGTGTTCGTGACACATTAGAGAACCTTTCCTCATGATTTCATAGAGATTGGAAGGATTGATTTGAAGTTTGAGCTATTTTTACCTTGTTGCTGGAACTGTGTTTCTGGTTTCTGGGTGTCTATTGTAGGTCATATAACTAATTTTGTGCAATGAATGAGAGGATGCACATTTCAAGGATTGAAGAGGGCCTAGAGTAATTCCTTTTTTCAAATGCACAAGTCCTAATTCGTTATAAGTTGGGAGATATGGCAATATGGCAATTCTCCTAGAGTATCGATTTCCAGCAGTTTGCACGACAGGTTATTGTGTGTGACTTTTGGGATGGATGCGTAGAGATCCTTGATGAATCAGCCTTTGCACATTTTAGAGGTTGTAGAGGACCTAAAGTACTACCTTTAGTTCGAAGCATGAGTTATAATTCAATTGGAGCTAGGAGATATCACAATTTTTATCAGGTATCACTTTTTGGACATTTAATTGTTACTGGAGGCCGACTTGTGGCTTAGTTGGGTATAAGTAGGAGGTCTTGTGGAGTCTTTTATTCATTCATGATGGAGTGATTCATTTAAAGGAGGAGGAGTGAGTGTGGGAGCAACTGAAGGGCAAGTTTTCTTGAGTCTGTGGATAGAGCACCAAATGTGAGCTAGTTTATAGCAGGATTGTGATGAAGTTGTGAGTGTGTGGACATAGTGCCAAATGTGAGGCAGTTTACACTTGGATCTTGGATAAAATTTGAGAAGGGATAGTAGTTGCAGTTGGAAAACAAGGAGATTTCATGGTGGGATTGCGAGCACAAGTTGAGATTTCCTTGGTGGTTTCTTCCAAATTGCTATTATGTTACAGATCTGGGCTAGTTGGGATAGTGTTTAGGTTGGATCTTGGGATCTTGTACAACTGTTATTGTAATTTCTTTGTATGTGGCCGTAACCAGGAAGGCCTTACAACCTGACACATTGCATGTAATAGATATTTTATGAATAAGTTATTGTAATTTAGTATCAGATCTTGTATTGTTATTGTGTTTCCGTTGTGTGGTTATTTTTTGGGGGCTAGGACATCTCCTTTGGGGATTCTCCTGCCTTGCACTGTGTTACAGAATATCCAAGGAGTTACAAAGAATGTTTTGATCAAGAAGGATCCAGAGGATTAGCTAGAATAGTGATTTGAATCTACAATCTAGTTGCTTTGTCAATCAGGTCAATCATTGTTACTCTCTAAAAATTGCAGTAGTGAAGAAATCTCTTAATAGAGTTGACTTAACAACCATTTTGTAAATCCTCTAACTAGGTGTCATTTCTAGATTGAAGTATCTTAAGACCTCTAACAAGGTCACTCATAATAGGGTGATTTAAATCCTTTAACAGAGTTACACCTAATAGTGTGTTTTGTAACCTTTAACGAGGTTGGCTCCTAACAGGGCTCACTTTAGAAGAGTGAAAAGTTGTAACTAGTTGCATTGGTGTTTTCCCAAATTGGGTTTCCATGTTAAATCTTGGTGTCTCATGCGTTCATGTTATTTTCTTATTGTTTTATCTTTCTGCAACTAAGTTACTAAAGGTTAATGCATACTAATATATCAGATTGCTTTGTTAACTAAGTTACAATGATTTTCTAGTTCTAATCGAGCTGTGAGTTTCAAGTAAGGTTTTTGTTGACATCTAAGGGATTTGGAATTGTTTTACTAGTAACTGATTCACCCCTCCCCTCTTAGTTACTCCTCTTATATTTCTAACACTACCACTTATGATACCAGTCACATATGATGGTACTACACTAAGAGGCTATTCAATCAACAAGTGAATAGCCTAATATGCTGCAAGAAGGCTAGTAGACAAAAATGTGCTCATAGCCCTCAAACGGTATAGTGAAGACTCTCTAATGGAGATGGTATGTCAACCTCCTAATACATATCTCTGGCTAAAGATGAAGCACCATCATGACCACTTGTAGTTGTCGACTATGAGCATGTCATGTATCTATGTACATAATCAATAGACATCACATGCACCTAGGTCATAATCATCACAATCCTCTCATAAAAATATATGTGTATATCATCTACAACTCTATCTCCTTCTGTAGCTAACTCCATATGTTTTGGCATAACCAAAAAGTTTGGACCAATCAATGCTCATTTATTAATGGGTGTTGGAGCATTAGGGTATCTAAATTTATCTAAAAACCTACTCTGACCCTTCCCTCCATGGCTAGATATATCTATATAGTCAAGATCATGATGTAGATGAAATTCTACAAACAATATGATGTGTATCCAACCATTGAGGATATATAAATCGAGCCACCAAGGGATTAGTACACTTCATTGCACAATACCTTCTGACCTTATTTAAAGGTCGATAATGTGGGAACATGTTCTTCACACTCTCTACTAAGACCTAATCATCCATGTCTCTCCACCTCGTACCACCACTAACACTATGGGAGAGAGCACCATAAAATGCATCCAAACTCATACTATCATAAGGGTTAAAACCTTGAACAATGTTGATCATGTCGATCAACTCATCTCTTATTGCAGTCACCTTGTCCCTATGTTGTAAGGTAGGTGAAGCCTGTAGACTATGATCAATGGCATTAAATGTGCTCATTAAGCGTTGAAGGGTCTTAGTGAATAATGGTTGCCTATCTTGGGCAATATTCGTAGATATATGTGATGATGCAATATTAGAATGACCATGTACACTAGCCTCTCTAGAATCACTACACCGGAGGCCATAATGATGAAATGTATATAAAAATAAAATAAGAGAGATGATAATAGAGATCTGCACATGTAATATGTGTGTGTGTTTACATTTTTCTAAAAACTAATGTAATCAAAACACACTAAACGAATCTTTTTAAATGAATCTAAATGAAATTTAAGTACAATTTAAGTGATAAATATTGTACAACATATAAATAAAACTTACTACATTACATTTTAATTTTAGTAATAGGTACAAATCAAATTCGTAACAATTTAAATGAACCTAGTCATACTTAAAAATCTAATCATATATTGGGTAAATTCAATAAGTTGAGTACCAAAACTGCAAAATTTCTTCAGGAAGAAACTTTGTAGCTAGAAAGGGTGCACGTTTATTAAAAAATGGATACTCTCTTTAGGCTTGGATGCACAATCCTAAATTCAAATAATGGGTGCACATTTTTTTCCAAAATGGGTACCCGTTATTTCCAAAATGAGTGCCCATTTCAAAAAGGGTACCCGTTATTTCCAAAATGAGTGCTCATTTCAAAATGGGTACTTGTTATTTTCAAAATGTGTAAACATTTCAAAATGGGTACCTATATCTAAAAAAATCAAAAAATTAATCTTCGCCACCTAAAACCTCATTTTTACCCACTTTTAGAAATGGGTACCTATTTCTTAAAATTTGAATTTCACAAGCCATGGGTACCCATTTCTTAAAATTTGAATTTCACAAGCAATGGGTTTCACTGAGTTTTGGCTTGGGATAGGTTTGGTAGGACCAAGCCTATGCTTGTGCCAGCAAAAAATTGGCTAAGGCACAGGAACATGAAATCTCTACCTTGCTGCAATTTTTTAGAAGACTTGAAATAATTTTTTTGATGAAACAAAAGCTCATTATAGTACTCTTTGTCTAGATTCTAAAAATGTAAATTTTATAGTGATATGATTTATTTTAGTATTTTTACAATATTTATTAAGCCAAATTGGTACCTAGACTTCGAATAGTATTGTTAACTAAAATTTTAAATAACGTCTTCTATTTTACATATTTTGAAAAATGAATTATATGCCATCAATCTACATAGAATGTACTTCAACATAAATAAATAAATAAATAAAATTGAAAAAATGTGAAGTTTTGATCAAATTATGGTGGTCGTACACTAGAGGGTTTCAAGCTCCACTTTATAGTCGAATAAATATTTATAAAAAATCAATTAAAAAAAATAAGGAAAAATATTCTCATCAATATTTGGTGTGTTAGGTACCTTTCTCCAAAAGCAATCAGTACAATTCTTTTTTTTGCTACAAAATAAGGTGGTCATACGTGTTTGTGGTATGATTGTGAAAGAGGCATTTTGAAAAAGTGGTTTTTGAACATGCCTACCAAAATATAATTTATACCATGTGGATATTCCAAAATAATACATATTTGAAAACAAGACTCCAAGTACTACATTTTCTATTTGTGAAGTTTTCCGAGATTCAATCTTAATGTGCCTCAAATTTGGACATCAAGTGATAGGAAATTTAAAAAATAGGAAATACACTTCCACTTTGCCCAAAAGTAGAACTCAACTTCTTGCACCCACCCTAATATTTATTTAAAATAAATTTAATTATCATTTTTTTGGTTAGACCAAATGTTAGGATTTATGTAGCATGTTATAAGTAGAGATTAAATATAGGTTAGAGGAGGATTTCAAATCTAATTTTATTTTAATTATGTTTTGGTTCAATTTTAAGTTTAGTTTTAAATTTTATTTCAATACAGGGTTCTAGAATTCAAAGTTAGGTCTATTCTTAAAATTCAAATTGGTTTACCATCATACTTTAACTCAACTTGGTGTTAAAATATGACATTTCTAAGATTTATTACAAGGTTTGATTTGGTCTAGTACTAGCTATAGTAAGAGTTAGAGTTTAATTAGGTTCAATGTAAGAGTTGGAGTCTAATTTAGTTCAATGTGAGTGTTTCAGTTAGAGTTTTATTAAGTTCAATGTTAGGGTTTTAGGTTCAATATAAGAGTTAGAGTCTAATTTGGTTCAATGTGAGGGTTTCAGTTATAGTTTCATTAGGTTCAATGTTCGGGTTTCAATTAGTTATAATTTATTAGGTTCAATGTTACATATTCAGTTAGAGTTTAATTAGGTTCAATGTTAGGGTTTTAGTTAGCTATAAAATTTTCTAGTATTTTCTACATTTTTCTAGTTTTTCTAATATTTCAGGTAGTATTTTTAAAGTTTTGCCTAAAATTTTGTAATATTTTCTAACATTAACAATGTAAAATTTTCTACTATTTTCTCTCAATTTTTCTAACAATAATGAGCAAGCTATTTCTTATTCTTCTAACAATAATGAAATATTATTTTAAAATATTATCAAATTTTACTAATATTTTCTAAAGTTTCAAATATTTCCTAATATTACACAAATTTTTAAACATATATTACAAAATAAAATAATTTAAAATAAAATGCTACACATGGATTTGTAAAAATTAATACATTATTTTATTTTATTTTTTTATAAAAATAAAAATAAAAACTATTTAAAACACTAAAAAAAAATCATAAAACTATTATATTACTAAGAAAACATAAAATAAAATAATACAATAAAAAAAGTATGCTGACGTACTTAATTCGACTGGATTGCTTTTGTAGCTCCCTCACCACTCCATAATTCTAGCAGTCCTTATGTTCAAATGAGCCGCTTGTGGCCATTTTTCAATTTATATAATTTTTGGGTGTTCTAGCAGATCCATTTTGGCCGGAACACCCTGCACATGTATAATCATGTGGGTCCTAGTCAGCACCACACGAATCTGGGCAGATTAGTTTTGCTCAGATCGACAAAGTTAGCTCCAAGGATGACACAGATCCGAGCATTCACCCTGACGAATAAGGAAAAGAAAAGTTGAAATAAGCATAAAGAAACCCATGAGGATTGAATGTCCAACGCCCACAGAGGAATTTGGCAGTTTGTTTTGCTGGTATGTCTATCAAGGTATTTATTATTGCTTGCATAATCCACCAAACACATACACCTATGACCTTCCCATACAATTAAATGAATTTCATTGATATGCCAAATTATTAACAAGATATGATATTATTTTAACACTTATTATTATTGTTTCACTTAAGTTTAATGTAAATCTATGTTTTTGAATTCTATTGTGTATTTTTTTTAGCATCAAATTTTTGGATCACTCTTTGTGATGCATGATCACTTAAGTTTGTTTATATTTTTGCAAAGAAAAATGAGGACAACAGATCTAGTAAGAGATTAGAAGAGATGGTATATAACAATAAGATAAGTGCATATATATATATATATATATATATATATATATATATATATATATATATATATATATATTTATTTATTTATTTATTTATTTATTTATTTATTTTTTGTATGATTGTGTTAGTGAACAAATTTCTCCTTCAAACACAAATACATAAAATAACTTCAAACACCCAAAGTGAAGTACAAATCACACTAACAATTGGAAAAATTATCAATGGTATTGATAACCTTCCTCTAAATTATCTAGGTACAACTCCCCGTGCAGATTTGCAATGAATCAATTAAACTACAAATGATAATGTTTTTAACCTGAAAGAAAGAAAGGCACACAAACATCTCCATAAACATGGAGTGAATGTGGAAAAGCTTAAATAAAAAGCAAGTGAATATAAGTAACTAATACACACCCCACTCCCTCACATTCACCAATGAAGATTAATTGAGAGAACACGAGAAGTACATATCTCTTTCGACAACCAACTTAATTGGAAAACTAAGTTCCAAATCAGTTGGGCTTATATTTGTTGATGACATTGAAAGAAATCATATTCAAAACTCAGTTCAATATAATCTACAGAAATCAATGACAATTTCATAGATTTAACAAAGCTTTCTTCCTTTATTCAACACCAAATGAAACTTGAGTTCATAGACTCAAAACTTGCACAACAAATACATAGAAAGAAAATTTGCACCCTCCCTATTACAAATACATTCAGAAAATAAAATTTGCTTCTCTACAACACACAGGCATGGGTAAGAAGCATAACACCCCTCACAACTTTCTATTGCCTCTTTATCGTCTCTACTTTCAATGATCTTCATCAATTTTAATAACTAATTCTTGGAAGTTGTTTCCCTTTTTACCTAAGATTAGGATTAATGTCATACAAATATTAGAGTTACAAATAACCAAATGCTCATAATCCATGTCAAAGAAACATACACATGGGCTCTTGGATAGGTGGCTCTTGTTGGTGATGATGTGTTGTCATCATTTTATGACTATTATTGACAATTTTGATATTTCTCCACTCTGATATCTATAACTATTTATTCTTTAAGAATATGATAAATCCCTTTGGAGAGGATTTAGACAATTAGTATTTTTAAACCATATCCAAAAATCAGTGCAATCCAACTGTTAGATTGAGAGATATGGTCATCGCACTAAGACTATTTTTTCTATCATCATTTTGTGAGTGTCATGGATAGTTTCGACAATGGTGCACTAAAACAATAGTAAATTTTTACCTGTAATGAATTTTTCAAAACAGTCTGGTAAGAATATGTGGAACTAGGATTGGAAAAATATATCAAAAATTCAGCTTTATCCAACAGTTATATTTTGAGATATGACCCCCACACTGAGACTCATTTTTTCGTCACCATTCTGTGACTGTCATGGACAGTTTTGATAGTGGTGTGCTAAAACAATTGTAACTTTTGATCTGTCAAACATCTAGAGAAAATATTTGGAGAGGATTTAGAGAATTAGGTTTTTACAATA